>JAZKJV010007144.1:0-463063 GCA_037367405.1 Ottelia alismoides
TTCCTCTTCTCTTTCTACACTCAATTCTCTTTTCAACCAATCACAGCAGGCCACGTGGCGCCCTCTGGTTGCGCCACGTAGCCCGCTACCCTTGCCTCATCCGCCCGCAGCCACAGCCGTTGGATTAACTTCTAGATCCAACGGCTGAGCTGCCTCCGCGCACGCCTCGATTTTCAGCCATCCGATCATTCCAAGAACTCCATCAGCACCGCTCGTTCGCGCCTCCAGCTGAGCGCGCCATGTGGCGCTATGAGAACCGCCTGATCACGCCCTCGATCCCTTCATCCAAACCGCTCGATCTTCGCTTTATTTCCACCATCAGATCGCGCCCCAGCCTTTCATCTGCACCACTCGTTTCCGCCTCATTCCCCTTGCGCCACGCGTTTCACTGTCATCCACACGATCCTTTCCATCTCAACCGCTCAAGCCGCAGTGCATCGCAGGCCTTCGATCTTCCTCAGATCTGATCCCCGCCGCTCGTCATTGCCCTCTCCTCCGCACGACACCTCGCACCATCATGACCTTAGGATTAGGACACTCCTGATGCAATCCACACCGTTTGCACTTACTTCGCTCCTGTAATGCCACGTGGAGAGCTCCTGACCCTCAGATCGATTCGCCTGCGATCTAATCCTACCCGGCCATTATCGCTTCGATCCCCATCGTTGGATCACAAGATCCAACGGTGGAGACTTCGTCTCCTACCTCCGATCGCTCTCTCTCCCACGATCTCGGCCTTGCGCAACACGCCGCCCCCTTTCTATTTTCGCCACCACGCCTGTCACCTTCTCCGACCACCAATGCCGCCACGATCTTCACCCCTCTCCCCTCATCCTCGCCAGCTCTCTCACTTCCCACGACTCCCACTGATGTCGCTCCATGACGGCCTCGATCTCCACCTTCAGCGACTTAACCCATCGACTTCATCTTATAAATACCCCCCTCTCCGGCCATCATCGCAGCTATCCGCCCCTCGTGAGAGACGCCCCGAGCTCTGAGCTTCCAGTTAGTGACAGAAATTGTGAGTTTCATTGAGCAAAGATGTCCGTCTTCTCCGGCGAGATCCTCGGCCTCCGCCGAGTCGCAGCCCTCCTCCATCGAGCCGCTGCTTGAGCTCAGGGAACCATCGGCCCTTCGAGCGACGACCTGGAACTCAAGGAAGAGTTCCAATCCCCAGGTGACACCTCCATCCATCTCTGATCTTCGCTTCCTTTTTCTTTGATTTTTCTCGCATTTTATTTGCCGCCTCCGGTCATCTTCACGCCTCCATTCCATTCCGCCGAGCTTCACGTCGATGCTCCCATCTTCGTGGTAGCCTTCACGACCTCCGACGACGCATATCACCGTACCTCGATCTCCAGCTCCGCCACTTGGCCGGAGCTCCTTCGTCAGACCACCTCCGTCCGCCTTAGGCCTCGCCAGTCAACCACCTACCTTCACGAGTGCACGCACGAGCTCCGGCTCTACCTCTAATACCTGCAGGTACCCCTCTGCTCATTGAACGGAGGTTTGTCGGAGCCGACTTCGAGCTACATCGCCATCGACGTCAGACAGCCCTCCGCCGCTCCTGAGACCATCAGGATCTTCGCCGCCACACCACGAGTCTTCTGAGATTGCTCCGAGCAATCGGAGAGCTTCATCGACACGAGGAAGGATGGGTGGAGCAAAGGCAACTTCGCCGGAGCCCCGCCATCTCCTCCGCAGGCGGCGGAGGACCATCGGAGGAGACGTACAGCTGTCGTTCGATTACGCCGATCGAACGGTCCACAGCAAGCCACATCACCTCTCAGCTGGGATTTACAGGAGTCGTTGGATCCCTTAGATCCAACGGCGCCTAGTGCGCCACGCGTATCCCCTCCACAGCAGCTCTCAGCCGTTGAGATCTCATCTGATCCAGCGGCGGATCTTCAGCCACGTCGCCATCTCCATCAAATCCAGTAGCCGTTAGATCAACATAGATCTAACGGCTTGAGGTCACGCCACGAGTCTTCATCGCCATCCATCGGATCGAGCTCGATCCGAGGGTCCACAGCGTGCCACGCAGCTTCGGTCCGAGCCTCTTCCCCAAGCCTAGGCTCGGATCACCCGAGCCTCACTCCAGACCTCCAGAAGCGCCCGAGCCTCCGCAGCCGTCCGAACCTAGGCCGCCCACGTGAGGAGCACGTGCAACCTGGGATATTTACACTGAGGCCCCTAGAACTTTCAAATATTGCAAAAAGGTCCCTGTGAAGCAGACCCCACATGAGGAGCACGTGCTGGTGGAGAAATTGCACTCGAGTCCCCATCATAGTAGGTAATTGCACTTAAGTCCCTGTCAGCATATTTACTTTATGTATTTTTATTTTCTTGTATTGCATTTACACCCTTGTGTTTGCGCGCATCCCTAGGTTGCATTTTATATCATTTTTCAATTATAAAAGTTGCATTTTGTTGAGAAACTTGTCCTCTGTCTATTGGGCCACGTTTCATGTTTTTGTAATTTCAGTGGAATTTTAAATGAATTAATTGGTTGATTTGTGGAATATTTTGCCCAGTGACACCTTTTAATTTCTAGTTAATTCTCTGTGATTCTAAAAATCCTCAAAAATTCACAGTAGCTTAAGGACAGTAATCTTAACATGCCATAAAAATTTCCTGTCATTTGCACACATCTTGAGGCCTAAATAAATTGTTGAGTGATTTTCTCAATTTAATTTTAATAAATTCATTTCACATTGAAATTAAGACCTGTCAATTTTCCTGGATTCCTTATCATTAGTGCTATCTAGGATAATTTTATCTTTTGGAAAAATTGTGACTTGTTATTTATTAAAAATTAAATAGTGAAAATCACCCTGTCTGCATTTTTAATTCACAATGAATTCATTTAGTGTCTAAAAATTCCAAAAAAATTAGGGTAGCTCATTTTCATCATAATTAATCATCTGGCCAATTTTTAGAATTTTTGGACTTCATTTGATATCTTAATTGAATTAAACGTTAGATTGGCTTGTTGGCTACATGTGTCTGCACAGAAAATAAAAAAAGAAGAAAAAATTCAATTCCCTGAAAATCTGACACTTGATATTTGCTCGAAATTCACCTACAGGAGACAGATGCCTCCCTGAGTTCGACCTTAGACTTCCACCAAGTAAAAAATCTGCCGCTTGGAATTAACTTGACATTAATTAATAGTGGTTTTTTATTAGCCTCTCGTATCCGACTGCAACGAACGATTAAACTTAATTTGGACATTAATCTGCCTGAATTAACATAGGGTGTGGGGCGGCTATCAAAATGGCGTTGTTGCCGGGGAGGCACGGCTTAGGTTAATTTTTAGTGATATTTTGAGTGTTTGATTTTTTTCCCCGAGTAGTCTGACCCCCGGTTTTCTTGTAATTATTCTCTCTTTTATTTCTTTGCATCATTTTATTTTTTGAGTCACTCTCTGACCTCACTCTTTTTCTGTGCGAGGAACGCGAGGAGTCTTGGACGGTTCGACAATCGAGCATTTGAATTGAGTGATTAGAGAGGCATTGTAATTTTTTTTATTTATTTTCTTTTTCGCATCATTTCCAGTGGTTCCCGTTTGGGATCTCGCGCGTGTAAGTATAGTGGAACTGTGTCCCGTGTGCTGTGTGGGTGAATGTAAATTAGCTTGCACTAGCGGCTCCCCAAGCCAATCTAGGAATTGCTTGTGCTCGTAATCATTAGGACCACACAACTCACTTAAAAGACGCACTTAGACCGCAGTACTTAGCCAAATTAACATGTTCTTCACGCTAATAGAACTGCCTGTCTAGGAGCGGCTTTCATCGCTTGCATTTGCATTTAGATTAAAACGTTCTCAATTCTGTTCTGCATCCTGCATAAAAGCGAAGGATCATTGTAAGTATTCTCTACTCAGCATACACATCATTATTTTTAACTTGCATTGGCTTTTCTCGATTTCCCCCTCTGATTTTATCACATTTAACTAAACGGAAATTGGGACTGTCCGATAGGCGTGCTGTGTGGTTGGACTTAACCAGTGAAAACCTAACTTAAAACCGGGACTGCTAAACATTATTGACCAAAAAAAAAGGAATAAAATTTGAAAATTGTTTGCGGGAGATTAATCCCCGACCTTGTTTTCAGGCTGAGTGAGGGTACTTGAGTGTGTGTGAACACCTTACGGCAGAGCCCAAATCCCCGCCTTCCATATCACGTTCTGCCGATCCTAGCAAATATCACAAGTCGAATAATTTCAGATTCATTGACTAGTACCAAGTAGCCTCCGCCTGTCTCAGGTAGATAGGGGCGAAATTGCGGTACTTTGCGACAAGTTGCCAGTAACCCCTCGGGGTGAAGTTCCGGCCTTGTCAGCCTCCGCCTGCTTGCAGGTAGATAGGGGTGTGGTCATTGAATCCATCGACTTGGGATAGGAGCGAAGAAAGGAAGGAGCGGCGGTATCTTAGACGACAGGTTAAACAGGGAAGACGCATCCGGCTCTGAGCCGACTTCCCTATAGGCCGCGTAATCCTTGCTATTTTTGCTTGAAAAATCACACTTAAAAATTACAAGAGTAATTGGACTCGATTTCGAGTCCTTCACTGTGTTGAGTGTGAAACCAGGGTTTTGGATTGATTTGCTTGCTTCAGGTAGGAGTAAAATCCTATCTTCTTCTCGCCACATCAAGATGAGTAACTAGGGAGATCTCGACGCACTATTCACCGATCTCTCTATGAGTCCCCCAAGTAACTCATCTTCATCGGCCCAAGCGCACCTTGGACCACCCAGGGTTCATGACCCTCTTGAGTCTTGGTTCCCTCTTACTCAGGGTGGTTATTCTCAAACCAACCCTTTCATCTCCTCTGAGATTACCGAGGAAGACCATCGCCTCGGTAATCCCTTCCTTGATTTGCCCTCTAACACTGATCTTATTTTTCAATCCCCAGAACTAGAGGACAAGAGGCCACCAAAGATGCCCCCAGATGAGGAACAGATACGACAGATCCTTGCTCGCCTTGCCGAAGACGAACAGAAAAATGCAGATCTCACGACGCGGATGGGACAAATTATAGTAGCTGGAGGAATCGACCGACCAATGGTCGATACCTACAACCCGGCGGAGAACGAGATTCAGAACTGGTTAGCACCCGCAGTTCCCGCCCAGGCATTTGAGTTGAAGCCCCACTTCCTTAGTCTGCTTCCGAAGTTCAACGGAAACCTCAATGAAGAACCATACACTTTCCTCCGTGACTTTGAGCTGGTGTGCAACAATCTTAGCCATCCCAATGTTGGCTAAGATTATATCCGACTGAAGGCCACCCCTTTTGCCTTAGGAGATAAGGCTGCTCATTGGCTGAAGAACTTAGGGGTGGTATGTACTACCTGGATGCAGTTCAAGGACCTATTCTTGAAAAAGTTCTACCCTCTCAGTAGGACTAACCAGATGAGAACGAAGATCGCCAGCTTCGCTCAAGGAGCTAGTGAACCTTTCCATGAAGCTTGGGACAGGTTCAATGATTTAGTGCAGAAATGCCCATGCCACGGCATTTCGAAGGCGATCTTAGTCCAGACCTTGTTCTGTGGTCTAACCCCGGAGATGCAAGGGTTAGTCAGCGCCACCTGCGGAGGAAGCTATCTGAACAAAAACGAGCACGCCATGTGGAAGATTGTAGAGCAGATGGCGGAAACCGGCAGGTCACAGGCCACAAGGGCCTATCAGTTGTCTCCCTCAATCCTATCCAATGAGACAACCCGAAGGACTGTAGCAGATCTGACCGAGGACCTCATTCCCAGCATGGGGATGATTGCCGACAAGCTTACCATGGTCGAGCAGATCCACAAGAGAGTCGCGGAGATGGAGTCTCTTTCGAGCCTACCAAAGCAAGTGGAGGAACTTTCTGAGAAGGTAGATAAGATCAAGCTACCTACCCCTTCTGCACCACATGTACTTGTACATCGAGTCCATCTTGTACAGGAACAGGTACCGGGGTCTCAGAGTAGCTGGGACCAGACTTACACCCAGCAGAACCAGCATGCACCCCCACAAGTGGAGACGGGATACGAGGAGCCTCTGCCAGTGTACGAGATCAACGGGCTTTGGTATAGCCGTGACCCGATTGTCAGGCAGGTCGAAATGGGGAAGGATCAGCCACACCGCCCATCCCCAGTCCACCAAGAAACCAGGCCCGTTCCCACACCGCGCTTTCAGTCCAGGCCAGCACAAGGGTACCAGCAGCAGCAGCGCACCTATCAGCAGGGGCCAGCACCGTCCTACCAGCAGCAGCAATATCGGCATGGCCAGCAGGGCCAATACAGAACCTCATCTACACAGCAGCAAACCCAGCCCACCGAATTAAAGTCTCTCACCTTGGCGATCCAGACCCTGTCTGATAGGGTCCAGCAGATGCAGAATGACTACCTGGACATGAGAACCGACATCAATCGGGTCTCTCGTGCCCAGGACCAACAGATGGCGCCAAAGACCCCAATTCCCGCACAGGTTCAGGCCAACCCGAACAGCTTACACCAGGGCCAGAACCGACCTCGAGATCAGGTATATTATTCAGATAATTATTTATCTGAACATGAGATCCTTTCGTACGATAATGTAAATCATATGTCCCTCAGGAGCGGAAGGACCGTGACCATACCTGATCGGGCACGGGCGCAGAAGGAAGGAGCCTCCGAGACTCTACCTGAGGAGAACTCGGAGGAAGAAGAGGAAGAGCATCACCACCACCATCGCCGGCAGAAGAAGAGGACATCTGAGTCCTCGAAGCACCATTCTCGCATTCGCATGGAGTCCGACAGAACCGATGAAGAGCACGCGCCTCCATCTGAGGAGGATCGTCCGGCAGTCGCGGAAGAAGCATCACCGGTTTCGCCTCAGCATTTTCTTTTCAGTCAGAGTCAGAGTCCTAGTTTGTTTCAGAGTCAGAGTCATGTAAAGAACTCAGTTCCCGAAGTTAATGAGAATCTTTCAGTTTCCGAACCTGAGTTGGAGTCAATAATCCCTTTCCCCCGAGCTCTTAAGGGTGGAAAGAAGAAAACCAAAAAATCCAAAAAGATGACCCTGAGATGGCTGAATTCTGCAATAAACACATCAAGGTCACAATCCCCTTTGACAAGTTTGTGGAAATGACCCCTGCATTCCAAAAATACCTTAAGGTGAGATGCACACCTACTAGGGTCAGCAAGAAGACCAAAAGTCGTGTTGAGAAACACGTTTTATCAGTAGCCACGACTTGTGCAATAAAGAACTCGTTTCCTCGGAAACGAAGAGACATGGGTGTACATTATGTAGTGAGTCATGTTGATGACATCGCGTTTGCACGCACTCTCCTAGACAATGGTTCCTCAATCAATCTGATTCCTACAACCCTCTATGAGCGGCTTAATCTCGGACCTCTTAGGAAATCTAGAGCTCTTCTACAATTCGCTGACAAATCAACCAAGAGGTCCCAAGGAGAACTAAGGAACATTGTGATCAAAGTCGAGGGGCAAAAATACATGGTGGACTTCACTGTCCTGGATACGGAAACCCCTCGTAATTGGAGAGATTCCCAGATCATTCTAGGTAGGCCATTCCTCAGAACAGCAAGGGCCTTATTTTATTATAAGAATGGGAAGATTCAGTTCCGAACTCCAGGTGGAGATGAGGAACTTGAAATGAAGCAGACAAGATGGCAGAGACCGGATTCAGAATCCAGCACCGAGTACTCTTATACCGGAACAGACTGCGAGCATGTAGACTTAGTTGGGCCATGGAGACAGAACCCAGCCAGCACCGATGTGTCCATCTCCTCCGAAGATGATCCAGTGCATGAGTCAGTCTGCGAGATCCTCAGGAACGAGTACAGCTCTGAGCCTGCATCACCCTACATCTTCGATGACATAGAGGCCCAGTTGGGCCTGTCAGTCCTTACATCTCTAGGACAATCGGAAGATGAGGATGACGAGTCGGACGAGGTGTTTGCCGATTGTATGGAGACCTTTGACGATCCAACTTCAGAGCCGAACTTGGTGGCAGCTATCACAGAGAACGATCCAGCCACTTCCAACACTGAACCAGATCAGATTGAGCCAGATTTCTTAGACGATCACACTATCCCTGAGCTCAAACCCTTACCCACAACCTTAAAGTATGCCTTCCTTGCGGGCCAAGACAAGAAATTTCCGGTCATATTCAGTTCGCAATTGACCGAGGAGCGGGAATCTCGCTTGCTAGAGATCCTGGAGAAGAACCACAAGGCGATAGGCTGGAGCATTTCCGATCTCCACGGGATAAATCCTGCTATGTGTTCGCACCATATTTACTTGGAGAATGAAGCCAAACCCTCTCGTGAATTCCAACGCCGGTTGAATCCAAATTTACAAGAGGTCGTGAAGAAGGAGATAGAAAAATGGTGCAACGCGGGTTTCATTTACCCAATCTCCGACTCTAAGTGGGTGGCCCCAATCCATGTTGTCCCGAAGAAGTCGGGAATTCAGACGACCACCAACGAGGACGGAGAGGAGATCGTGACGAGAGTACCCACGTCGTGGCGTGTCTGTGTGGATTACAGACGCCTGAATGCCGCGACGAAGAAGGATCATTTCCCCCTACCGTTCATTGATCAGATCTTAGAGAGACTAGCGGGGAAAGAGTTCTTCTGCTTCCTAGATGGGTTCTTGGGCTACAATCAAGTAGCCATAGCTCCAGAGGACCAGAAAAAGACCACGTTTACATGCCCCTTTGGTACCTATGCTTTCAGGCGCATGCCTTTTGGGCTATGCAATGCTCCAGGTACTTTCCAAAGGTGCATGATTGATGTATTCACCGAAATGGTCGGCGAATTCCTGGAAGTCTTCATGGATGACTTCTCAGTCCATGGCGATTCTTTCGATTCCTGTCTTAGGAATCTGGACCGAGTCCTCAAAAGATGTTGTGAGGTTAATCTGGTGCTCTCCTGGGAGAAAAGTCACTTCATGGTGACGGAGGGCATAGTGTTGGGGCATGTCATCTCCAAGAGAGGAATGGAGGTTGACCCTGCCAAGGTGGATGTGATCAGACGACTCCAGCCACCAACCAACGTAAAACAGTTGCGGTCGTTCCTCGGGCATGTTGGATTTTATCGGAGATTTATTAAGGATTTTTCTAAAATTGCCCGACCGCTAACTGAGCTTTTAGGCAAAGACATGGAGTTTGTTGTTGATCACAAATGTCTTGAGGCCTTTAAGCTTCTGCAAGGAATGATTATGGACGCACCCATCCTACAAGCCTCAGATTGGTCTCTACCTTTTGAGATCATGACGGATGCCTCAGACTATGCTGTTGGGGCTGTGTTAGGACAAAGAAGAGATGGTGTCCCGTTTGCAATTCACTACGCAAGCAAAGTGCTTGATACTGCTCAGCGTAACTATACAGTTACAGAGAAGGAAATGCTTGCGGTAGTGTTTGCCTTGGATAAATTCAGATCTCACCTAATCGGATCCAAGATAACTGTGTTCACTGACCACACGGCACTACTATATTTGATGGAAAAGAAAGACGCGAAGGCGCGTCTTCTTCGATGGATTTTACTTATCCAGGAGTTTGATTTGGACATCCGTGATAAACCTGGAAAGAAGAACGTAGTGGCCGATCATCTTTCTCGTCTCGAAGATCTTAATACTTCTGAGGTTTCACCAATTCGAGACTCCTTCCTGACGAGTCGATTTTTGTTATCGACTCACTCCCATGGTACGCCAATATCGTGAATTATCTTGTCTCCAAGAAAGTTCCCGAAGATTGGCCCAAGAGCCAAATCGACCGACTAAAGTCGGACGCTAGACACTACCATTGGGAGGATCCGATCCTTTTCTTTGAAGGACCAGATTGTGTCTGGAGACGGTGTATTCCTCAGGAGGAATACCAGAGTGTCCTTTCTTTATGCCACAGCTTGGAGGCAGGAGGACACCACTCCGGGAAGAGGACCGCATGGAAGGTACTTCAATGTGGCTTCTACTGGCCGACTCTATTTCGCGATGCCACCGCCTTCGCGAAGTCGTGCCCAGTTTGCCAGAGAATGGGAGGAACCGTTGGTTCCAAGGATGAGATGCCAATGCAGCCGGTCATCATTTGTGATGTCTTTGACGCCTGGGGCATCGATTTCATGGGCCCATTCCCTGTCAGCCTTGGGTTAGAATATATCCTTCTTGCGGTAGACTATATGTCCAGATGGGTGGAGGCTATTCCGACCCGAGCCGCAGACAGCAGGACTGTCTGTAAATTCATCAGAGAGCACATAATCTCTAGGTTCGGGATCCCCAAAATGATGATATCAGACGGGGGTAGCCACTTTGTGAATCGGGAGGTGAAGAAACTCCTGAAGGACTACGGCATCGAACACCGTGTCGCGAGTCCTTACCACCCACAAACTAATGGTATGGCTGAGGTGTCAAATAGGGAGGTGAAAACCATATTGCAAAAGCTTGTCCGCCCAGACAGGAAGGACTGGTCTCAGATCTTGGATCAAGTCCTCTGGGCATATAGGACGGCTTACAAGACACCGTTAGGCACCTCCCCATTCCGAATGGTATTCGGAAAGCCGTGCCATTTGCCCGCTGAGTTAGTGCACAAATCAGAATGGGCAATCAAGAAGGTCAACTGGAACACACACCTGGGTCAGCAGCAGAGAGACATGGATCTGAATGAGCTTGTGGAAGTCAGAAACCGCGCATATGACAACAGTTTGGTGTACAAGGATAAGGTGAAGCGTTGGCATGATAGATATATCAGACGAAAGACCTTTGTTCCTGGAAAGAAGGTATGGTTGTTCAATGCTAGGCTGAAGATTTTCCAGGGCAAGCTGAAGTCTAAGTGGACGGGCCCTTTTGTCGTCCGTACGGTGCATGATAGTGGATGTGTCGAGATCTCAGATCTCGCAGATGACGCACCGACATTCCTAGTGAATGGACAGCTGTTGAAGCACTTCGTCGAATCCAATGAGCAGTTAGTCCATGTTGAGGAGATTGTATTCATGTGCGAGACAGATACAGTAGATACACACCGAGCCGCGTATGAGACCTTGCAACATTGAGCTCCAGCCATCCGCAGCATCTCGAAAGATTCAAACCGACTCATTTGTATATATACCATCAGTCTTGTACATCCTGTCCTTTTCCCCCGCGACTCTAGTAACCCACCCCCACATCATCGAACCGTTATCTTGGACTATACTTAGGATAACCAGATCCTAAGTATAGGGGGGAGGGGTCACATGAGTCAGTTCATTGTACATCCTCCAGATCACATCGGTTCTCACACTCATTCCTGTCATATACTTAGGCTGACCAGAGCCTAAGTATAGGGGGGACCGATGCCCGCCTTGTATAAATTCATCCATTTCCCCTCTTTTCCTCGGCCGCCTCATTTCCGATCTTCTTCTACACTTAGGCTGCTAGAGCTTAAGTATAGGGGGCGGGACGACTTCTATACTTTTTGTTATTTTAGCTCTCCTACGCTTAGCCCGAGCTATGTCTTTTTAGTCGCTTTCGTGCTCTGAGGACATAGCACACGCTAAGTATAGGGGGGCGTGTATATATTACATATATACTTTACCCATAGCTCGTACTTTCGCGTATTTTTGTATATATTTTGCAATAATTACGGGTGGGTAAAAAGTGAAAAAAAAATGAAATTGAAAATAGGCTTCTTATTTATTCTTGCATATCATCTCTGCATCTAAAAAGAAAAGAAAAAGAGTCTTGTATTTTCATTCATCTTCATAGCATGACATCTCATCTGCATACTTTGCATATGCAAAGTGAAAAGTTAGTGGGTTCTGAACCAAGTTACGAGTAGATATTGAGGATGGACTTGATTTGACCTTAATCCACCTAATTTCAGAGGAACCTTATAGGAACTGGAGTTAAGATTTC
This sequence comes from Ottelia alismoides, assembly GCA_037367405.1. Taxonomy (NCBI): domain Eukaryota; kingdom Viridiplantae; phylum Streptophyta; class Magnoliopsida; order Alismatales; family Hydrocharitaceae; genus Ottelia; species Ottelia alismoides. The sequence continues at coordinate 11,872 of JAZKJV010007144.1, forward strand.
TCAGGTCAAGTGACTTAATTCTTTGAGTCCGCAAGTCTATGTTCACATGTCATCTTGATTAGTCTAAGTAGAATATCTCGTGCATATGCAGGATTCTTTTAGATAATGACCTAACTTGGACAAGCACTATACACGTAGCTCTTCATTGATGAGGTGGTAAGGAGGTAGAATCCTTTAGCTTGGAGTAGCACACGGGTGGAAACATCCGTCCTCCTCTAGGGAGGGTAGTGCATCTCAACCTAGTCTGGTGGTGTTGACATCTAAGGACGGGATGCTGTGGGTTGCAATAATGCTTCAAAAGAGGGATAGTCTACTAACTCAAGAGGAAAAACTCCTGATGTACATGCTGCACATTGAAAAAAAATGCAAAAACTCCAAAAAAATCAGACAGGTCCAAGAGAAAATAAAATACCTGTCGGAGTATGTATACTAGTAAAGAAATGTAGCTGGATGACTTGGCTACACTGGTCAGGCATCCCGGGATAGGTAGCTACACTGGCTACCGTCCATTCTCTTCTCTACCCCCTCCTCTTTAGTTGGTCGCACTTGAACTTAGAAGGGAATACCCCGCTCCTCGAGGAAAGAGTTACTGGACCAGGTTATTGAGTTACCTTGTTAGAGGAGGCTGGTTCCGAGTCATTTCTGATGTGGAGAGCTATACCTCACTGACACAGTACAAGTAAGAATCATAGTCATCAGAAATTTGCGTTTGAGGATTTGTTCTGACCTGACTATTGAGGAGTCTTGAATAGAAGACTTGTGGAACTTGAAGTCTGTTAGGTCTTAAGTTCAGGTCCAACTAAGGTTCCGCCACACAACTAATCCAAAGGTCGAGTCAAGCTCCATTTTTAACTTTTGTTCATGACCTTGGTATGGAACCCAAAATCATTTCACTCCTGCATTACATTTAGTTGCTCGGGGATGAGTAAGGTTTAAGTATAGGGGGTTGATGAATCTGTGATTCATCACTTCAAAAGTCAAAAATAGAGCCTTGTTCCCGAGTAAATAGAGGCATATTCCCCTTTATAATGCATAAATAGCATTCATGCATACATACATAATGCATACATTTTAGCAGTCCATTTGCATTTAAATAAGAAGCCAAAAATCCCTTGTAAAATATCCACTTACTAAAATAACCTCTTCCTTATAATATGTACTCCTTAGATAATAATATAGGGAAGACAGCCAAAAATCCCCTTGTAAATTAGTCAATAAAGCCCTAGAATCCCTGGGCAATAAAATACACATAGATCCCTCACACAAACTCCAAAATAGGTCTACTCACTCTTAGAATACTACACATTAAAAGACCTTTAAAATGAGACTAATTTCATCCAATTTGGAGCTCGTATGAGAAAGTTGGGATTTTGGGCCACTTTGTATACTACATATATGTATAAATTGTATCTTTGTATTTTTTGTATCATACTTGACCTCATCTCTGTCTTTGATCAACATAAAACTTGTAGATCTCATCAAGATCTACAACTTTCATGTTTTGAGTTTTTCCAAATTCGGTCCTCTTCTCTTTCTACACTCAATTCTCTTTTCAACCAATCAAAGCAGGCCACGTGGCGCCCTCTGGTTGCGCCACGTAGCCCGCTACCCTTGCCTCATCCGCCCGTAGCCACAGCCGTTGGATTAACTTCTAGATCCAACGGCTGAGCTGCCTCCACGCACGCCTCGATTTTCAGCCATCCGATCATTCCAAGAACTCCATCAGCACCGCTCGTTCGCGCCTTCAGCTGAGCGCGCCACGTGGCGCTTTGAGAACCGCCTGATCACGCCCCCGATCCCTTCATCCAAACCGCTCGATCTTCGCTTTATTTCCACCGTCGGATCGCGCCCTAGCCTTTCATCTGCACCACTCGTTTCCGCCTCATTCCCCTCGCGCCACGCGTCTCACTGTCATCCACACGATCCTTTCCATCTCAACCGCTCAGGTCGCAGTGCATCGCAGCCCTTCGATCTTCCTCAGATCTGATCCCCACCACTCGTCATTGCCCTCTCCTCCGCATGACACCTGGCACCATCACGACCTTAGGATTAGGCCACTCCTGATGCAATCCACACCGTTCGCACTTACTTCTCTCCCGTAATGCCACGTGGAGAGCTCCTGACCCTCAGATCGATTCGCCTGCGATCTAATCCTACCCGGCCATTATCGCTTCGATCCCCACCGTTGGATCACAAGATCCAACGGTGGAGACTTCGTCTCCTACCTCCGATCGCTCTCTCTCCCACGATCTCGGCCTTGCGCAACACGCCGCCCCCTTTCTATTTTCGCCACCACACCTGTCACCTTCTCCGACCACCAATGCCGCCACGATCTTCACCACTCTCCCCTCATCCTCGCCAGCTCTCTCACCTCCCACGACTCCCACCGATGTCGCTCCACGACGGCCTCGAACTCCACCTTCCAGCGACTTAACCCATCGACTTCATCTTATAAATACCCCCTCTCCAGCCATCATCGCAGCTATCCGCCCTCGTGAGAGACGCCCCGAGCTCTAAGCTTCCAGTTAGTGACAGAAATTGTGAGTTTCATTGAGCGAAGACGTCCGTCTTCTCCGGCGAGATCCTCGGCCTCCGCTGAGTCGCAGCCCTCCTCCATCGAGCCGTTGCTTGAGCTCAGGGAACCACCGGCCCTTCGAGCGATGACCTGGAACTCAAGGAAGAGTTCCAATCCCCAGGTGACACCTCCATCCATCTCCGATCTTCGCTTCCTTTTTCTTTGCTTTTTCTCGCATTTTATTTGCCGCCTCCGGTCATCTTCTCGCCTCCATTCCATTCCGCTGAGCTTCGCGTCGAAGCTCCCATCTTCGCGGTAGCCTTCACGACCTCCGACGACGCATATCACCGTACCTCGATCTCCAGCTCCGCCACTTGGCCGGAGCTCCTTCGTCAGACCACCTCTGTCTGCCTTAGGCCTCGCCAGTCAACCACCTACCTTCACGAGTGCACGCACGAGCTCCGGCTCTGCCTCTAACACCTGCAGGTACCCCTCTGCTCATTGAACGGAGGTTTGCCGGAGCCGACTTCAAGCTTCATCGCCATCGACTTCAGACAGCCCTCCGCCGCTCCTGAGACCATCAGGATCTTCACCGCCACACCACGAGTCTTCTGAGATCGCTCCGAGCAATCGGAGAGCTTCATCGACACGAGGAAGGACGGGCGGAGCAAAGGCAACTTCGCCGGAGCCCCGCCATCTCCTCCGCAGGCGGCGGAGGACCATCGGAGGAGATGTACAGCTGTCGTTCGATCACGTCTATCGAACGATCCACAGCAAGCCACATCACCTCTCAGCTGGGATTTACAAGAGTCGTTGGATCCCTTAGATCCAACGGCGCCTAGTGCGCCACGCGTATCCCCTCCGCAGCAGCTCTCGGTCGTTGAGATCTCATCTAATCCAACGGCGGATCTTCAGCCACGTCGCCGTCTCCATCGAATCCAGTAGCCGTTGGATCAACATAGATCTAACGGCTTGAGGTCATGCCACGAGTCTTCATGGCCATATATCGGATCGAGCTCGATCCGAGGGTCCACAGCATGCCACGCAGCTTCAGTCCGAGCCTCTTCCCCGAGCCTAGGCTCGGATCGCCCGAGCCTCACTCCAGACCTCCAGAAGCGCCCGAGCCTCCGCAGCCGTCCGAACCTAGGCCGCCCACGTGAGGAGCACGTGCAACCTGGGATATTTACACTGAGGCCTTGGAACTTTCAAATATTGCAAAAAGGTCCCTGTGAAGCAGACCCCACGTGAGGAGCACGTGCCTGGTGGAGAAATTGCAGTCGAGTCCCCAACATAGTAGGTAATTGCATTTAAGTCCCTGTCAGCATATTTACTTTATGTATTTTTATTTTCCTGTATTGCATTTACACCCTTGTGTTTGCATGCATCCCTAGGTTGCATTTTACATCATTTTTCAATTATAAAAGTTGCATTTTGTTGAGAAACTTGTCCTCTGTCTATTGGTCCACGTGTCATGTTTTTGTAATTTCAGTGGAATTTTAAATGAATTAATTGGTTGATTTGTGGAACATTTTGCCCAATGACACCTTTTAATTTCTAGTTAATTCTCTGTGATTCTAAAATCCTCAAAAATTCACAGTAGCTTAAGGACAGTAATCTTAACATGCCATAAAAATTTCCTGTCATTTGCATACATCTCGAGGCCTAAATAAATTATTGAGTGATTTTCTCAATTTTAATTTTAATAAATTCATTTCACATTGAAATTAAGACTTGTCAATTTTCCTGGATTCCTTATCATTAGTGCTATCTAGGATAATTTATCTCTTGAAAAAATTGTGATTTGTTATTTATTAAAAATTAAATAGTGAAAATCACCCTGTCTGCATTTTTAATTCACAGTAAATTCATTTAGTGTCTAAAAATTCCAAAAAAATTAGGGTAGCTCATTTTCATCATAATTAATCATTTGGCCAATTTTTAGAATTTTTAACTTCATTTGATATCTTAATTGAATTAAACGTTAGATTGGCCTGTTGGTTACATGTGTCTGCACAGAAAATAAAAAAAAAAGAAAAAATTTTATTCCCTGAAAATCCGACACTTGATATTTGCTCAAAATTCACCTAAGGAGACAGATGCCTCCCTGAGTTCGACCTTGGACTTCCACCAATGTAAAAAATCTGCCGCTTGAAATTAACTCGACATTAATTAATAGTGGTTTTTGATTAGCCTCTCGTATCCGACTGCAACGAACGATTAAACTTAATTGGACATTACTCTACCCTGAATTAACATAGGGTGCAGGGCTGCTATCAGTGAGCACATCAAACATCTGCTTGATCGTATGGTGGAATTCGATGGAAAAGGCGTTAACAAAGATCAACACATCAATCTTGCTGTTGTGGAGGCAGGTCTCTAGGAGTGACTTGAGGAGGACAATATCATCGAAGTTGTCGTGGATGGTGACGATGGACGGTGGGAGAGGGAGGGGCAGAGTCGTTGATGAGCTGGTGGAGGGGAGCCACGCGAAGGTGGAGTTGGTGTGGCCATGGAGGAGGGAGAAAGGGGCGGCACAACGGAGCGATGGCGGAGGTGAGGGCCTCGACGGGGATGCTGAGGATGATTTGGATCAGAGGATGCCTATCACTAGGGACGGAGGAGAGGAGGGGCGTCATCCAGGGGAGGAGGGGGAGGGGAGGGACGAGGGCGTCGATAAGGGGAGGAGGAGGGGGTTGGCCTGGGAGGAGGGGAGGGAGGGAGGAGGGGATCGACCTGGGGAGGAGGGGGTGGCCTGGGGAGGAGAGGGAGGAGGGCGTCGATAAGGGGAGGAGGAGGAGGAGGGAGGATGGGGGCGGCCTGGGAGGAGGGGAGGGAGGGAGGAGGGGGTCGGCATAGGGAGGAGGGGAGGGAGGGAGGAGGGGTTCGGCCTTGGGGAGGAGGGGGAGGGGAGGGGGAGGAGGAGGTGAGGAGGAGGAGGAGGGAGGAGGTTGGCCTGGGGCTGGCTAGGAGGAGGTCGGCCAAGGAGGAGGACAACATGAGGAGGAGGACAACCTGGGGAGGAGGACGATGGGAGGAGGGAGGAGGTCATCTTGGGAGGAGGAGGAGGAGGATGGGAGGAGGATGGAGAGTGGACAAAGACCATTCAATCCTTTATTCTGAATGTATTTTCACTTGTGTCCCCGAAGTTAACACCCATTTCCGTCGGATGGACGACGACTAACCCGAGGGGCACAAGCGATATAACGAGAAGAAGTCAGGGGTATAACAGATATTCCTAAAAAGGGAGGGGTATAACTGATATTGCAATATCTTGGAGGGGCACAACTGATAAAAACCTTTTTTTAAAGGGGCTAAAAATATATTAAGGTGTTTATAATAATTAATATAAATATAAACTATATGTATAAATAAATAGCTACATAATACAAAATAGAGTATTATAATTATAGATATAACTAAATATGATCAAAAAATGTAGAATAAGATATTTCTTCATTTTTTATATTTTTCTAATGTTTTTGTGATTTTTTGAGTTTTTTTTAGTACTTTAAAATCTTAAAAATAGCAAAATAGGGATTGTTTAAATCATCAGAATTGATTTGAGATTTAAAAATAGAAAATGACCTCAAAATCTCAAAATCAATTCTACTAGGTAGATAATACAATATACAAAATTATAGGATAGAAAATAATATTTTGGATTTTTCAAAAATATGTTACATTTTTAGGGTTAGTAAGGGTTTGCTACTTTTAAGAGTTTTTTATGAGATTTTTTATTTTGGTCTTGAGTGAGTAAATAGGATAATAAATAGTGGTCATTTTTTGGAATTTTCTGAAAAGGTTTCTATTTATTGTATTTTCTAAGTCAACCAGGGAATAAAATGGCTTCAAATGATTTTTAATAAATACTAAATGCATGCAAAATGTCAAACAAATGATAGTGTGGATTAGAAGCCAATTACACACATACACCTATGTTTTAAAATTTTTGGAGCATAAGAGTTATTTTAAATAAAAAGAAATACAAAAGTATAAATACAAGCAACCGGTAGGGGAATATTTGCAACTAAAATAAAGATCAATGGAATGAGTGCAAAATATCCCAAAAGTTTGAAATTAAACTTGAATTTTTTGAGACTTAATACAAATTATCATAATCGGGGTGGGGGTGGGGTACACCTACCAAATTTCACCTCACGTGGGGGGGCACGTGAGGTGGCCTGACACTAGATCCACTTACAATATTAAAGAGTACCAAGGGTAAACATGCAAAATATCCTAAAAATTTAAACGTACTTAAATAATTACAGGACTATTTATGAAATACAAAAAGAGCGGAGGGGGTATTTGCAATTATACCACTTAAGCACCCTTCATCGTACAGCTCTTGTGCGGACACATGGCAGATTAACCGGCTGAGGTGACGCAACGCTTCACCAAAAATTTAACGACCAAGATCATACATGGTACTTGTTCTTTAATAGACAGCTGGGAGGCATAGTGGATGAACATGGAAGAATAGACAAACTTTCTCGCTTTGATCATTGATTCCAGCCAACTCCGGCTATGATTCACCTCGCCAATAGGTGCTTCTTGTTTCTGGTGTCCCTCTGTATGTGCAGATACCCTCTAGCGATGACGAGGAAGACCAAGGAGCTCAGACTGCTCCAAGCCACCTGGAGCTGCTCCAGGTGATCTTTGTAGTTCCAGATAGACCTTCGCTCATCCAAACCTACACAAAATGACTAGGTTGTGTGGAATGGAAGGGCAAAGAGCTCCGATGTAGGGTGATGGAGGGAGAAATGAATCGCTTCGATTCGAGTTGAATCGAAGGGGGAATGGTCATGTCTGATGGAGAATACGATGAGGATCGAGATGGGGGGTGAAATCGTGGCGAGATGCAGTCGAATACAAGTGAAACAAACCTAGAGCTCGAGCTACAGGTCAATGGAAATCTTGGAATAAACCTAAATATACTGATCCAAATGAAAAACTAATGAAGAAAATGAAATCTACACTAAAGACATTACCTAAAAACAGAAGGAAGGGCCTCAATCTGCCTGGAGGGCCAAAGAGGCAGAACTGCGACAAAGCTTCGACGGTGGGCTGGATCTCCTCCTCCTCGATCTCTCCTTACTACAAATTGGCAGCTTCCTTTTACTGTCACCAAGGCAGAGCTATTAGGGACAATCTGAGGGGATAAAGATAAATAAATAGGGATCAAACGGGGAAAGATGTCCTGCGAGCTTTATTTATACATAGAACGAGGGTCGACTTGCGAGGCGGATGCTGCTCGATTCGATGGAGATCGACAAGATCTAAGGTGTGCGCGGGAATTATGAGTGGTCAATCTCTAAGAATCGACCATTATGCCAAGCCATAACATCATGAGATCAGCGGGAAAATTGGAGCAAAACCCAAGTTCTGACCGTCGAATCAAGAGGAAGAGAGAGGAGGGTCAGTTCACTCGGGGTCAACGGGCGGAGAGTTCTGGTTGGTCCACATGGACCAACCAGAAAAATCCTTGAAGGAAAAGGTTTGTAAAATCAATAAAAAAATAAATGAATTAAATTATTTTTATTAAAACATAAAAAATGATTATAATTTAATCTAATATTTTATACATATTTTTATTTTTTATGGGGCTTTTTATTACAAGCTATTATTTACATGTACAATCATATGTATATTTATCTATATATTATATATTTTATTTTTATTTTGTATTTTAAATTATATTATTTTGTACACAAAATTTATATAAGTATACTTTATTTAAATACACATAAATATATTTTTCTTGTATTTTTCAGAAGTTATTTGTACATTTAAATAAATAGTTGTATTTATTATATAGATATATGTATAGGTAATTCATCTATGTATTTTCGCAAACTATTTTATTTCATTGTATTTTTATGGTTTTATTTTATTTTTATCATGTACATATACTATAAATAATGTTTACAAAATTATATAAAATCTTGAAAATATAAAGAATAAATAAAATGAATGTTTTATTCAGGTATAATGTACAATAGAGATCCAAAGCCTAACTTTTGCATCTTAATACCAAATTAAATGAAATCACTTTCATTAAATATCTAATTAAAAGTCATATACAATTAAAGTGATTTTGATGAATTTTGAATCTTGGCTTTTCATTTTGTGTGCCCTAGGCACACTATGCATTATTTTTTAATGAACTAAAATCTGTATTTTTATTTATATTTTATATACAAGTTTCATGTTCAAAGTTTATTGATTTTTTGTATAAATAATAAAGAATAAAATACGTCCTAAAAGTAATTACTGGCCTATATAATTAGGGTTTTAAGACTGCATGTTCTGAACAATTAGTTACCATATATCCCTCTACTTTATTCCTTGTCGACTCGGTCATCATGATGACTAAGTTTTGGGGGCTAGGTTCTTTCATTGTCCTTGATACTTCAATCTTTTTTCTTTTCTTTATTCTTTTATTTTGGACAGAAATATATTATTTATACAGTATTTTGTATAGTATTTTATGTAATTTACACAATGTTTATTTTGACAAATTAATAATATATACATGTAGTTTGCTAGGGATTTAAGGCTAAAAGTGAAAGAATAAAGGTGATGAAATGGAGATTCATCAGGTACTTATATGTGTTGACCTATAATTGGCTTGAATAATTGATCTGTTGATAAAAAGAGAAAAATTGGACCTTGAAATGTAATTCACTTGGATAGATTGATGCATGACTAATTTCAAAGTTAATTGATTCAATTAGAAGCATTAATTATGAGTGTGTCTTGTTTGGGTTTTGCATTGTATTGTTCATTCATTCCCATTATGTGGCATTTAACACGTATGCATTGTCTCATTATGTTCACTTGACCTAGATTGCACATTGAAGTAACTTAACTACATATTTAGGTGTCTATTAGGTAGATCATCAGTCGTGTCCCTAAGTTTGGCCCTGGAGTTATCCAGGAGATTTTTGCTAAGCCACTCCTCACGGAGATCTTATTCTCAGTTCTAATATCTCGCTAAGAGGTTGTACTACAACATGACCTTATTATCCTAGCCGTATAGCAGATTATCAGACTTCTGTCTTCTTCGACTTCTCGTGCTCTTGAAGATGGTGGTGGATTTCTTATGACGAAATCAGGAGGTTCCACGCTCAGATCATCGCCTTGGATTGTGGGAAGCATGTGTTTCATCCACATGCCCACAAGTTCTCTCTCGTCAAATTGGACTTGAGACAGGAGGCCTCTTCCTTTAAAGGCTATGAGATCGCGATTGCGCTTCAAGAGGTAATCCTTATAATTTTGTGATCGTGATGAAATTACATGAGAATTATTCCCATGTCATGTGGTCTCATCGATTTTTTAGTTTATGTTGCTGCATCGACTAGTATGAATAGTCGACCTAGATTGTATGCAATATGATCTCCACGCTTTCGTGTTGTGTGAGTCGATTGTCAACTCCCTTTAGGGCCAAGTTTAAGCCTAAGAGGTAGATGCTCTCCTATAATGAGACTCTAAAATAAGCCACACCTTAGCCCTACAATACATACATTTAAGGGTAATAGGTAAACAAAAGAGTATTGGATCCTAAATAATATCCATACCATTGGTCGACCAAGATCCATTTACATAATGTACTCAAATTGTAAATGGTCGGTGCTTAAAGGTAAATCTCAACAAATCTCCACCTTGACTTGAAATCCCCCTAGAATGTAGCACCGGAACTCTCTCTTTGCCATATAGGGCCTTTACGCCCTAGAAAAACCAACCAAGTTCTCGCAGGTTGTAAACTTGGTTAGTGGTACTGGCTTGGTCATCATGTCAGATGGATTGTCTATAGTAGCGATCTTCTTCATTTGAATGTGGCCCTCTATGAGACTTCTCGAATGAAGTAGTATCAAACACCGGTGTGCTTTATTCCTTCACGGTGCATCTATTCCTTTACCAGATGTATGGCACTCTGATTATTTACAATAGATGACAACAATATTTTATCGAAGATTGAACTCATCGAATAATCCTCTCAACCAAATTTCTTCCTTGATTCCTTTAGTTGCTGCTATGTACTCGACTTCCATGGTAGATAAGGCCATGGTGTGTCACAAGGTTGCCTTCCATGAGAGTGCACATAATCTAGTAGTAAATATATAGCAAATCATGGATCTTCTCTTGTCATGGTCACTGGAATATTCAACATCAAGAAATCCAACTACTCCACCCTTCTCCTAAACTCAAGATAGAACCAATGATACCTCACAGGTTTCTCAAAATCTATTTCAAAGAAAGCCAATGAGTCCTTTCTGGATTCGACATGTATCTACTCACAACACTTAAAACCTAGGAGATATTTCTTTGTGTACATATATTGGCATACATGATGCTGAAAATGAACCGGTGTAAGGAACACGCATCATGTACTCGTGCTCAGCCTCTGTACGTGGTGATAACTCTGTAGACAACTTGAAATGAGAATCATGTGGAATCTTCTCTAGTTTGGCATCTAGCATGCCAAAGCACTCCAAGACCTTCCGCATATAGCTATTCTAGTTCAAACATGGCTTCCCAGCCTTGTGATCCATGTGAATCTCCATACCAAGTATCTTCTTGGTTGCATCGAGATCCTTCATCTCAAATTCTCCACCTAATAGGGCCTTTAATTTATTCACCTCACATTTGTTCCATGGATGCTATCAACATATCATAAGCATATAACATTACAAAAATGAATGAACCATCAACAAGGGGTCTAAAATAGATATACACATTTTATCTGCTCCTGGTAAAATCATGTGCAACCATAAATAAGTTGAAGCATTTGTATCACTGCCTTGAAGAGTGCTTCAACCCATAAATATTTCTTTAACAAGCACACCCGATCTTCCTTTCCCTATACTACAAATACTTCAAGTTGACACATGTATATCATCTCTTCATGATCACCACATAAGAAGTTATCTTCACATCTAGTTGCTCTAACTCCAAGTTGTTAACGATAACAATAGCTAGCAGAACTTATATGGAGATGTGCTTTACCACATTTGAGAAGATATCACTGCAGTCGACACCCTCCACCTGGCCATAGCACCTCTGGTATCAGGTTGTTCAAAATCGATGAAGGAGATCGATTCACAAAGAAGGTCGCTATCACAATTGCTTCAGCCTAAAAATCCTTCCTCAATCCATCATTTAACAACATACATCTAGCTATCTCTAGCAATGTCATCTGCATGCTTTATGCAACTCCATTAGGTTGAGTATGTATGATTGTACAGTGTCTAGTGATGCCTTCATTCTTGAAGTCCTTGAATTCGTTGGAAACGAATTCTAGGAAATTATCTATCCACATACTCTTGATGCTTTTCCCAGTCTGCTTCTCTAGTAGTGCATTCCACTGCTTGAAGTGTGTCAACACCTCATCTTTTGCTTTAAGGGCGTAAATCCAAACCTTTCTGGAATAATCATCGATGAATATAAGCATGTAACAAGCACCACATGGACGGAACTTGAGACTGCCCTCATAATAGACCAGAGTGAATGTAATAAACATTGCCCTTTGTTTTATGTTCAGAGGTGCCAAAACTTTTCCATGTCTGCTTGCCAAGAACACAATGCTTACAAAAGTCCAACTTGCCCATGATCAAATTATTAAGCAATACTTTTTTGATAAGGGTACTCTTGTCTTTCTCACTTAGATGTCCAAGCCTAAGATGCCACAATCTGGTGTGATCAGCCTATAAACTGATGGAAATTGCTACCGCACATGTAATAGTGTCTCCCTACAATGCATACAGATTTCTAAGTCTCTTTACACACATAAGAAAATGTCCATCTTTAACAACTGTCAGAATATTGTCTTTTGTAGCATACTCACACCCTTCCTCTTCTAGGGTACCAAGAGATGTCATGTTAATCATCATATTTGGAACATGGAGAACATATGTCAAGGTGACAAATGTCCCATTGTGCATCTATAGTTCAATGCTTTACAAGTCTACAGACCTGACTGCAAATCATTATCCATAATGACAACTCCTCTATCAGCAAATCTGTACGAGAACCAATGACGATTGGGTGTGACGTGATAGGAGCAACCAGAATCGAGGAGCCATGCATCCTTCGATCTGTGTGGTGTACTAGCCATTAAAATGTAGCCAACATCTCTGCATTCAATTTTCAGATATCCTGCTTTTGCCACAAAAACCTCTTTTCCATATTGCTTTTGGCCTTTCTCTTTGTTTTGGAGTTTCCAGCACTCCTCTTTCATATGTCCATTCTTCTTGCAGTATCAACCAAAGTTGCTCTACCCTTTTTCTTTTCCTCATGTGGCTTGTCAAACCTCTTTCATTCCATTTATTCCCCCCCTTGTGTGGAGCACATCAGTCTTCTTGTCGTTTGACGACTTTCCCATGAATTCATAGTACATTAACTCCTTCGAGAGAAGGGATGATTTCACATTATCCAACGCTATCTCATCTTTCCCATAAATTATGGTTTCACGTGTGTGTACGCAGGTGATAACATACATAATAATAGCAACGATCTTCATCTCCAATATCTCCGTCCATATTTTCTAACTCAAAAGTAATCATCTTCAATATCTTCGTCCATGTTTTCTAACTCAAAAATAATGGAACTGATAACATCTAGATGAAATAAAATTGATGTACCTTTGGACATACGAAGCATGAAAAGTCATTGTTTGAGATGTAGACAATTGGAAAAAGTCTTTGTACTGTAGAGACTCCTAACTTTTAGCCACATAACCGATATGGAGAATTCCATTATAACTTCACAAAGAATATAGTTCAAGAGGCAAAGCTGTATGCTTGCCCTAGTCTTCGCGTGCATGTCCTCCTTCTCATTTTGACTTAACATCGCATGCATCTTCTCGATGCCTTTGCTATGCCTTGTTGGAGGAGGATTGAATCTATCTTGACCTTCCATAGGCCAAAATTGACATTGCGATTGAACTTCTCGATCTCAAACTTCGTCGTCTCCACAAGTGTGTTAGATCGGATCGTCGTTGACATGTTGCATGAGATTTCAACACCGAAGTGGAAATAGTCAACCATGCAAATCTAAATGAGACTCTCATGCGAAGGGAAGAATCACCAAGATGGCTCTGATGCCAATTTGTCAAAGATGATCAAAGTACACAATCAACCACAAGCAAGCAACCATGAAGAACACGCATGATTTACATGAAAAACTCCACCGGTGTAACGAAGAAAAAACCATGGGCAAAAAGGTCCACTATGAGAAAAAAAACATGAGTACAAATACAAAAACTATAGGAGGTGATGACTCTCTCGGAATGACTCTGATAACCCACACCTTATCCTTACGATACATGTATATAGAGAAGTAATCGGGTCGGCCAAGATCTGTTTACAGAATTTAATCAGATTGCAAACAGATTAGTGCTTTAAGGCATATCTCAACAAAAGGGTTGGTCGAAGCACACACCCTTCACCATTTTGCTGGCATTTTGAATTTAAAGTTCTCGGTAAAACCACCATGGTCCACAAAATACACTGGAAATTCAATCGCACGTCTATTTTAAACATCTAAACAAAGAAGTGAATACCAATTATCGTCTTATTTGTCATGTATAAAGCCTATTATACAAAAAAATAAGAAAAATGAACTTCTGTAGATGACATCTGTAGGATTGTGGAAACAAACGGATGCCTGAAAATGGCGAAAAGTATAGAAACACATTATATGTGTGCCTTCTTCTGGTTCAGCTGCGCATATACTTTCATACCTTGAACGAGCCACTGCTGAACGAACCGCCCACGCTGCCTCCTTCAGAGGCTCCCAACCATATGCCTACCCTTCTCCTCCATGTGACGCCTTTTCTCTTCAAGTTTTTCACCCATTCTCTTCCCCAAATCCCTGAATCTGTCTCTCCTCCTAAAACTTTTCGCATTCGAATCCTCCTGCATTGATATTGTAGGCTGCAAGGGTTCCCGGGAACTTGTTCTCTCGGATAACTCAGCCAGATCTACACTGCAGCTTCTACTCACGTGGTCATCATGTTTCTCTAGTAGTGGCACCTTCAAATCTTCTTGAACAATCTTAGAGAATGATTCATCAGAAGAAAATGACGTAGAACCAAAATCAGTAGCAGCAGAACTTAAAACTGCTTCTTTGACAGATGGTTGAGCAAAACCACCACTGTTTCTTTTTTCTTCAACATTGAGAGTGTCGGTGGAGCTGGATCTTTTAACATCATAGTTCTCAGATTTACTCTTGGACACTGCAAGAACTTGAGCACCTACAGGAGTTTTCCATGACAAGTCATCATTTTCTTGTCCGAGCCATATATACGGTGCACCACTCCTAGGTAGCCAGTCATCCTTCTCCGCAGACATCCATGGAATGCATATACTTTCACAGTTTGGAAGTACTATGGATTCACGAACAGCCGCCTGAAAAAACAATCATCCAACATCAAATGGACCAAAATTTGCACATACCATGATGATGGTTTCCACGATCCATACTCAATAGAAATGGCATTTAAAAAAATCCTGATGATGAGCCATGTAAGAAACACACCTTAAGACGGTTCGTGATGATAAGGCCGACATGTGTGCTGGAGATTTTGTGATCACCGAATGAAGAATCAAGAACAAAGTCTATATCGGGCATCGACGTAAATCCATACCATATTTGATCTAATGGCGGTGGTTTTATTCGCAAGCACAGTGTTCCTCGGACGGAGGCGACTTTTATTGCCAGGGAGATGGGTACATTCGACAAGGGGCTTAAAACATTTAGCATAACACCAACTCCTATGATCTTTAGCAGTGTTCACACCATAGTTGCAAGAATCTGTGTTAACGCAAACTACCAGCTGATTTATGACATAAGAACCCTACCTCAAAACAATTAACCAACTCCAACTATAACCTAGAAAAAACATGAATGAAAATAAAATAAACACGAAAGGAGTTGTGCATGGCACAGTTGCAGGAAGCTGTGTTGCTTCTAGAATTTTAAGATTACTCAGAATGTGTGCAGAAAGGTAAATAACAACAAGAACACGTAGATAGAAACATTGGAGGTCTGCCAGACAAAACAACTATTGTGTTGATCTTAACATTAAGTGAAACCTTCAAGCTTTTCCCAAGACAGACAAATTCAGAAGACTTTTTTTCCAGCAGTTATGGTAACCTGAGATAGAAATAAATAAACTATAAGATCATTGAATAGGGCATGCTAATACTGAATAAGCATACAACTTAGAATGTCAGCATGTCCTAGAAAACAATTCTTATTTTTACACTAATATTAGAGACCATGAGAATTGTACAACTTCGACGGCAGCCTAGCTCAAGGGTTTTCTGCTTGATAAGCACATCCATAACTCTCTCAAATAAATTGTCAGGTATATAAGGAGATACCCAGACCCCAGAAATTACCGGGCTTATGATAAAAAAAATTGTCAGGTATATCTGGCAGGCACGGGTTCCAGGGAACGCAATTGTTGAGTGGCATGCCATCCAAAGCACCACAAGTGGTAAAAGACCAACAAAATACGGAGTGAGCAATTAAAAGAGAATTATCAAATTAAAATTATACCTGTGAAACATGGTCTGCAATAGACTTGA
Organism: Ottelia alismoides; assembly: GCA_037367405.1. Taxonomy (NCBI): domain Eukaryota; kingdom Viridiplantae; phylum Streptophyta; class Magnoliopsida; order Alismatales; family Hydrocharitaceae; genus Ottelia; species Ottelia alismoides. The sequence continues at coordinate 27,982 of JAZKJV010007144.1, forward strand.
CAATTGTTTTCCACCTTGACTTGTAGGTTGATGTCCAACTGGTACTTTTTGTCTGCTTTAATCCTTCTGGATAAAGACGACATAATACATGATAACAGTGATAACATCCAAATAAAGAGAAGATTCCAACAATTTGCAGCAAGAATGAGGCTATTGTAATATGCCAAAGAATTGGCTATACAAATTAAAACTGAACATCCATTATAGAAGATGATACTGAGATAACATCAGAGGCTTCATTACGCACCATTTCCATCTACGGTTTGTTTGTCAATTTTGAGTGACGTAGAATCTTTGAGTGACGTAGAATCGGCAAAATTCATCTGATTATTATAGGATTCAAAATCCTTGAGAAGATCTGATGCAGCATCCTCCACATAACCTTGCTCCAAACTAGTTTCCACAATTCCTTGAAATTCAGGTTCACGAACTTCCAGCCTCGTTTCAATTTCAATCAAAAAGCATCCATTGTACTCGATATCGATCTCCATGGCACACATATCCTTCATGTCCACAGGAAGAGTTCGCATCTGCTGAATATAAGGTGGCAAGTTCCCTACATTTAGGCCAGTGCAAGTTATTCCACCAATGAAACTCGGAGTCCTCATGTTCGACAGTGTCTTCTGTTTAAGATGCATACAATGCAGAAAAGAAATGTATCATGTTATAAAAGGACATAAATAAATAAGAAAACTATAGATCAAAAGGTAACCTGTAGATGCGTAATTATCAGATTGTTGATTTCTACACTTTTTTTAGCATAAAAAAAAGGCGTGCCAATAAAATATTCAAACAGATAGTGCCTTCATCAAGACTGGCATTCTCATAAAGAAGAGAATCAGAAGTTGGATGAGGTTGGTCCCCCAAACGAGCAGATTTAGGCGATGGTGGAGGTACCACATCATGAATTGAGGATTTTTCAGAGACAATAGACTTTGTTGATGCAGATGTGGATGAAGCATTTTGAGTATTATGCAATTTGTCACCAACTTTTTTGTCCACTCGAGTAGAAAGTGATTCATTATTAGCCTTATAATCACTTCCCATCCTTGATGCTTTTCTAGCAAACTTTTTGAAGAAATGACGGACTTTTGAGGAAGATTCATCAATCTTAATGTTCTTGTCAGCAAACTCAGCAGCCACTATTGCAGGCCTATGAAACAATGGATACTCGGGCACCAATGCTGCGAGATAAGAAATAAATCCCTCATGCAGCTTAGCATATGGAACTATCATTTTTTTATCAGAAAATGCTTCCAGGCGAAGAGCTTTGCACCATGCCTCTTTCTCAGAAGAGGTTTCAAAATATAAATAGCAAATTTTCTTCCCATTATAGATGAAGGTGTTCTTGCTTTCTATCTTAACAGGATATCTTTTATACATAAAATCATGGAGAAATGGAAAAGAGGCTTTTAGACAATAACATTTTGCCACAAGGGCTCTAAAATGTTCTTTTCTACAAATAATTCAAGACGTTATTTTTTTCAAATAATAAGACCATTACAGAAGCAATTTCCCGATTCTATAATTTTCAATTTAAATATTTTGTCAGTAGTGTACCGGAGAAACTAAAATAACATCAGCTAAGAATAGAATTGGACTACTCTACACTAGAAGTGAAAAGGAGATTTCGAAGAAGATTTAAACCAGTTCTAGGAATGTCCAAGTTTCTCATAAAGAAGATGGTCCTATAATTTCATACCATTTCCTTGAAGGGAGATCAGAGGAGGAAACAGCGAATATACTGCAGTCCAGAAGTGGAATATATGTTTGACAACCATCTTGACCTGTCAAAATAAGATAATTATCTTTGATTTTGGCATTCTTCTTGATAGGTGAAACTTCAACTATTTCTTTCTTGTTCAGCTCCTTCGGCTCCTTTATCTGTGGATCAGACTTAATCTTTGGAAGATTGTCTTGTTCCCAAATCCAGACCACGCCCTGAAAGAAAAAAAGACCAACGACCACATAAAGATTAAGACAATCATATGATTACCAGCATATTGAAAGGATAGAATCTTCAACTTTCAATGGCAATCAATTTTATCATAAACCAACAAAGTCGTATGATCAAGTGAGGAACATAGCAAACACGGATATAAAATGGAAAAATCAATGACATACCAATTTAAACAGCATATTCATTGAGGCGCAAAAGAATTCATAGACTAAACACAACCATTTCTTAGTTTTCAGAGCAAAGCAAAAGACAATTCCTGTCTTCTAACCAAGGACAGTAAAAACACATCTGTCCCCCTAATCACTCAAAATTCAAAGTAAAAGCACACCAATATGGCATTGGAAATCGAGGTAAACAAGGAGAATGATTGAGATGAAAAGTAAAAAACAACCACTTTAACAGCAGCATCTGCAAATATAACATCACTCACAATGGTATATTGTTTTCAACAAGGATTGGGCACCCTAGGAGAGTGTGCATCCAAAAAGGACTTTTATTATGTTTCATGAGCAAATCAAAAAAAGCCAAGAATCAAACAAAAATCTTATGTGATCAAGAACATTCTCAACATAAAGATGACCATCCCAAACGATCAAAGCACTCCTGGCAGAGCCATAAAATCCACATAAAAGCAAATGAATATGTACTTCCCTCCAATAATAGAAATAAGGGGAACATCAAATGATGCCCAAAAATCCCATCACAAGATGTATCCACCCAACCTAAAACCACACCTCTCCAAATCTCATGAGCAAACTTACAAGTGAAGAAAAAATGCTCATTATCCTTCAGTTCCTCTAGGCAGAAGACAACTGATCTCAGTTTTTTTTGAATAATCGCACTCTAGAAACATATGTCATCACCTTTGGTTTCTGTAGCTACCGCATGAACGCATTCACACTCTCATAGGGACCAAATTCCGAACTACCAAATAGTAGAAAAAGAAATCAAACAAGCACCAAGAATCGAGACACAAGATTTACGTGGAAACCCTCCGAATCGGAAGGAAAAACCACGGGGTAAACTTTCCCTGTTGCTCACAGCAACCAGGGCCTTTCTCTCTTTGTTTTCTATATATATGAAACAAAAGGTGGGGTGAGTTACATATAAGTTTCTAAGAGGGTAAATGGATCCTCACCCATGATCCATTTACCCACATACAAGCAACTCAACACTCCCCCTCAAGTTGGGCATAGAGATTGCACATGCCCAATTTGCCCATATTCTTCTCAAAGCTAGTTGTGGGAAGTCCCTTGGTGAAGACATCAGCCACTTGATCTTCAGTTTTTATGTATCCTTTGTTAGAATAATTATGTTATTTACTTTTATTGTCTTGCTTCTGTAATTTACCCATAGAGCTTTTCTCCTATATAAGAGAGCTCTAGGGTTTGATGGAATGGAACTCGATTTATTGTTCTCAACATGGTATCAGAACGACAGTCCTAGATCGGAGCCTGTGCCCTAATCCCTTATCCCCATCTAAAGCCTCTCCGTCGTCGCCGCCTTAGGGCATAGATCAAAAGGCGCCGCCGCCGCCGTCGTTGTGTGGCTCGATATCTTCAGCGCGCATCGCGCATCGAGCGCACCTGCATCCTCTTCCTCGCGCGTCGCATAGCGCGTCTACAGTTCTCGTGCATCCACGCACGTACCCCAGCGGGGTCCCTGCGCTCACAAGCACGCGTAGACTCGCGTACGAGGTTCCTCCAGTTGCTGAGATCGGTGCATCCACGCATGCACGTACCCCAGCGTGACTCTGTGCGTGGTTCTGATCCTTGTTGCGTGGTCCTGATCTGATCTCCTTCGGCCTAGACAACTAGCCGAACTCGTCCCTCAAGATATGGAAGGCGTTGTGGTTTGAGTCTACGTCCACAACTGCCTTCATATATGGTCACATAGACATTATCGTCTAATCGTGTAACCCCAGTTGCAGAATATTGTTGTCATCATGTCAGACAACAAGGTAGATCTTCCGTCTCTGGGTGCCTTTAAAGGTCCAGCACCCATTGTGAAAATGGACGGCACAAACTATGAACTGTGGGCCATGCAGTTCATGAGTCTTATGCAGTGCAATGGCAAGAAGCATATCCTCACAGAAGAGGAACCTGCTGAGAAGACTGGGGTTAACGCCCCATGGGAGGTTGACGATGCATATGCGTGTGTATGGTTATCTGGTACGGTATCCATAGAGATAGCCAATGACATTCTGAGTCAACCCACTGCGAAGGCTATGTGGGATATCCTTGCTGCCACATATTCTCCTGCAAAGAACGAGTCGAATATCCTACAACTTCAGCATGACATTTTCACCTCGAAACAGAACGGGCATCCTCTTCATACCATGTATACCTCTCTGAGGGGTATGTTTGAGAAGTTACATGGGTACATTCCATTGACAGTCACACCAGAACAACTAAAGGCATATAGGGACTCAGTGATGACAAGAGTGTTTCTAGCAGCCCTCGATCAGGAGTATTGATGCCGCCAGAGCACAGATTCTTACAGATGCTACCATACCTCCTATGGAGGAGGCCTACCGCAGGTTGAGTAGACTCTCCATATCCCATGGTGGATCTCAGCTATCTCAGACGTCCTCAGCCATGGCAGCATCTAGTGGTAGAGGAGGATCTCCACAGTTTCGAGGCAGAGGTGGTCATAGCAGAGGAGGAGGTTACAGACCTCCTCGACAGCCGTGTACTTACTGTCGCAGGACAGGTCACACTGAGGAAACATGTTATTCTAAACATGGGTTTCCTACTACTACAGCACGTGTGGCAGAGCAGACTCAGAAGGAAGGGGTCCTTCCCATGTCCCGGATCAGAGGTTCGAGGAGTTAGTGGCGCGACTTAGAGAGATCATGCCTGGTCAGGGGCCAACAAGTACTTCAGGATCTTCGGAGATAGCGGCATCAGCCTCAGCATCCATGTCAGGTACAGCATATGCTCTTACTAGTTGTTACAGAGCAGATCTATCAGGATGGATCATGGATTCTGGAGCATCTCACCATTTATGTGGTGATAAAAGGCAGTTGGATGGTTTTAGTTCAATTCAGACAGGACGATCTGTGGTGATAGCTGACGGAACACACTCTCCAATTACTGGTCAGGGGGAGGTGCAGTTGACCCCTGCAATACGGCTTCAGAATGTTCTTTATGCTCCTGATTTCTCAATGAATTTACTGTCGATTAGTCAAATCACTAGAGATTTACATTGTCGAGCCATATTTGACCCATCTTCTCTTGTGTTTCAGGACATCCTAACGGACAGAGTGATTGGAACTGGCCGTGAGCAAGGGGGTCTCTATAGATTGGTGCAGTCTCCTTATGCTGGTGTCTCTTCTGTTCGTGCTGGATCTGTTTCTCCATACACAAGGCATCTCCGGTTTGGTCATCTTCCATTGCAAAAGATGGTTCATATTCTTCCATAGATTTCTCCCCGGTCTACTTTTCAATGCGAGGCGTGCCAACTTGGGAAACATCATCGGTCTTCATTTCAGAGTCGTCTAGGTCCAAGTAGTCATGGTCTATTTGAGTTGCTCCATTTTGACATTTGGTGATGCGGATCCGAAGCGGCGACCGCGAATAAAATAATATTTTGTGCGGTGGATATTTGGTGGAAGAAAGAGAGGGATTGAGAAGAAAAAGTAGAGGGGTTGAGGAGGGAACTCGCCGGGATTACGAGAGGTTGGAGGAGAAGACCGCGGAGATCGCGTGGAGGGAGAAAGGAGAAGGGGAGGGGGTAGAGATAACAATCTCAATTTTACTTCATAATCGACTGTCTAAAAACAAGGACCTACCCTCTCTTTATATAGGAGAGAGGGTTTACAAAAATAGTAAATAACTCAAATTACAACTAATTGACCTCTAACTAACTTAATTGGACTCTAATTATTTAATTGACCAACAATTCTAATTAAAATCTACGAACTTAACGTTGAGATCACAGGCGATCTCAATTATTCAATTAGACCCAAAAAACGTAAATAAAATTGATAATTATCTAATTAAATAAATGTGGCCCCATAATTTGGGGTCACGCTGCATCATTTGGGGTCCCAGTCGTGTCCCTGATCTCCAAGGGCACAGGTTCTATCTTGTTGCAGTCGATGAATATTCTAGGTTATCATAGGTCTTTCTTCTTAAAAATAAGTCTGATGCTGGTCATGTTATTCAGTCTTTTATTAATGAAATAAAGAATTTTCTCTGCTAGAGTGAAGTACATACGGTCTGACAATGCTCTAGAATTGTGCAGTACTCAACTCTCTCAATTCCTTATGTCTCATGGGATTGTGCATCAGACGTCTTGTGCATATACCTCCCAACAAAATGGGGTGGCTGAAAGAAAACATCGTCATTTGTTGGATATTACCAGGACCCTTTTGATTCAGAATCAGAGCCGTGCCCCTCATTCCTATTAGGGAGATGCGGTTCTAACTGCTTGCTATCTGGTTAATCGTATGCCTTCGTCAGTGTTAGGGGAGAAGATCCCGTTCTTGACTGCGTTTCCCGAGACAGATCTTTTCTCCCTTACACCACGCGTATTTGGATCAGTTGCATTTGTTCATTCCTTCTCTCCTGGTCTTGACAAGCTCTCTCCCAGAGTTGTCAAATGCATGTTTGTGGGTTATTCCAAAACCAAAAAAGGATATCGGTGTTTTGATCCAGTTCGACGACGGTACTATGTTAGTGCGGATGTCACCTTCTTTGAGTCCATTATGTATTTTTCTCCTACAGGTGACAGACTTACTCACTCAGAGGACGGAGAAGATATCTATATGCCTCCTCCACCTCCATCCGTTCCATGCTCTACTCCGTCACCACCACCACCACCATTACCAACTCCACCGCCACCGCCACCACCAGTGTCTACTACGTTCTATCCTCAGGTCTATCAGCGTCGGCCCTCTGCTCATGTGCCTCCTCCATCAACCAGCACGCCCGAGGTATATACTGAACATTTGAGATCTTCTGATGGCACGGGTGATTTGCATGCGCAGATGGATGTACAGGATGCTGATGGTATTTCCACTCCTCCAGTTGATGATCTAGATATCCCTATTGCGCATCGAAGGCAGAAGCGTGCGCGGACGATGAATCCTAAGTATGGGATGGAGTTTGCATCTCAGGTTTCTTTGGAGCGTTTATCTACGGACTTTCGGCAGTTTTTTGTTGGGTTATCGGCTGTAGAGATCCCACGGTCATATAAAGAGGCACTACAGAGTAGTCAGTGGCATCTAGCTATGGAGGAAGAGATGGCGGTGTTGCAGTCGCGAGGTACGTGGAGTATTGTGCATCCTCCACCAGGTGCGTCGATAGTGGGCAGCAAATGGGTCTTTACAGTTAAGCATCGAGCTGATGGTACAGTTGATAGATACAAAGCCAGGCTGGTTGCTCGTGGGTTCACCCAAACGTATGGGGTGGACTATCAGGGCACGTTTTCTCCAGTGGCGCGTCACTCTACCTTACGGATCCTTATTGCAGTCGCTGTGGTACGTGATTGGCTACTATTTCAGTTGGATGTCAAGAATGCTTTTTTGTATGGTGACTTGCAGGAGGAAGTTTATATGCAGCAGCCACCAGGGTTTGCTGCTATGGGGGTGTCTAGTATGGTGTGCCGTCTTCAGAAGGCCATATATGGCCTGAAGCAGAGTCCACGGGCTTGGTTTCAGAAGCTCTCAGAATTGATTGAACAAAAGGGCTTTGTCAGATCTACAGCAGATCATACTCTCTTTGTAAAGAGAGATCAGCAAGGTATTGTGATTATCTTAGTGTATGTTGATGATATTGTTATCACTGACAATAATGAGCAGGGCATTCAAGCAGCCAAGGATTTTCTTGGCAAGCAGTGCGTTACTAAGGACTTGGGTACACTTCGCTATTTTCTGGGATTGGAGTTTGCACGAAATCAGCAAGGCATGGTAATGACACAAAGGAAGTATGTTACTGACCTGTTATCTGAGACAGGTATGGCAGGATGTAGATCAGCTACTACTCCTATGGATCCTAATGTTAAACTTTCTGATGATGACTCTGAGGAGGTGGACAAGAGACGATATAGAGAGCTAGTGAGGAAATTATTGTATGTTACTATTACGAGACCTGATATATCCTTTGCTGTGAGAAGGGTAAGTCAGTTCATGGAGCAACCCCTGTGTTTATGATCCTGAGATATCTGAAGTCGTCTCTAGGTGTTGGTATTCTGTTTAGGAGAGATACCTCTATATCCGTTACAGGATGTGCTGATGCAGACTATGCTGGGTGTCCTAATGATAGAAAGTCTACTTCAGGCTTTATTGTATTTGTTGGCAGCTCACCAGTAGGTTGGAAGAGTAAGAAACAAAATGTCGTTGCTCGATCCAGTGCAGAGTCAGAATATAGGGCAATGGCCCAAGGTAGTACTGAGATGATGTGGGTTAAATCAGTTTTGACTGATTTAACTATTGAAGTACCTCTTCCTATACATCTTAAGTGTGATAATCAGGCAGCCATGTTTATAGCTAATAATCCAGCCTTCCATGAAAGGACAAAGCACATTGAAGTGGATTGTCACTATACACGGGACTTGATTCAAAAGGGGCTCATTTCGACATCTTATGTATCATCAGGAGATCAGATTGTAGACATGTTCACCAAGGCTCTCGCTAGGGGTCCATTCCATCACTGTTGTTCCAAGCTGAGCATGATAGATATATATGCTCCAACTTAAGGGGGAGTGTTAGAATAATTATGTTATTTACTTTTATTGTCTTGCTTCTGTAATTTACCCATAGAGCTTTTCTCCTATATAAGAGAGCTCTAGGGTTTAATGGAATGGAACTCGCTTTATTGCTCTCAACATCCTTCATTGACAAATTTGCTCTGATACCATGTAGAAAAAGAAATCAAACAAGCACCAAGAATCGAGACACAAGATTTACGTGGAAAGCCTCCGGATCGGAAGGAAAAACCACGGGGTAAACTTTCCCTGTTGCTCACAACAACCAGGGCCTTTCTCTCTTTGTTTTCTATATATATGAAACAAAATGTGGGTTGAGTTACATATAAGTTTCTAAGAGGGTAAATGGATCCTCACCCATGATCCATTTACCCACATACAAGCAACTCAACACAAATCAATCTACAATCCAGAGGATGACCTATGCTATTCTGCAATCATCTCACAGAAAGTGTCATGTTCACTTTCTTCAAAGAGAAATCACAGTCTATCATATTGAGTGACCCCTGCGAAAGGGAGACGCACCCTCCATTATACTCGTATTCAATCATGGACATGGAATCCAGCACTCTCTAGTCAAAGAAATAAACAGAAAAGTAGGGGTACAACCTTGATATTCGGACTATCAATCACTGACAATAGCCTTTATATCAATTGCCAGTGCAAACAGTTTAGGACAGCAAGCATCCGAGCCGTGGAACCCTCGTCCAATTACCACGGTATAGTATTTTATTGCTGCTAGCTCTGGATTTTGATGTTTGACGGATCTTACAGCAGAATGGTAATAAATTTTTCATGCAATCCCTCTCTAAATTTGTAGTAAAAGAAAGCGTTTTCTGAGAAATATATGATGATATAAATTGAAGCCACAACTACATTCAAAAAGCTAACTAATATCGTGGTGCACTTCTTTACCCCGAGAGTCCAAATATCCGACATCTTCAAACAAACCAACGATAAATCCCGCAAAAAAAAATCAAAAGAATCACCGAAATGGTTATCACAGCCCACAATAGTATGAGGCCACAAAACAATCTACTAGTTGTGGGGGAATGGTTAAAAAACACGCGATTTCTGTCGAAGTGAGCCAGAAAAAGCAAGTATTTTGCAATAATTACTCGATGATATAACTTAAAAGCCACAAGTAACTCAAGCATCGGAGCACTTCTTTTCGCAAATAATCAAAACATGGGACTTGGGGTCACACCGAGAGAGGGAGAGAGAGAGAGAGAGATCAAGGCTACCTCAATGGTGATCAAACTCCCAATTGGATGACTACAAAAAACATGCCTACGTCAGAAATCGCCCACAAGGAGCCGCCTTTCCACCGACCCACCTCCCAAACCTCGCCAACAACTCGTCCGAACCCAAAAATAGGGAAAAACGACCTTCCAATCCGCACCTGCTTCTCGAATGGGTAATTTATCGGATGCCGCTCCTCGACGAGGTCGCGTCTCTGTTCGACCTTAGCCACCTTATTCTCGCTCAATCTTTGGACGATCCAATAGAGACCGAGGCACTCCAGGGCAACGACGGTCGCGGCGCCGAGGAGAAACCCCTCCTTCCTCCTCACAGTTTATATTCATGGGATTACCCCAACCCACCAACCAAACACAGCCGAGGAGGGCAAAGGTCAGGGGCGGCGGAACTAGTATACGTTATGGGGGTGGCGATGGCCCACATGATTATTATAAGTCATTAAGTTTTTAATACGGCTCCTTTTTAACTATATTTTAATTAATGTTGTAAAAAAAATGTTGTTGAATTATTAAATGGTCAAGTGGTAGTATGACAAGGTTATTATTTTGGAGATCAGGATTCAAATCTTATATCCATCCATTTTACTTTCTTTTATATGGTTTATCCAATCACTTCCAAAGTATCAAAATAATTTGATATAAAATTATATTCTGAATCATGGGCGGAACTATTTTACATTATAACCCCCCTCATGATTATTATACGTCACTTATACAATGTACTAAATTTTTAATATGACCTCTTCTTAATTGTATTATAATTAATGTTGTCAGAGAAATGTTTTAGAATCATTAAATGGTCAAGTGATAGACTGGTAAGGTTATTATTTTGGAGACCAGAGTTCGAATTTTATCGCCATCAATTATATTTTCTTTTAGATGGTTTATCCAATCACTTCCTAAGTGTTAAAATAATTTGATATAAAATTGTATTCGAGTTTATTTATGTCTCCCATTATTTTTATTACTCTTTATAAATAAAATAAATTTTATTGTTTCCTTTTAAGCATGAACTTTTTTGTTTCAAAATTTCACTTGATAATTTAGCCTTTTTAGGATGGATTTAGAGAGACTTAACTTAGTATATTTATCCAATTTTAAAAATATCCACAGAAAATACCAATCTATTTGAAAATCTAACATTAATAATAGATTTAAATTCTACGTTTATCAAGATTGAAAGAGGTTCATTTTGAAAATATTAATTCTATCTAAAAATATCATTCAAATATACATAAATTTTTTTATTTTTGAGCATACATGATAGTTGTATACTCGGCCCCTCCTTGATGAAATTCCTGGTTCCGCCCCTGGCAAAGGCCATGCCTTTGCGAGATCTTTGACCCCTAAGACTCGAGCTTTGGATGTTTGAGGGCGATTTGGGGTCTCCGAGCTCTGGAAGGTCTCCTCTGATTCCACAAGAAAGTGCAACCGGAGAGAGGAAGGGAGAGAGAGAGGGAGAGAGAGAGAACAGTTTCTGCTCGACCACGCACAGTGTGCTTTGTTTTGTTAATTAGAGATCGCGTAACTAGGGATGAAAACGGATCAGTTACACATTTTTCCATATCCATATTCGCTTCATCTCATTCGAATACGAATACGGATATGGATATGATTCGGATATGCATAAGGAAACCATATCCTTAAAAATACGGATACGAATCCGAATCGGATATTTATCGAATCCGGATACGGATCGAATAAAGAGCGGATCCGAATACGGATCAAATAAAGAGCTAATTCAAATACGAATCGAATAAAGAGAGAATTCCAAATATGTATCCAATAAACATGAATTCCGAATACAAATCGAATAAAGATTAAATATGAATACGAATTGAATTTTTTTATCAATGTTCATAATGATTTTAAAAAATGGCAATGAAAAATAAGTTGTACATGACAAAATGGAGCGTCAAGGTGATATGCGTTCTTGATTGGAAGCAAAAAGGATGACATGGTTTCGTAACTTTTATTCGTGTCCATTCCCAAACAAACAAAAGTTTATTAATATCATTAATATATTGCATTTTATAATATATAATTCTAATATAATAATACAGAGTTGTGGCTTATATTATATTAACTAATATATAAAATAATATTAAATATTGTATTCAGATATCCAGATCCGGATCCGAATATTCAAGCCATTACCATATCCGTATCTGTATCCGGAAAAATTTTACAACCCATATCCATATTCGATCCGTATTCGATTAATATTCGGATACAGATATCCACATCCGATAACTTTTCGAATACGGTAAGCGGATATTCGGATATATCCGTATCCATTTTCATCCCTACGCGTAAGTCCAAACTAATGGAAGATTAAATGTATTCGCGGGGAGAGATCAGAGGATCTACTTAGTGGCAATCGGGTCCGACCCTTAGATGATTCGCAATGTATTAATACGTGAGATATAATTCAGTCATTTAGCATAGCATAAGGTTGATAGTACAGTTTTCATCAAGAATGAATTGAGTCTATAATCCCAAAAAAAAATGTTAGCCATTTCTTACTCGTGTTGTTGTAGATTAAATTATTATCGTATGCCAAGTATTGCAGTTCGTACAACTCAACGAGATCAAGCAATCTTTTCTTCCCAACCTCGTCATACTAAAATGGCATTTCCTTATTGGCTATAGTGATTTCTAGTTAACTTCGACCAGGAAATGACATGGTTTACTGTATAGAATAAAGTATAGGATCATTCTTAGTAGAGTTTGAAAAGTAATCTTGTATGCCTAAAGAGAAATGGTGAGAACAATCCTTATGATCGGATCAAACAACCTTTTGAAATGATAAAATAATCTTCTGAAGGATGGTTTTAATCTATCGATTCAACAACTCAAGCAATCTATTTTTCTGCAAGTGATACTTAGCAGGGACTCGATTTTGTACTACATTTTTGTCAGAAGTCCCGTAACATACAAATCGTACTGTCAGCAATACAAGCGATAATTGCTTCTATCCATCTGAAGACATAATTTACGGCTTGAAGAATGTATCGAAAAACATGAGAATTCATCAAGGGACACATGAAATCGATTCCTTGTAAGTTAAGAGTGGCATCATGTCCTACATGTCTTGATAGCAGACATTTCACATTCATAGCATGTTGTGGGCATCCTTGTAAACAGTCGACTAGTAGAAATTACATTGTATAACGTTTGAGACAATGCCTTACCAGGCAATGATCAGTAATAGGTAGTGATTCTCTTACATGAATGGTATTCTTTACACATAGAATTGTATCTAACTCACTTAAAATCTCATAGCAAGATATTACATCATCTCCATATCAAATCAAACACCTAAGAGATACTCTCGAGTGGTAAAATTGGTTTGTGGCAATGATCTTGTCTCTTTTGTGCTTTGGCCAATCTTCAGGAAGTTTTTCCATACTCAGGTTGTTGATAATGTCAGTTACAAAATGACGGAGAGTTATTGTTTCAAGAATGTGTAGGAAATAGGTAGTGCACTTTGGTGAATGTCCAATTGGTAGTGAACTGTGTGATTTCTTTGGACCTCATCCAGAATTTGGTTACAACAACATATAGCATAAAGTTTACTAGTGTTTATTTGACCTAGAATTGTCACAACTACATAATCAGATTTAATGCACCTGATCTCAAAAGCTAAGATCCAACAGGGGGTTGCTCTAGTGCTTCAATAACCATATTCTTAAAACCTTAAAGGGCTTTAGTGCATCATCAGAGATGTGGAAATCATGGTCCTTTTCTAACAATCTGTTGAGTGATCAGGTTAGCTTAGAAAAATGCTTGATAATATTCTTGAAAATTCAATGCTTTGTAGAAATGATCGAACACCCTTTAGATTGGTAGCATGGAGGTTGATGAATCTATGATTCATTGACTTAATATCAATATTTTATTTAATTTAATAAGTAAAAATACCAATAAAATCATAAAATAACAAAAAAATATACTTGCAATACATGTAAGATCCCTGAGTTTAGGATTTCACTCTTTCTAAGGGCCCATTCGGTTCGGGAATAAGCAGGAATAAGGATGGGGAATAAGGAGAATAAGAGTCTATTCTTTGTTCGGGTGGAGGATAGGAATAAGGAGAATAAGGTGAAATAAAGGTAGGTAAGGTGGGATAAAGATAAGAATAAGAGTGAAATAAGATGGAATGGTGGGGAATACTCGTACCACTGGGAACCGCGTCGGGAGGAGAATTGTCCCCTTATTCCAGGACTAATTCTCCTACCAAACAGGGCCTAAGTTTCTGAGATGATCCAATATCCAAAACAGATAAATGACTATAATATCTTGTAGTACTCATCGAAATATTTCCAACGAGGACAAGAACATCAAAATCAGGCATTGTATGAGGAGTTATGTACTCTAAAGATGGTTATTGTTTTGGGACCAGTAACTGAATTCACACCTTAACCTATAAGATGGGGCTAAGTGGCTTGGCTAGCTAGATATGACCCTAGCCCTTATCGGAGCTCCACCACTTTGCCTGTGTTGGACATGTGAGCCCACGGGCGAGCCATTATGCAATAAAAGTTATCGCAATTCGCTCCTTAATCTGAAATGAAGAATTACTAATCTGCATAATAGATCTCTTAGTATAATTAGGGTTATGTACCACGGCCATCTTTATATCATACAACTGTTGATCCAAATGTTAGATCATAGAGGTTAGTGCAGGGTTGAATATCTAAAGAGTTAGAATGAGGACTCAACCACATCGTCAAATGATTATCAAGAATGGGATCTCCAGCTTGAGAAGCAGATGGCAATCATTACTCCAAATGTTGACATCTGACCGACCTATATAGATTTAGAGGTGTTGGATGAGTTAGGTCAAATAGTTGATTTAACGAGATCGAGATAACTAAAACCTATGTCATCTGCTATCACGTATAGGCATGCACCCTCTGATCAGAGACATATGTATTACTATATGTCTAAGTATGTACATTAGGCAGACTATTAGTTTGATGACCTAATCAAGGTCTATACACCAGCGAGCTGATGCGCATACAAGGGCATATGAGTAGTACAATCTCTCAAATGGATCATACATGTTCACTACTGAAACGAAAGACATGAGCTCACTCATGAGATATTTAGATAAATCAATTTCCAATGTTGGTCATCATGTTTTGGAAATAAGAGAGGATTTGAAGGTATGATAGATGCTGTAGGAAAGAATATGATCGATACCAACCTCCAATGATCGAATGAGAAACTTAACAATAAAATCATGTAGGAGACAGTTCCAATAAGATCAGAACTTTGGGTTTATTCTAGGCCATTCAATATGCAGGATGAATGGGTATTAGAAATACTCGAGGTTGATGTGATCTTAATCGATTTTATAACAATGATACTTCCATTCTGAGGGAGTCATTAAATAGGTTTGGATTTTATTGACATCACTACGTAGACTAGTTATCAAACCTTACTCCAAATGTTGGACATTGGTTTGAATATGATTCAGATACAATGAGAAGGTTGGATGTTCTGTCTGACTTGATCAGACATCTCTGAGAGGTTTTCTAGATCTAGATATGAGATTATATCTCACTATCCAAGTCAATATACATGGAATATACAATCGTCATATCCTTATCTCCAAGTATTTGCGGAGAAAGCACATTGTTCTTGCAGGAGTTCAAGAATAATTCTATTGTTGACAAAATCTAAGTATTGAAAATTGATGATTAAATATGATTTAATTATCATTAATAATGTGGATATGACTCATATTATTTATACATATGCACTGAGACATATAAGATAATTAAAACAGATTTAATTATCATATATAAGATTAATGTAGATAGCATTATCCACAATAATAATAAATATTGTGAATGTGGTTCATAATATCATAGAGAGATTTAATTATAAATAATATTTATAATTTATAAGTTAATGTGAATTAGATTCACATTGTACAATTAAATGTAACTATTATCAATATTTAATATTGGATGGATGAATATGATTCATAATTATCAATGACATGAGTGAAATTGTCACAAAATAATATGGAATTATTTTAGTGAGAATTCAAGCAACAAAATTTATTGCAACATGTGAAAATGTGATGAGATTTGAGAATCTCATCAATTAGGAAAGACGGGGATCTCCATTCCTAATGGGAATGGGCGTTCACATGGAGAGAGTCTCCATGGTGGCCGTCCACCCTAATTTGGAAGGAGGCTCTCCTCCTTCCTTATTATTATGTATTAATTTTATTTAATTAGAAATAAATTTATTGGATAATGTATTTAATATATTTATTTATTTTAAATTAATTAATTATCGTTATAAATTATTGCAACAAAATTTAGATCATTGACTAAAATTAGGAGTGCATCCTAGCCATCCAATTTTGTATAAGAGAAGGGCCAACACTAGGCTCTTCGATACACAATTCAACACACGAGTTGAAGTAACATAATCTCTATCTCTCTCTCATACATGTCCATAGACCCTCCTTCTCAACCCTAAGTGGTCTTCCACTCTAGGGTTTGTAGAGAGCATTGCCACTGTCGTACTACCGTTGTGTTGCCGGATCGACTGCTCGTGGATCTCTATTATTCGATCTCCTATTCTCGTGAGGAAGATGATAGATTTCATACGACAAAATCAAGAGGTTCTTGGCTCAGATCATCACTGAGGATTGCGTGGAGCACGCATCTCATCCACGCGCTCGCAAAGGGTATTTTATGTCAGACCGGCCTTGATATAGGAGGTCTCTTCGCTTAGAGACTAAAAGATCGCAAACACGCTTCAAGAGTTAAGCCTAATACTTGTGTGATATTGATTGAATGGACCGGGAAAGGTGCCCAAGCTATGTGGTTCCATGGAAAATTTTTAATTTCTTTTGCCCCTTACGACTAGTGCGACTAGTCGACCTAAGATTGCATATGATGTGATCTCCAAGATTCAGTGATGCATGAGTTGATTTTATTAAATTTACTCTCGTTAAGTAGTATCAGATCCTTGGTTGAAGTCTTGGATGTGATCCGAACCCTAAGAGAGATATTGGATGCATGTGGACTTGTTGTTTTTGCATATGTGCTTTTCTCCTATAGTTTTTTGCTCATATGAAAAATTATTGTTTATACCATGTTAGAAAGAACTTTTAAGATACTTAAATGTGTTTAGAATGTCTGAACATGTCTCCAAAAGGTTTGCCAATGGTTGGCATCGAACGAGCATCTTTTAAAATTGAAAAGTTCCTACATTGTTGTTGGTTTTGCATGTAAACTTGGATATGTAATTAAATATGTTTCTATTATCATTTTCCTATCATGAAACATGTTAAAAATACCCTAATCATGTTAATAATTAAATCATCAAACCTCTCTAATTTATTTCACGTAATTTTGACTTCATTTGCCCTACATATGTGATATTTAGAGGAGATGGGTCGGAAGATGATTGAATCATCTTGTTGACATCTTTTAATGTGTTTAATCATTCAAGCACAATCATAAAAATTAGAAGTTTTCCTTTATTAATTGTTGTATCATTTATTTAGAAAAATACATGAAAAATAACAACCTTGAATGATTGCTTCTTGACATGAAAACCCTAGATTCTAAACTACAATGGTTGTAGTTCAACCTTTACATGCAAAATCAACTTTTTTGCTTGATATGACTAGAAATTCATGATGATTAAAAAATATTTTAAGATGTCTAAATTTATAGTAATTATTATATAGTATCACGTCGATCATCATCGAGAGCAGATGATTGATAAAATATTGTAGTACAAATAAACTTAATTGAGTTGTTCTGAATTGGAATGGAGATGGTGTCTAGACCGGGTATGCTAGCTTGATTCCTTAATTAGAGCCTTGCATGTCAATGAATTTCTTCCTCCCATCATAACTCTATCATCTGGACAGATCTATTTCAAAGAAGTATAGCATGATGCGTAGTTAAGGTATACTCTAACAACTAATTGGAATAATAAGTTTGTACTACGTGAGGGTGTGTATTATATAGTAATATCTAGCAAGTGAATTATTTGTCGGTTGCATTGGATTGATGATACATTTATTGTGATTAACTTAATATAATCCAATTAAAATACACAGACTATACTTAATAAGACTGGATTTCCCTTGGGAGGGTTGATCTTGAGAATATGGTTCAAATGAGCAATCAAAATTTGAATGTGATATGGAGGATCATAAGATGACATCCATGGTCTCTCAAGTTGAAGGGTTCTGTCATCATGGATTGTACGATGGAGATGCCTATGTAAAGTCATAGCTTCGACGTACAAGCGTACATGGATCAGGCTTTTTGCTTCTCGAAAGAGTAAGGTCGTATGCGTAATGACCCAATGTTGTTCCCCATATAATTGAGGCAGTATTGGATTGCGTATAGCGAGTGATATTCCTATTGACAGTTGATTCAGTTGACAATGGGTCAACATCACCTTAGAGGTGATAGCCTTAGTTGTCAAAGATCGAATTGTGAAATGCCAGTTGGACACATAATGTATGCGATTATAATGTACAAGTTTCCTCATGATAATGAGGATTGACAATTAAATAGACAATAGGGAAACAACCTAGGGTTTGTATATTTCTGCAGTCTTGATCTCTCATTGAGTGTGCTTTGGAAGTACAATGTCGATGATGATCGTGATTGTCAAGATCCTTGTATAAATCGAAGGCGGTGTTTTGGCAAACATGTGTGCTCTTAGCATTTAATCATGAATTACATGGTTCACTATAAGATGGTAGCTCCATAGGAGATGATGTACTCAAAATATTTGAGTACCTGCCTGGACCAGAGTCTTGAAGAGTTAAGATGGATGTAGACATGATGAGTGCCATCATTTTACTATCTCTACTCAAGTTTTTCATGAAGCTTCATAATTCATATTGTATGAAATATATGAAGCAAGTATAAATATTGATATACTCTTATATTGAAATCCTTTGAGCACATTCCCAATTTAAGAGGTCCTTCACCTTAAGCAATTTTTTTTTAAGCATTAAAGGAAGCACAATGGAAGCATGTGTCTGACCTATGTATGAAGGAGAGTCAAAGAGTTGACTGTAATTATGTGACTTACACAAATATGACATCCAAAGGTTGGATAAATGTCAATACTAGACCAAGTCGATATACTGATAGTATGAATATCTAGACTATCTAGAATCCTTAGAGAAGGACTCAAGTAGTGCATCAGCGTATTCTACATCTACATATCATCATTGAAATCAACTTACTTATTAGATAAGATTGAAGTCAAATAATTGTATCACCTTCTTCTAATAACACTTGAGATTGGTTGCACATATTTTAGAAGACTAGAAAAACTTGATCTTAAGGTTAATAGTCATCTCACATGGGATTTGATGTAATTGTTGCAACAATCGTCATTGGATAGATGGACTGCTTATTTCCAATCGGAGAGCCCTTAATCTTAGAGAATGTCTCTATGACTTAAATTAGATATTAGAATAGATTCATTGTTTTTTTGTGAACCTATTAGAAATAGACATACATTCTAAGATAGACCTATTATAAAGAGTTACGATGGATATATTTCAGATAGCAATCTAACATCTAGAGGACTTTATTAAATTAGAATGTTAATGAATGGTTCATTGACATTTCTAATACTGAATAAAAGATCAAAAAGAGGATGAAGATTATTTGACAATGATTTGGCATCAATACTAGGACACAATCTGTTGATGAGACCAATAGACTAGTAAGAGATATAACTTTAGATTGTATGAAAGTTCAAAACTCACATACTTGTAAATATTATATTCAAAGTAAAATGTCTAATACACTCTTCTCTGGGAATGGTGTAAGATGCAGAGGTATTCAAAACCTCATACATATTAATGTATGTGAAACATCTATACCATAATGAACACTAATGATATGTAATATCCATTGATGATTATTTGTGGCATGAGATTTCTTCATTATCCATTATAAACCTTTAAAACTTTCAAAGATTTTATAATTCGGTTGAGAACCAAAGTTAGAAGGAAGATGAAAAGAATTAGTTCTGACCGAGGTAGCCAATACCTATCAGATGACTTTAGAAGAATACCTTATAGCGAAAGGAATATAGTTTCTATCTCATTCCTCCTAATACATCTCAATTCAATGGAGTTGCAGGGAGATGCAACTGGATCATGTGTAACATGATTTGATCAATAATGAATCTTGGCATAATTATCTCTCACTTTCGGGTTATATGAAGTAGAGATTGCAATATATATATATATATATATATATATATATATATATATAGGATTTAATGGGGCTGCCCCCTGGGGGCAGCCAACATGGCTGCCCCGCCCCCTATTTCCGACGTTTTTTTTATTTTTTTTTGAAAAATAAAATCATGTAAATTCATCCCTATATCCCTCCTACATGCCATTCGAATTTCGTCAGAAACAGAGACTCCTACGGCCTCCATCGAGATGGTGTCGATTTAAAAAATCTTGTTACCGTTAAAAAATAACTGTCTGGATGGAGGCCGTAGGAGTCTCTGTTTCCGACGAAATTCGAATGGCATGTAGGAGGGATATAGGGATGAATATACATGGTGACATTTTTTGAAAAAAAATAAAAAAAGCGTCGAAAATGGCGCGGGGGCAGCCATGTTGGCTACCCCCAGGGGGCAGCCCCATTAACCTCATATATATATATATATCCATAATAAGATTCCAAGCAAACATGAACCTAAAACTCCTCCTGAGTTGTGTTTGAAATTAAATCCAGTGTTAAATACTTGAGGATTTTTGGTTGCGTGGTATATGACAGAAACATGGATGCAAGTAAGCTAGAATCTAGCACTAGAGAATGTTGCTTCATTAGGTATATAAAGGGTAGAGGATACCTATTTTATGCCAATTAGATTCTTAAAGATTTTATCTCTAAGAATATGATTATTAAAGGATGACTTCCTTGTGAATCGAAATAAGAATGAAGTTAATAGACTCATTGAATCCTAAGCGGATAAAGAGGTTCCTAAAATCAGAAACTAAAATGATAATTAAAGATGAAACACGCATACCCCTTAAAATCAGCTTGAGGGTGGTAAGACTACCTAGAGGGTATGGATTCCATGTGCTAGAGAAGTCTGACAATGATCTGACTTCACATGATGAAGCTTTTGAGGATCATATCATGGAGAGATGGATGTTAGCAATTGTGTGAACTTGTTTGGTCCTTGCGGATTCAATTCTCTACTTCCCATCTACACTGTGCATGTAACCGTTGTGCTCATATGTTATAATCTCCTATTTAAGTGATCGATTTTTGTGAGTGCTCGATGACATTGATAAAAACAAATTTTTAAAGCTCCCAAAATAATCATTTCACTGGGAAACTGAGTCTTTCCTCAAATGAATGATTAAAAATCGAGAAGCCATCCATGAACACTTCCATATAATCGTCCACTATATCAACAAAGATCATCAACATGCATCTCTAAAATATGATGATGCATCAAGGCATAGAATCTGATTGATCATGTGAGCATGATCTTTTCTTGGACCTCATCGATATGGTAACTTGGCTTTAACCAAAGCATCCATCAAGAAATCAAACAATTCCTTCTCTTCTAATCTCTCGACAACTTGATCAATGAGTAATATTGTAAAATAATCATTTCTTGATGACTTTAGTTTCTAGTAATTGACACATATTCCAAGACATCGCCACTAAAGTTGGTATTTATTCACATTTCTTATTCTTTATAATAATGACCTAAGTTTTGAGCTTTTGTCTTTGTTGGAGCCATGTCCTATCCATAGAACTTGGACATCGATACATAATACTGAACTTTTGTTGACTTGCCATATTATTCCCATCATCTAAAAATAAAGTCCTAAAACCTTCACTTCCCATCATCTTTTACCATTATCATTTTCTTTCTTCCTCAAATTGTAGAGAATAGAGGTCTCCTTAGTGACAATAGAGGAGTGTTGATCCAAGTCCAACATGGAGCTGCGAAGAGGAGTGGCCGATTACAATGTTTCTTCTTCATACATGATTTAAGTGATTATGCTTCCAACCATGGATTATTGAGTTTATAATCAAAGCTATTGTGAGCTCCAAACAGCAAGAGATTCGCCATAAATACCTATATTATTTTCTTCCCCAATAATTTTCTCCATTGTTTCTAGTTTTTATATCATCATCTAATCGATTTGAGTTGATCAATCAATTTTTGGCGAGTCCTCTTTGCATTTAGCCACTCGAGGAACTCCATCCTCATTTTCTTTGTTTATATTTGGAGTTCATCGAAGATCAGTTCAGTCTTCGATCAACTTAGTATTTGAGTGATTATATGGTTGAGCTTATGTTTTCATCACATCAGAAGCTTAGAGATCATTCCAATTCTGTATAAGCCTTGATTAACCATGTGTTGATTCTGTGCAAGCTTTGATTTGTATTCCTCAATGACGAAAGTTGTACAACTTTGGTTTGAACTTGATAGACATGTTTATATATCTGATTTGATAGATGCTTCATAAAGGAAGAATTTAAGCTTTTGTTGTAGGTCTAGATATTGTGCTTTGAGCTTCATGCTTTGGTGGATCAAAACGTGAATTGAGCTTTAAGAGAACATCCTTCTATGAAAACCTCGAATGCTAGTTACAAGGTCTAATTGATTTCAAAAGATTGTGATGAGACAAAATTGTTGAAGCTTCTACAGTGACTTTACAAAATCATGATGAAAGCCCTCTCTTGAGTGCCATCAAATGTAGTCTCACTCATTTAGCTACTATTTTACTAGAGTGGGAAGTACAAATTGTAATTATACCCTCTTTTTTAACTTATAAGAAATTTGTCCTTTACAATTTTCAATCCGAAAATTCTCACACAGTTTGTATTACAACAACTTCATTATTTGCACATTTTACATATTTTCCTTGTCGCTTTCATTTTTTGGATTTTTGGTTCTTTTTTGTAATAGTTAGTTAAAAATCAATATATAAATTTAAAAAATTAGGTTTAGGGTTCTTATATCAGATCCTACTTCGTATGCCATTCATTTCAATTTTTTAAAATATAGTATTTTCAAATTAAAAATAAAAACTAAAAATCTTATTATCGAAATTACAAAGCTATAAACCTTATAACTTTAGAAATAAAAACTCCCTTATAACACTTAAAAACATTATTTTCATAGAATTTAATAGTACACATTTACTGTTTTCTAAAAAATAAAGACTCATTGCATATTATCACTTAAACAATCCAATAAACACGTATTATTACGAAAAAATAACCTAAAAGTCATGTCATATAGAATAATGTTAGTATTATTTGCATAAAAATACAATAAATATATTATTAGCAGCTACCTTAAGCAAATAAGTTGCCATAAGACCTATATAAATAGTAAAGAAATAAAATGATAAATTTTATTATAAATATAGAAGGAAAGTAACTTGTAAAATAAATAAATATACAAATATCTTAGATAATGTTTATATATTTTAGATCATTTAAAATTATTAAAAACTTAAAGGAATTTAGAAATTCATATGTAAATTAAATAGAAAACACAAAAATATTGAAATTAAAACAAAAATGGAATAATATGTAGAACTATAACATATATTACTTTAGTTTTAGATGTAATTACATCAGTTTTAAAATAAAATACATGTGTTTTAGCCTGAAAAACCTTGATATCTTTTAAAAAAATATATGATAAAATAAATGATAAATAAGTATAAAATTCGTATAACAAACAAATAAACTTAGAATACATATTATAAAAATTGCAAAAGTCTAAAAATATAGAGAAATACATAAAAGTTTATAATGTAGAAAGATATAAAAATCAAACATAGAGAAGACAAACACATGCATAAAAGCAAATAAAAAACATTAAAAAAGAAAAAATCGTAGTAAAAGTTTATTGAATAATACACCTAAATAGTTCTAAATACATTAAATCCCACGAGTTACCTCCTTGAGATCGTCACTTGAACCTATACAAGCATAAATAAAATGTTTTTGTTGTACTCTCATGTTACTTCTAAAAAAACTTAATTTAATGTATTTTTATACCTATAATCCTATATAATTTCATTAATTACTTGTTGAACCTTCTATAGTTTCGAATTACACAAAGAATCCCGTATAGGGGCTTCCATTTACACGTCGTTTACACGTAGGTCCCTCCATTAGTTTCCTCAACCGATCTAGTGATCCTCTTTGGTTAATCAAACCAAGATTAGATCCAATGGCTATTTTTTTTTAAAAAAAAAATATTACTCACTTCAATCCACAATACCTCCTCCCACGATCAATCCAATCACTATTACACGTCTCCATCTTTGAATCTTCCATTAATTCCTTCCCCCCCTCTTATTTTCCTCTTTAAAGTCAAAATCCATTCTAATTTTCTCTTATTGTTCAATCTGTTAACGTAGCTTACATTATTCCAAGCAAGGAGTCTTGCTAATGCAACCTCCAAGTCGAGCCCAACCGCCGCCAAAGCCAATAACCACCTAGATGCAACCAAATTGCACACCACAGCTCATCTCGAGAAGTAGCTTCCCTCGCAGCAAAATCTTATCACATCTATGGACCTAAACCATCCTCTCGATAAGATATGCGTCAATGTTCATTTGTCTCGCGATATAACCGAGTGGCAAAGTCATCAAGGTACCCGATTCCTTCTATGATGAAACCCAAGAGAAGAAAGCATTTTGAGACCCCTAACAGTAGACAACCTGTTTCTGCATTCCCAGCCTTTATTCCCTCTTTCACAGGTCCCCTGATTGCTTAATCCCAAACCATGAACATCACCATCAAGCATAACATTACGATTCCTGGATAACAACCTCCACCATACATCTACTTTCACACATATGCCTCCAGGAGAGAGACTTGCAACCCGTCAGAATAATAATTATTGTCAATTCACCTACATCTACTTTCACACATGTGCATCCAGGAGAGAGACTTGCAACCCCGTCAGAATAATAATTATTGTCAATTCACCTAGATTTTAGAAAGGCAGATACCAAGATAATAGCAAAGTACAACCAAGCCATGATTGCAACTTTTAACTAACTCCACAAACAGACAATCCTTTACCTAGACCACAAATAAGTCTTTGAGTTATAGATATTATCTAATATTTCTCGTTGAATAATCAGCCATTAATTTTCAGAGCAATTTAGAATAACCTGTATCTCTGTAAATATTCACACTTGACTATCATTTGTGTAATTAGACCTCTTTTTAGACAATGATTTTAGGAAAAACACATTCTAAGGCAGGTGCTCCTACAAAACACCCTCCTCCCTCCCTCCTCACTCACCTTCTCAGTCATGACTGGTAGTTTAATGCACAAACCATCACTTTTATTTTTCAGATCAGATATAAAAGGATGAAAAACAAGAAAAGATGCACAAGCTGCATCAAAGCATAATTAGCAACAGTTCACAATGTCAAAGCTACACCTAGTTTCTGCTGGACTGGCCAAGTTAGAAACTTGAGGGCTCAAAAACCTTAACCTCATTAGGAAACACAAGAACATATCGACACAAATTAAACAGGCTCTATAGGTGAATTCTAGATGCGGGGTGATGCTGAAACCCAACAGTTTAGCAACTCAGAAGCTCATGATCACTCGATGGATTCCCTTTATTAGCAGACCCGTGTTTGGAAAGAGATCTATCGTTGTCTAGCTCCCAAGACACTGCCAATCATGCAACTTACTCCATCCAGGGAAAAAAATCATAGTTGCCATGGCGCCTTCGAGAGGATTCAGTTGTAGTTGTTATTCACATTGCATGAGATGCAAAGAAGTTGAAGTCGTGATGGCAAACTTGGAGCTGTTTCAACCACGAGTCAGCAGCACTCATGAGCGAGAAGACCCTTTCATCATCAGCAGTCTCGAGGTTGAACCAGATTCTTGGTTGCATCCGGTAAGTTGCTAGGCCGAAAGGAGGAAGCGGGATGGCATTGCTTTCGTCTTCCTGTCTTCCCAGCCCATTTTCAATGTCCGAGTCTGATGTACATTCGGAAGAATCATCTACATATTGAGTATCAAGTTAAGCAATGAACAGACTCAAAAACAAAAGGTAAGTTATCCTTGAGAAAAAGATGACTCTGGAGAAGGTTTATAGACTGGAGAAATGATCAATAGATATAATTCCATAAATAAACATTCAAATATGGGAAAAAATACTAGATCAATGTGATTTTTCGATTTAGCGTATTGTCGTGTATTCCCTTGAGGCGATTGAATGTTTTTTTGGCATGATTTCATGATATTTACACAATGTCAAACAACACAAGAAAGTTTCAGAAATTAGCAAGATACTGAAAAGGAACCTTCATGATGAAACCACAGAAAAATATCCTCTGTCCATGTATTAGTTTCCATCTCAATATGGAGCACGTGAGAGGGTCAAGAGACAATGTGAATTTCTTCACGTCTGTACCATGAATCATTGATTGGTCCATGATTAATATCTTTATTCAGTCACAGGCTTGCACAACAGAAATACTGAATCCGACCAATAAATTTCCAACCACTTTGTTCCAAGGAGGTATTGGAGCTTCCACACCAAAAGGGAGTCAAATGAAGCTGTAGCCGATGATACGCAGATTACAAATCGGATCGTCTCCAAGAATGAAAATTGGTATTTGATGGAGGTGGAGACAGAGGAGAAAGCCAGCAGGATGAGCATAAGATAGAGAAAAAGGAGGGAGCACGGAGATCCTTACTTTTTGGTTCATTTTTAGAAAAAAAAATCAATGGAAGTTAAGAGGTACTGGATGCAAAATAGAGCATTGTCATAGAGAAATGCAGGTAGAAAAAAAAAACCGCAAAGCGATATTTTAATGTATGCATGTCCAAAGACCCAGCAAAGTAAATAGCCCCACAAAAAATCATTTAGTTATGGTGTGCCACCAAAGATGTCGTGGAAGCATTTTCTCATAACTATCGCATGATCACTGTATTTTTTCCCATATAATCCAGCATTAAATGGGTTCTTCCTAAAACTAAGACAGAAAGATATCCAATAGCTAGAGATCATGGAGTACATGTAAGGGTGTAAACGGACCCAACCTAAGCGAACGACATTTTTTTAGGTTCGGTTCGTTTATTTAATCGAGCCTAAATTTGTGTTAAGGTTCGGTTCGTTTATTTTCGAATCAAATCTGAATCGAACTTCTTTTTAATCGAATCGAACCTAAACGAATATCGAACTTGAGAAGAGTGAAAAGAAAAGAAATGGAAATATATGTGTATCTAAAATTAGAATAAACATTCATTTAGTTTTTTCTTTATCTAACGTTTCTTCATTTTTTGAAAAAAATAGATTAATAAGGATTTGTCTCTTTGAAAAAAATATAATTATAATATATTTTTATATCTATTCAGATGAGGAGGAATAATGTGGAGATATGTGATAAGCAAAGTTTATACCTGTTCTGTTGATTTGATGATATAAAAGGGAGAAGTAGTACACATAGATGGTGGATGTTGTAACCATGATGTGACTATTTATTTTCAGATAGTTTATACCGAGATAAAACCTACTTATCCCATAAATATTTAGTTATCTCTAGACAAAGTTCACTTATCCTGGGACAAATCTACTTATCTCAAAATAAGGTCCACTTCTTCGGATAATGATTTGTAAATATGTATATGTATGTGTGTTTATCGAGCTTTTAACAAATCGAGCTTGAGCGAACCTGTGATTTTTAAGTTCGGTTCGTTTATTTAATCGAGAGCCTAAACTTGTGTTAAGGTTCGTTTCGTTTTTTTACGAACCGAATCTGAATCGAACTTTTAGCGAGCCAAACCTGAGTGAATATCGAACTTGAGAATTTTCTGACACCCCTGGGTACATGAAAGTCCTCCAAGACTATCATGGAAAAATAGGAAACTTAAGCTTTGACGAGGATAATTGAATCGGAATGAAGGAATGACTGACACCTTCAATTTATCAAAAGTAGAAGGTGCTTTTTTATGTTCTTTTCATATGAAATTACCAACGAGACAATAAAAAAAAGTCAAGGTGAAAATGCTAGCTATGCAAATCTACATCCAATAATTAAGGAATTTATTTGCATTAAGAAATTTATTTGCATGTATAAATAATGAACAAGACATGCAAATTTAAGGTGCGTGAAGAGATTGACACCTTGGAATGATGATGAGAGTGTATGGTAAGTTAAGAACGAGGCGTAGAGCTCCTTTGCATTTCTGCAGGCAGGAATGTTGTAAATTGGATACCTAACAAGAATATACGGATTTGATCATTAATTGCCATGACACTAGCCATTAACATATTCTCCAGCAAGTTTCTTTTCTCTCGAAAATAACAGGGAATAGTGGAACATACCAGGCAACAGCCATCCAGCTGGCAGGCGAAAGATCTACGCTATTAAATGTCTTCAGACCCGGATATTTCCGAGACAGGGCATCGATCTAAGCATGTACATATATCAATTCATAATTAGAAGTTATGTGGTGTTTCCTCAATGATCAAGAAGAAGACATGCACTTATTATCCTCACCTTATCCTTGAGTGGGATCCTTCCGAAGGGTCCATCTCCTTCAAAGTGCTCAAAGTAGAGCTCACCAAATCGGTTCCTCATCGACCAACAAGCCTCAAGGCCAATCCCCATCTCCTCCATATCCCACGTCTTGTCAGAATTGCTGCTGCTCGACCTCGAAAGCTTGCGTCCTTCGCTCTCACTACTCCACGAATTAATCTCGAACTCCCCCTCTGAATCCCCACTATAATCACTATTGATAAGCAGAAGCCAATCTTAATATGGATGCTTGCAATATATACCATTAGCAAAAGAGGGAACATTGGTCCTATAATATATACCTCGAGGATACAGATTTCGCGGTGTATATTTGAATCGCTGAAAGGTATGGTGTGTAATATTGGACCACTGTCTCCCCGTTGTTGAGACGGATGGGAGATCCGACGCCATAAACGCTCCACTCGTTGAAGCATTCCCAGAGGTCCCCTAGATTGAAATATCGGATCGTGTCCCTATCAAGTGGTTGCCAGTCGGTATTTAGATTCCTCATATGGCTCTGATCAAACAGCAAATAATCTATTAAATCCTGTCATTAAAATCTCTATCATATTCATTGGTGTAATAATCAGAAAAATAAATGGTGGTTTTAGATCAAGCAAATGGTATAGTGATCAAAGAAGACTCTAAGGAGTGGAGCTCAATATACTTATTAACAGCTCATAGAAAATTTAAACTGGATGCACATATATATTATAAAATAAGGAAGAAGTGGAGCGAAATTGATGGCATGATTAAAAAAATCAAAGAACCTGACCAAGCCAAACTTATATTTAGATAAGGAGAAAAAATAATCCAAACTTAACCATCAAGAAGAGCAAATACACCTCCAAAACAGACAACATATGAAAAGAATAATTCATTGCATATGAGAAAATTAATGGAAATTGACCATACCAATGTATCCACGTCAGGTTACAAGAACAATTCCAGACATTAACATCCAAATAAAAAATATAAATATTGACCTTGATCTATCCATATGGTACGCAAAACCCGAAACAGCAGTAGTGAGTAGCATATTTGACATCAAATAGCTACCTGTCAATGAACAGATCCCTGATATGAATCTGATCAAAGAAGAAATCATCAGCAAAGTCGTGGAACATCTCCATAATCATTAAAACGGATGGAAGTAGCACTGAGTACGCGAAATAAACAGACAACTGCAAAGACACCAGATTTGACTGGATCTCGACATAAGGCATAATTATCAAAAACCAACAACCCCAAATCCTCAAAACAGCAAAAAAAAACAAACCCATATACAGTGAATTCTCAAACAGAAGGAAAGGATTTGAGATCAATGCAAGTACCCAGAAATGGGCAGACGAGAGGAGAGCATGAAAACACCGACCTTGGGGAGGAACCGAGACGGAACCACAGGTGTAGTCCTCTTGAGAAAGCACTCCAAATTTGAGAGACCCATCTTCTTGACTTCCAAGCACAACAGGAATATGACAAGCTCAAAAAGTTTCTCCCCCTACTACCATCCGATAACTAGATAATATCAAAGTCTGCGAATATGGTAATCTCCGAGACCCAAATCCTCGCCCGAAATCGAAGGGATTCTGTCCAAATTTAGCTGCCCATCTTTTCTTTTTCTTCTGTTTTCCCCTTAGCCCCGAACTATCAGTATTTGATAGCCGCAAGGCGACGCCTATGTCGCCTGCAACACGACCCACAAGTGTAGGGGAGGGAAAGAAGAGACCTTTATGGTTTCTTATGAGGAGACTCGACGAGGGGGAGAGGTGGGAAGCGGCGGGGAGGATGTGGGGGCGCGTGGCGGTGGTGGCTTCTGCGTGTAGGGAAATGCGAAGATGAGGTGGTGTGGTCAGAGCAGAGGAAGGGGGGTAAATAGAGGACGAAGGGTAGTCTGGTCTTTTCCGTCGAGGCGGATTTTGGATTCTAATGTCGTGAAATGTTCGGAGAAATCCGGTGAGGGCACGTGCAGAGGGGAGGTGGATGAAGAATAGTCTCCTAGCAATCCACCCCCTCTCATGTTTTTAAATTATTAATGAAAAGATTGGGGACTATACTGCAATTTGTAAATTAAAAAAATCCTCTCCACACACACACACCTTTTTTAATATAATTGATTAAAGTCATCTGCATATTCAGTTGAAATTGTAATTAAACTTCTCTGATGGAATGAGGGATTAGAGGGAGGATAACATGTACAGATCATTTGTTTACTAGAAAACAAAAGATCAAATGGAATGGGTGGGAAAATGATATATTTGCAGTTCTACCCTTGTTGTAATTAAAAGTTGAGCATTGTTGGATGTTTTACTTTAACGGAAAGAGAATATATTATAAGTAAGTAATCCAGTTTACAGATAATAGTGTACTTATAAGATTACAATTATAATATATTGATTTGATCATTTTTTTTGAAAATACATCCTTAATATATCCCATTTAAAGGTACTTCTAAAATCCTTAATCATCTTCAACTTAACAAAAAAAGATGAAGACCGTTTAAAGTTCTTTGGCATTTAAAGCGATAGAAGAAATCAATTGATTATTCAAATGGAGATTTTATATATCAAAGCATGCCATACGTTTTGATGCCCTTTATTTGTAAGGAAAAAATGTGTCCGCCTCATTTCCCGTAATTTTTTTTTGTAAAATATCACCATATACATTCATGTATATATCTCTCCAATATGTCATTTCAATTTCGTTAGAAACATAGACTCATATGTCATCCATCTAGAACATGTAATTTTAGCGGTCTAAACATTGTTGTAATCGTCTTGTTCTGGATAGAAGGCATAGGAGTCTCCCTTTATGATAAAAATGCATGGCTTTATTTTAAAAAAAATAAAAAATACCAAAAAATGAGGTGGGGGCAGCCCCATTGAACCCGATTTGTAATATGTCAGAAAAAATATATGATTGGACTACTAAATAGAAGTATTTGAAGTTTTTAATAGCTACTTGTTTAATTTATAATTTGTATTTTGGAGGTTTTCAGTCATGTTATTTACATAAAAAATAAATAATCGATATAAATAAAATAATGTTATATGATTTTAAGTTTATTATAGATGCATATCACAATAGATATATGATGTGCACAAATATATGTACTTTTTATATAAATATTTAGTGCGAATGATAGAAATAGCTTTTAATAGCTTTTTCAAGGTAAATAATTTTTGAGAGGGAAGTTTGATAAGAGAGAGGGATATATATCATGAGGGAGAAACTTCAATAAGATTGAAATAGAATGGGATCAAGGGAGGAAAGTGTAATCATATGTAATGATACAATGGGTCGATTGGATCATGTCCAAATGTTCTCAATGGGTCATAAATAAAGAATGGGCTGACTTGCTTAGTTGATATGAGAAATCTATAAGATGAGTAAGTATAACAAATTATTCAATAAAACAAAAGAAAAAAGTGATCACCTTAACAACTAACAACAACAACGCATAGTCACAATATTCAATGAAAGCTTCTTTACTAGACACTTAACCCTATGCCTAAGTACATCCTTAATCTCTCGTGATCATTTTTTTCTTAGTTATTAATATGCTAACCATATATATATATATATATATATTATAATTTAGTTTACCAAATCATAGATAAAAGTGGAATCACACAAAAATATATGGTAAGCATGCTAACATACCATCTATGTCTCTCATTTCATATATCTATACATCTTTACACCATATATCATGCATTGTTGGTGGCATGCATTTATGCATGTATAATTTTATATGTATTTGCAGGTACACACTAGATCGATCAAATATGGTCCCTTTAGACCATGAATCACAAGATTCACAACATACATAGCTAAAAACGTAAATTATTCTAATCATAAATGTAATCATTAAAATTCCAGACGTATGCATGTATTTTAATAAGAAAACTCGTCCGAGTAAAAATCTTGACCAAATTTGTCTTGAATTACGATTTCAACCACTTGAATCACTCGATCATTTCAACTATCACTTCTTTAGGCAATTGCAACTCCTCCTCAATTACACGTTACAACATTAGAAATTACTAGTGTCAAACTTCTCTTAGCAAATCAAAAGAAGGATCCCATAGCATGGCTATCTCCTATAATAATATACATAAAATAAAGGATTTTTATCACTTGTGCCCTTCTTAACTTATGCAATATTAATTATGTCCCTCTCTTTTTTGTAACGTCAGTTGTGCCCTTGACTTCTTACGAAATTCACATTTCTATCCTTCCATTAAGGTGAAGTAGGGGCATAATTGATATTACAAAAGGATAGAACTATGAAGTTTGTAAGAAGTCAGAGGCACAGCTGATATTCCAAAAAGGGAAGGGCATAACGGATATTATAGAAGTTAATAAGGTTACAAGTGATAAAAATCTTAAAATAAACATCATAACCTCAATATAATATGCAATGCAATATGAAATGAGAAAGCATCTTACAGATCTTGAATGCATATAAAAAAATCTTGAGGCATGATGCACAAAGTTTCTTCTTTTTCTCTCACAAAGAGTGGAGTTGAACTCAATGAGAGACTATGTTTAGCACTTAGAAAATAATGTAGAGAATGAGAGTGAATGGAAATGTCAGAAATGACCTTTTTATAAGACATCAAACGTAGTTGTCTTTGGTAGTTGCAAAATATTGAATGATGAAGAGATGCATTAGTTGGCTTAATTAGCTAGTGTTAATCAAAATTATTACTCATAAAAAATTAGTTGATTGAAAAATTTTCAATTTGTTGAATTGCAAATTAGTCGACTCATCAGTGGTCCAAAAGTAGAGGATTGCTGAAATAACTGTTCATCAAAAACTAGTTGACCAAGCAAAGTTATCAGTTGATAGGGAAAATAAGTCAGTCCTTTAGAAATACATTCAGTCGGTTGATTGATTCCGAGAACCGAAGCTTTGCTAGACTAGTGTGCTACGCATATGCATGAAGTTTACAATGCCAGTCCTCATAAAATAAATTGTGAGAGATCTTAGAACTGTTTAATTTTCATTTTATCAATTTTAAGCTCATTTTCTTAAGAAGAACTTGTATTCTTAATTTATGAGAAAGGAAATTATTTCTAAAATGAACTAAAAAACTTTCATTAATCTTTTCTAACATATCAATCTCATTTTATACTTCCTAATGTCTGTAAAAAGATTTTGAGAAACATTAAAAAAAGCTCATCCTAAGACATATATTCATCCTCATTATCAAAGTTGATGATGGATGCCTACTAGTCTTATGCATGTACTTGCAACATCACTATCATTGTCGCTGGATTCATCTCAAGTATCTTGCAATTCCTTCTTCTTTCATTTTTTTTGTCGAATTGATTCTATTTTAGCAAGAGATACTTCTTCTTTATGTTCCCATGCTTTATACATTTGAAGCTCTTTAACTTTTCTTCTTTTGCCATTGATTATTCTCATTGGCAAATCAATCCTTCTTATTCTTGAGGAATTTATTGAGTTGTCACGTACCCATCGCCATGTAATTGTCTTCTTTGTCATAAGAGTTATCATTTAAGTACTTAAATTGAGTATCTTTGAACACTGATGTATTCTGTTTTTGTTCTTCATCCTTTATCAAGCTTTGTTTTTGTTCTTCATCCTTTATCAAGCTTAGTTTCATAAGCTAGAAGATTGCCTAGCAAATCATTGAGAGACACAATATTGAATATGTAGACTTCTCAGCACCCCTTGCTTTATTCTTCTACTCATGTGAAAGTGAGTTCAAAACTTTTGTGGGTATCTCTCTATGTAGAAATTCTCATCCAAGATTTTAGAGATGATTTAATATAGTTGTATGCTAGACATTTTCATCCTTAGTGCTTTCTCCCTTATTTAATTTAAGCAAGTCATTCTCTCATGTTTGTATACAAAAATGAGATTTTTTTACTCTACTTGTACATTTATGAGTATCTAGAGAAATCCTCAAATCTCATGGGTAGTCTTGAGATATGATACTCAATAAAACTCAATTTTGGAGAGTTCATAATATAAGGCATTGTTTGCCATTGAATTTAGTACCATTTTCTTTATCTTTGTATATGTGTATCCTTCATCTTTATATGAGATGAATTTAATAGGCTTATTAACCATATATGGCATAGTAAAATCACTTGATTGCATGAAGACCATCATTCTCGTCTTCCATTGCGAGTAATTTCGATGTCATTGAAATAGAATGGTTGGGTGGTAGAATTACCTTTGCTCCTTGATGTGATGTTGAAGGCTATTGCACTTAAGCTTGCTATGGCATTGGTGCAATCTAGGCTTTATTACCAAAAGGTATTTGACTTATGGAATTGTATCAATTAACCAAATTGATATATTATTTTCCCTTTAGTCTACTTATTTATAAAGGTGTTTCTATTAACTAAATCGATCTGTTATTGTCTTTTTATCATGCAGATCATAACATAAACAACAAAAAGCGTGAACTATTACAATCACAAATATAATTAGTCATTCACAAATGGAAACGTGTATTTTAATGAGGAAATTCAGCCATGAAAAACCTTGAGTAAATCATCCCAACTCGTGATTTCAACCAACTAAATCACTAGATCCATTCCATTGTCAAGTTGGTTTGAACCAGGGAAACTCCTCCTTAATTACACATTGAAACCATTGGTGTTAAACTTCTCAACCAAAATGGAAGAAGTTCTCCCACAACCTAAGCACACTATACAACAAATATATATGAAAATAAATCACATAAACGTAATATAATATCCAATACAATACATGGTGAAATGAGAATGATCTTATATATCTTGAAAGCATGAGATCAAGGCTTGTAGTGCATATGATACACAAATCTTCTTCTTATCTCACAGACACCGAGGTAAACTCAACGAGAGACCTTCATTAGCATTTAGAAATAATATTGAGAATGTGAGTGAAGTGAATGAAAATGAACGGAATTTCATTTGTTTTATAAGACATTAAAAGTAGTCATTGTTGAATCTCCACTTCATCACCTTTATTCTTTCATTTTAGCTTTAAATCCCTACACATAGTATTAATTCATATAAAACAACTCTTAATTATTGATCTATAAATACTGTACAAAATACTATATTTAATATCAAAATAAAAAGAATAAAGGAAAGAAAAGAAAAAGAATAAAGTATCAAAGACACTAAGTAGCCATAGATCCCGAGACCTAGTCATCATGATAACTTGGACGACAAGGAATAAAGTAGGGAGAGATGGGGTAGAGAAACTGTACAAAAAATTGCCAAAAACCCTAATTCTTTTTGTTAATAAATTGCACTTCGATACCTATTTTGTTTTCTTATTTTTTTAACTCAAATCAATAAACCCTCAATATGAATATTATACACAAAAATACAAAGAAAAATACAACATGTATTTCATTCGAAAATAATGCACAATGTGCCCAAGATACATAGAATAAAAAGCCTCAAAGAAAACTCTACAGACATGTATCTTCTCCATACAAACTCACCAAACTCATCTTTATTATTAAGAAAATTAAATTATATATTTAATGAAGGTGGTTTCATTTAATTTGGAGTTAAGATACAAAAGTTGGCTTTTGGGCCCTCATTGTGCAATATACTTATATATAATATTCAATATACCTATTTTTTATATTTTTCACTTTCGTATATTTTGATATATTTAATATTATACAAAATACATTAAAATAATACAAATAAAATAAAACTATTAAAAATACATTAAAATAAATAATGTATTTTAACAATAGATGAATTATACTTATATATTCATAATTATTTAAGTAAATAAATAACTTCAGAAAAATAAACTAAAAATATATACATATGTATTCAAATAAGTTATAATTATATAAATTGTATCTACAAAATAATAAAAATATAAAATATAAAATATAAAATAAAAATAAAATACATCATATATAGGTATGTGTATCTATAATTATACATGTAAAAACTAATACCTACTAAATCGCTTTGTAAAAATAGATAAAAATCATAATAAAATTCTACTTAAATTAATAAACATTTATTTTATATTTTAACTAACAATTAAAAAATAATTTATTTTTTATTTCTATTTATTTATTATTTTTATTTTTATTTTATCTGTATATGGCTGAGATGGACCAATCAACGTTCAACAACAGTTGATCTTCAGTTAACTGTCCTTGCCTAGACACGGGGCTCTGTGAGACGCCAACCATGCCTTTTCCCCCATTTTTCCCGCATGATGCACTGCCCAAGGAGCTTCAACTCCTTCATGAAACTTCACCATCGACCATCCCTCCATCACGACGACCACTTCCCATCCTCGTACACGCATTGATTTTCACGCTATCCCTCAGTCAACCCTCGCATATACATATATTCGTCGTCACCTCCATTTTGAATTTTGATCCTTCTTGGCCTCCCTAAACCCTCATATCCCAACCCAAACAAGTTAAGCTTGATGACAGCTAGCTCCTTGTTGCATTTGCAACATGCGAATGGTTGTGAATGAAGTGATCCATATCTCACCGGACCACCTCCGGCGAGGTCCCTGCTCCCTGGTCTCCAGGTGTAAGCTGTCAATTTTTCTTGCATTTTTAGGTATAATATAGTTCTAGTTTTTATTTCTAGTCTTTAATTAATGCTTTAATCGATTTCTTTAGCATAAATTTTAGATTTACAGTACGACAGAGCTCAGAGATCTGATCTTCGTTCACTTGTAAACTCCTTTGTTCCGACTGCCATTTCTTCCTCAACACCTTTCCCACACATTTCTCAACTTGCCTGACCATCCAGCCACCTTGATTCCTTCACGAATCAAGCCACCCATGCTCCTCCGCCACCTTTTGTCGAAGCATACCCATTTCACCTCACCACAGCTCGATCCTCCACCAATAATAGCCAAGTCTCTTCGTCCGAGCTTCCCCAACTTTCCCATGTAGGTACCAGGTCCTGAAGGACATATATGAGGATCAAAAACACCAAGAATAGGTTATCCAGGTGTTCGAGCTTCTTCTACCTACCAGGGCCCCACCAATGGGTCTTGGACATCGTTGACGCCATCAGTAGATGTGGACATCTCCCAAGATCATGTTGAGCACCCAAATAATGAAGGAGACCGCCGGATTTGTGAGATAAGGAAGATCGGAGGAGTCTAGCCCCATTGTTCTTGCTTGTTCATCTAGGTCACTTCATCACCATCATATCAGGAGCTTCCCTCCAAGAAAGCAGTCACCATTGGATTGAGCAACGCATGACCGTCTGATCCAGCGATTGGATCTAATCTTCACCGCTCATCCACAGATCGGCATCCTCCGTTCAATGAGCGACGCATGTCAAGTGAATCCTTCAGTATCGTTAGATGGCACACTGTATTGGGTAATTTTCACGTTAAACCCCAACACCTTTTGTATTTATTGATTCGCACTGTAAATATTGAGATAGTGATGAATCTCCATTCCATCACCTTTATTCTATCATTTTGGCCTTAAATATCCTAGTAAATGCATGTAAATGCCTCTAGTTCATGCATTTTAACATTCATGCATCATTGTGTAAAACTGTACAAAATGTTGTTTTTAATGCCAAAAATTATAGAATAAAGAAAAGAAAATCATAAAATATCAAAGATATTTTATGACCCAAAACCCTGAGACCTAGGCATCTCGATGACTAGGTCAACAAGGAATAAAGTAGGGGGAGGTAAGGTTCCAAAATACAATAAATTTCCTTTTTATTTATTCATTCTTTATTTATTTGGGACCTATCTTATTTTCCACTTTTTATAACTCAAATAAAGAAACTTTGTACATGAAAGTTGTAGACAAAAAATATAGAAAAATACAAAATTGATTTTATACAAAAATAATACACAGAATAAAAGTTATAGTATGAATAAATTTCCAAAATCCTAAATTCCCAGACCCATATCTCTCAAATAAAAACTCAAAATATATCATAATCATCTTTAATTGTATATAGCATTTAATAAACTATTTAATAAAGGTGGTTTTATATTTTTTGTAGTTGAGGTGTGAAAGTTAAGTTTTGGATTCCCATTGTATAGTATACCCGATTAAAATATTCATTTTATTTATTCTTTATTATTTTTATATATTTATATTTTTAAATTTTGTAAATATTATTTATAATATATGTACATATTAAAACTAAAATAAAACATTAAAAAGAACACTAAAATAAAATATGTATAGAAAATACATAGGTAAAATACCTATATCTATAACAATAGAATAAATACACCTATTTATTTAAGTGTACTCTATATCAGAAAAATATAATAAAAATATATTTATGCATATAAAAAAGTTATAATTTTTAAAATAATAAACTAAATTAATAAAATTAAAAATACAAAATAAAAATAAAATATTAAAAACATAGATAAATATACCTATATATAACCCCTAAAAAAGTAACTTGTTATTAAAAAGCCTAAATATAAATAACAATAAAATACTTTGAAAAATCATTTTGATTTTTTTATTTTATAACTTAAAATTAATAAAATTATTTATTAGTTCTTTTCGATTTTTTAATCTTTTCCAGCCAGGTTTTTCCTAGTTGGTCCACGTGGACCAACCAGGTAGAGTCTGGAGTTGACCAGCGGTCAACTCCTGTGACTCCCTCCTGTGCCTCTGAACCCATCGTTTCGCCTCGATTTCTATCCTTTTTGGGGCTCGACCCTTTCATCCTCTCGGTTCGAGTCCTTCTCGACTTTTCTTCCCCGATACCGAGGATTCACACCAGGATGTTTCCTTGGGGAGAGGGGCATTGCATCACTGCCATTTCCTTGTCCTCTGGAGCTTCTAGTCCACCATGTACATAAGCCTCCTCGATCTTACCTTCTTCGCTTGAACACCTTTTGACCTTGCTCTGGCCTCCCTTTCACCGTGCTCCGGACCGGGGAGGTGACAGCTCCCTTCCAGCATCTTTAAGAGGGCTCTGGAGAGCCTCTAGGTGCTTCCACCACCACCTCCGGTGAAGCGCCGCCGCCAGTGCAGAGTTCTTCCACGTTCTTGCAGATCGCCTCCACGTTGTCCGGCCTTCCTTTTTTCATCGCTTGCAGCAGCCACCGTTGGATGAAGCACGCCAGGGCCGTCCGATCTTCATTGGCGATATAATCGTATGCATCTGCTACAAAGTGTCATCGTGAATCGTGGAGGTGCCACGTGTTAAGTGGGCGAGCCATCATCGTCCGATCGCGCCTCGTGGGTATTTTGCATCTTTAGCCCTGCAATCTTTGTACCTTAATTATTAGTGTAAAACTTTCATTTGCCTTTATTTAATTTTTTAATATTTACGTATTAGCCCATGGATGTTGTTATAATTGCTATTAGGTCCTCTACCAAGTCACCTCATGTGCTTGCACGCGTGAGGTGTGGGCATTTTGCAAGGGGACCCTCGTGCGGGTATTGGTATTTATTTTAAGCCTAGAAACTTGTTATTCATGTGTTATATTATTATAAAATTTGCAGTGAGGACCTTTAACTTTCTGATATTTACATTAATGCTCCTGTTAGCATTGTAGTTTCTCTGTGTTTCTTATATTTATTTCATATAGCTACGTAGCTCTAAAAATTCTCAAAAAATAGGATTGTGTTCATGTTGCATTGTTCTTTCACTTTCAATTTTTATTTTGCAATTTGGAACCTTTTTAATATTTATTAAAAATAAAAAATATCATTTTTATCCTTGTTTGCAATAGAAAACCCATAAAAATATAAAAACATTTTAAAAATTTTCCAAAAAAGATATTTTGCTTATTTATGTATTTTTAACCTCCAGACCAAAAATCACTAAAAAATATAAAAGAAAATCTAAAATTTTGAAAAAACCTAAAAATACTTATAAAAATATATAAAATTCTCAAAAATTCCAAAAATTCTTTTTATCTTTAAATTTTCTTTATATTATTATTATATTAAAATTAATTTAGAGAAATTTTATTACTGGTTTATATTTTTCATATCCATTTTAATTCTGGGTATTAATTTTAACCCTGATTTTGGGTATTTTTGACTTTACAAATATATAAAAATTAGCAGAATTTTCTTTAAATCATAAAAACAGTAAAAAATATTCAAAAATCCAAAAAATTCCTTTATTTTGACTATTTTATTAATATTTATATCTACCTTAGCCTATATTGTATATATACTCTACAAATAACCTTATATATTATATCTCTTTTAGATAGGTTTAAAAAGTAGTGTAAAAATTACAAGTAGACCCAGCTTTATTATCTTTTGCATTTGAGTCAACCTCAGTTCTGCTCACATGGTTCCCCACGTCAGTTGGGAATTTTACAGGAGAGTCCCTTAGGTTTTTATAATTTATTTTTAGTCCATAAGATTTGTAATTATGTGTTAAAATTTTGGGTATTTTGCACAGAGGTCCATATCTTTTATTTTTTAGTACAAATATACCTCTACTAGGTTGTAAATTAATTTGTTATCTTTTTATTTTCATTAAATAACTTCTATGCATGTAAAATATTAGAAAACTTATAGTAAATGCTTCACTTTTTTATTGTTCATGTCACATTTTTTTAGCATTTTTTAGAATTTTCCCATTTATTAAAAAAATCAAAAGGAGCCCATTTATTTCTTGTATAACTATAAAAATACAAAAATATAAAATCACTTTTTAAAAATCCAAAAAATTACATATAATATAATATAATATAATTATAAATAAAAAATTAGAAAAACAATAAAAGAAAAACCTTAAATATTGAAAAACCCTCCCAACCCTATAAAATAACAAAAAATTTATAAAAACCAAAAAAAAATTTCTATTGCATATTTTTCTTTATATTATATAGTATATGTGAAAATAAATTTTGTGTAGTTTTGGACTTATTATCTATTTTTAAAACTCAAAATAATCTGACATATTACTATAAGTAACTATTTTGCTATATTAAATCAACTAAAAATACATAAAAACTACTAGAAAAATTAAAAAATATAGAAAACTATAAAAATACAAAACATTTTATTTTTTTTATTTTTGAGCATATTTATCTATATTTATAAATATAAAATCATGCATAGTATATATATACTTATGATATTTATATATACTTAATAATTATATTATTAATAATTATAAATATATTAAATATATTTTAAAACCCTTAAAAATAAAAAGTATTATACCTGTATATATTTCCTAAATTTATATATTATATATATAACTTATGTAGTATTTATATTATACATATTATACATATACTTATTATATCTTAAAAAGTAAAATAAACTAAAACTAAAAAAGTATAAAATATTAAAAATCTATAAAAATAAAATATCATTAAAACACACAAAAATAAAAAAGCAAAAAAAGTACAAAAATATTTGCTGTTGTTTTTAGACAATAAATACTCCTATCCCCATATTTGCTCTCTATATTTCGACACTCTACACTTATTCACTATACACATATTTTGTAGGGTTAAAATAAAAACAAATTTTGATTCACATATTTGAATTTATTATTCAAACATTGCGGGTTGATTTGATTGATTGGTGGCATTCCAAGTACTGCTAGAGCGGCCTACACAATAATTGGCAGACCCGACTTGTCGAGCACCGCATACCCTCCAACACCAGGCATTAGGAACCCCTTTTCGATCTTTCTATCAGTTGGCAAATGTTAAATGATGAAAGTATGCATTAGTTGGCTTAAGTATGAGCATGGCACAAGGGGGTACAGGAGGGGAGGGTTGAATTGTGAACTAAACAATTATCCTAATAACAATATCTAACTTAAAAATAATTTGTTAACCATAATGACAAAAGGTATCAAATCAAAAGGCACTATAACTGTTACAGGGAAGCCCAAACAGGTGAAAACCACAACCCAAAATCCTGTTCTAGGATTTCCCATTCCCTCTCTCGGTGAAGAATGTTTCCACCATTCTAGTGCTACTTTAACCCGAGGGTAGCACAACCTTCCATACAACCTGTACCTAGGGATGGACATTAGGTTGTGCTGGCCCGACCCAACCCTATTTGGCCCAAGACTAAAAGAACAATGGGTCAGTCTTAGGCCAAAACATTTCTCATTTTTTGGACCAATCTCAGCTCAGTCCAACCCGACTCGAGAGCCTGACCCATTTTCAGCCTGATGTAGGCCTGAAAGGAGTCCCTCACATGTGCCCCGCACCCCCATTTTTGGTTTCCCACTCCCACAATCGAAGCCCCACTCGAATTTTGCACCCCCCTGTGTTCCTCCATCGTGGGCGATAGCCCTAGTCGAGATGCTCTAGGCCCCTCCACACAGCAGCACGACAACCCTCCATTGCTCCTCCTCTGCTATCACAGCCACAACATGGCTAGTAACCTCCTCCTTGAGCATCAGAGCTTTGCAGTCCACACCATCAGTGATGCCACACCACAACTAATCCTTTATTGTGGCACCTCCTGGAAGATAAGTGGATGTTAAATTTCTTTCAGCACATTATCTTGCACTTAGACTTGTGCTTCGATGAGTTATTTTACCTTTTAGGTTTTGTTTGAGGGGTGTAAGTCATTTTCTGTGGATACTGACTCATGGGAGTAAATTGATCAGCAATTTTCTACTATTTGTGTCAGTAGAACCTTACAGCCTCCTCTTGTATAATGAATTTTCTGCAAAATTGGATTGTTGCCCATTTGGTGAAATCGCCATGGAAGGTCAAAATCATGATGTTGTTAAAACATCTTTAGTTAGTAATGCAGGTCTTCAAAAGAATATAGATGGATGGAGAAAATGTGAATTTCCGTGTTGAAGGTCTCTGTAAGAAAAACATATGTGGTTAGTCCCAACATATCATACACAAAAATGGAGTTTATGACTGATTGTTTGCAGTGATCTGTGATCCGTTGATACAGAAAATGGCATGGTTTTTATGGTTGCTCACCCATACTAAACAATTGTGGTGTACTCTACTAGAAACCTTTCAATCATATTTATGACAACAAGATTGGGGACATGTACTTCTGCTGGAGAATAAATTAGTATATATAATAATGAGAATAAATTATTAGTATATAGTCCTAAAAAATCACTGCATGTTGACCAACTTAACACTTCACATTTACTTCACTGGAGATGGGTCAGCCTGGCCCAAGCCCGTCCTAAAGGATTTGGGTTGGGCCTAGGCTTCGACCGAAGCACAAAAAAATTATGAGCCAAGGCCCTGCCTAAGACCCGAATGTTTATGATGGGCTTGGGCCTGTGCTCTTAAAGACCCAACTCAGCCCAACCTATACCCATCCCTAAATGTACCCTTTCTTGGAAAACTCCCAATGGAAGATTTTATCTCTCTCTCTAAAAGAAAGGAATCCACTGCTCGGATACATATACAAAAATGCTAAATAGAATATAGTTAAGTAATGAAACTTGAATTCACAAGCTTATAGACTTTAAGTGCAGGATATGCTCGAGGATGATGAAGATGATTGCAATAGAGAGCATAGAGTACAAATAACTTCAGTGGCAAGAATGCTTTGGATTGAAGAGAACTCGGGAGCGCAAAAATACTGTAAGAACTCGAATATCACACAAAATGATCAATCTTTCTTTTCTTTTGAGAGTTGAGGATGTTTCTCTTGGTTGTGTGTCTTAAATAATTAGCCATAATATCTCTTATATAGGGTAGGCCTCAAAAGAGATGTTGGTGTCTAAAAATGGAAAGTCCAATGTTTTGATTTCCAAAATCCATAAAATGATTCATCATAGAAATAAGGTGATCGATCAGGTCACAAAAGTGATCAAACATATTTAACTATTAGTCTAAAATTCAAAAGTGGTCGATCATGGTCAAAAGGATGGTCGATCAGGGTTGATCGATCATGAAAAACAAGATGATCGATCAATGGTGATCAATCAAGGGAATCATAATGATCGATCATATATCTAAAAAATCAATTTTGTGAAATTGATGATTGTGGTCTAAGTTGTGTTGATCAAGAATATACAAAAATTATAAGACTGCTTTTAGCATAAAATAAAAACTATGTAATATGTCACATCTGGATTTTTTGAGTTGAATCTTTCTGCAATCTGACTCTGATCATTGAACTTTGAAGCTGAGACTTTTAGAATCACTTTTAGACTTTGAGTCAACTTATAGCTTTCTCTACACTTTTCATCAAAGAGCTTATACAATCTTCTACCAGAAAAATTGATCAAGATACAAAAACAAATGCACAACAAGGTCATTAGCAAAATCTAAGTCACAAACAATCTCACCTTTTTTGTTTTCTCTA
Source organism: Ottelia alismoides (assembly GCA_037367405.1). Classification (NCBI taxonomy): domain Eukaryota; kingdom Viridiplantae; phylum Streptophyta; class Magnoliopsida; order Alismatales; family Hydrocharitaceae; genus Ottelia; species Ottelia alismoides. Next base: position 72,758 of record JAZKJV010007144.1, read on the forward strand.
CACTTTTCATCAAAGAGCTTATACAATCTTCTACCAGAAAAATTGATCAAGATACAAAAACAAATGCACAACAAGGTCATTAGCAAAATCTAAGTCACAAACAATCTCACCTTTTTTGTTAATGACAAAATTTATATTTGTTTTTCAAACTTTCCAGCTAATTTCTTATCGGATTTCAAGTATTAACTCCATTTTTGTTTTTACTTTTAATCTTTCTTCAAACAATGAACTTCTTCGGTAACAATTCTCCCCCATTCTTTTGATACCTCAATAAAATAATAACACTTCCTCTCCTCATTTTTCTCATAATCAAAAAGTTATTATCAGTAAACTTCTCCACCTATCTTAAATAGTTCTCGCTTCTCCTTTTTTCCCCCTTTTGCCCTAAACCAAAGGAATACATAGCTTCCTTTTTGTAAAACAAACTTTATTATAAAGAAAGTTCTAAGATAAGTTACTAAGTTAGCATAAACATAAGTTCCTTCCAAGATAGATAAATATATCAAGGTTTAAGGGTTTGTAAAAATATCAACAAGTTGATATTCTGTGTTTACAATGTCTAAGGCCATTTCTCCTTTTAATCATAGAGTATAATACATGATTCTTAGAAAGATTTGTAACACTTATATTATCGTACACAATTTTCACTTTTTTAAACTTTAATCCAAAGTCATTTAAGTCAGTTTCATCCACAACACTTAGGAACATGAAAGAGAGGAAGATATGTATTCAACTTCTGTTCTTGAAAAGGATATATAGTTTTACTTCTTAGATAACTAAGAGATCAGTGCATTTCCAAGGAAATGACACACCCCACTAGTACTCTTCCTATCAATTCTACTTCAGCATAATTAGTATCACTATAAGATTTTAATTCAAGGTGCGGTGATCTAGAGTAAAATAAGCCATAATTATGAGTATCTTTCAAGTATTTAAGATCTTTTTTATGGCTTTTAAGTGACTTTTGTTAGGGGTCGATTAGAACCTAGCATACGAGCAAGTACTAAAAAATATGTCTGGTCTACTAGCAGTAAGATACAATAGTGAACCAATCATACTACTGTATTGAGTCACAACAATATCACTACCATTTTCATATACATCAAGTCACGCTCGAGCTCCCATCAGTGTTGTCTTTCCTTCTCTACTTTCCATCCTTAATATTTTGAGAAGATCCTGAGTATATTGCATTTGACCTATGAAAATCATGAGCATATTTCATTTGACTTAAGAAGATCCCTTATAGTAGTTATTGAATCTGCAATCCTAGAAAGAAACGGAGTTTCCTCATGAGACCCATTTCAAACTCCTCCGACATCAACTTAGCAAAATCTATGCACAATCTTCATTAGTAGCTCCGAAAGTAATATCATCAACACATATCTGAACTACTAAAAGATCATTTGAATTTCTTGTAAATATGGTTGAGTCTATTTTTCCAATTTTAAAGTTATTAGATAACATAAAAGATTTCAATCTATCATACCAAGCTCTTGGTGCTTGTTTTAGTCCATATAAAGCTTTGTTCAATTTATAAACAAACTTAGGTTTATTTTTATCAACAAAATCGGATGGTTGTTTAACAAAAACTTCTTTAGATAACCATTAAGAAAAGAAATTTTTACTCTATTTGATAAAGTTTCATAACTTAATGTGCAACATAAGCATGTATCATACTAATTAATTTTAGTATGGCTACAAGTGCATAGGTTTCATCAAAGTTTATACCTTCATGTTTGTTGTAACCTTATACAACTACTCTAGCTTTGTTCCTAATAACTTGATGTAGCTCCTCAAATATAGTACCCCATCTAGTAATTACAAAGTGTAGCAGTAGCTTAAGTAGTGAGAGCTACTACTAGTCAACTTGGGCTTGTGTATTTTGAGTTGTGATCAAGGACTTTGGTTGGGCTCAATCCCAACAGGTTGTCTAGGAAATAATATCAAATAACATATCATGCCTATAGTCCAGAACATTACAGATTGTATCAGAGCAGATTCCCTCTAATAGTGAAAACGACCACCCAAGAGGCGGAGTCACCCCTACCATAGAGTTAAGAGAAAATGGCTACTCAAGAGGTGAAGCCATCACTACTATTGCGAATATAAGAGAGGGTGATTGTAGAACCTAAAATATAGTACCACATCTAGTAATCACAAAAGTGTAGTAGTAGCTTATAAGTAGCAATGGCTACTACTAGTTAACCTGGACTTAAGCACTTAGATTTGTGGTCAAGGGCTCCAGTTGGGCCCAATCTCAATAGATTGTGTAGGCCGATAATCTCGGATAACATACTGGGCTATGGTCCGGGACATTGCACTTGACATTCCTCATTTAATTTGTTTATGTAAACTCATTTCGTTCTGATTATTGAGGTGTTTTCTGGTTTAGGTACAAGTTCCCAAACTTCACTTCTTGTGTATTGATTAATATCTCCTCGTATTGCTATTGTCCATGATTTAACTTTAAGTGCATCTGAGGTCCTATTTGTGATATATAAGCATCAAGTACAAAATTAATGTTATGTTGAGATCTTATTTAACTTTGTTTGAGATTTCTCTAATTACTTGAGTTTTAAGGTGTTCCTTGTTAAAAATTTATTCTTTTGATAAATTATACATATTAGTATCTTTTATCTTAGTTATATCAATGAATGTTTATTCTTCTTCTTCTGTAATAATATTTTTTTTGTTTAATCTTGTGGATTTTCATCAAATTTTATGTGCATTGATTCTTCCACAATGAGTGTGTTTTTATTAAAAACTTCATAAGTCTTCATATTGTTTGAGTAATCAATGAATATGGATTCTTCACTTTTAGCATCAAAACTTTTCCAAGTTAGCATTTGTATTTAGTTTCAAATATTTACTTTCAAACACTAAACCTATAATATAGAAAGAATGAATGTGCAAGTATCAAGAAAGAGGAAAAATATAGAATCCTTCCATGTCGTTAAGTGATGGTCCCGGAAACCCCGAGCGACCAAGGGTAAAAGGTATCAATGGTCGTTGCGACCTCAACCACTCGGATCGGGCTCAATCAAGAAGAAGAAAGACCACCAAAGTAAAAATCAATCAATCAGGCAAAGGTAGCGGTCTCGCTATTTTATTTTACCTGGTATAGCTACCACGGTCGAACACAAGGAGCACGAGATGCGAAAGCTACGAAGTAGTTGGGAATCCAATAAAATAAAATAATTTGGTGAATTTTATGTTTTTCAAAATTTTTAATGATTTTTAATATTAATAAAAATGGAAAAAGAACTCAAAAACTCACAAACAAACAATTATTAAAAGTATAAAAAATACTCAAAAAAATTGAATAAAAATATTTTTGGGTTTTTAAAAAATTCAAATGTTTTTGTTAATTTTCTTAGATTTTTCTGATTTTTAATTAATTTTCTAAAAATCAAACACGGCCAAAAATGCTAATAAGTGTACAGCCAGAATCTAAAGGTACTTTAAAATTGCTTAGAATGCCTATAAAATTCAAGCGGTAATTTATGAGAAACTATAAATGAAAATCTAGCTACAAAAAAAGAAAACATAATTTTTTTGAATTTTTATGAATTTTTTAATGATTTTTCTAAGATTTTTAATCTTTTTCAATTTTTATAGTTTTTATAAATGGGAATTAACGAAAATTGGACAGTAACAAAAGCAACAGAAAATAAGCAAACATGATTTTTTTTGGATTTTTTTCAAGGATTTTTAAATTTTTAGTTGATTTTCAAAAACAAACAGTAGTAATTTTTAGGATTTTTGATTTTTTTTAAAATACTAAATGAAAACAAAATGCAACAAAAAATTCATAGAAATTCCTACACCATGACAGGAGCCATGTATCGAAATTCCATGAATTTTGCATAAGGTTTGCTATTTATTTCAACAAAAATAAAAAGCATAGCACACATGGACCAATTTGAAATTATTGAAAAGTTTCCAGCCAAACAGGAACACATGGAAATAGTGTAGGGCTTAATATGCAAAAAGTCCAGACCCTCACGTGGGCGGCACGTAAACCAGGCACTCAGGAGTATAAATGCAGTTTAAAAAGATTCATTCATTAACAGACAAAAAATCTAGGACAAAACATGCAAATAACCTAGAGGTCGCATAATAGACCACGTGCTACACAATAACAGAAGCATAAGGTCCCGGATGCAAAATGTCCAAAATATAAAACAACTACAGAAAATATTTACAGGACTAATACGGAATTGTAAACAACTAGGATGGCCTAAGTACAAATACCCTTCTTACGAGCGATCCAATGGATGAACGTATCTACGTATGATCGGACGGTTGTGCGTCCGCTTGGTCTGCTTAGATAGGGAAAAGAATGCTGGCAATTGTCCGCAGTAGTGACGATGCTCCGATGAGGCCGAGGCCGTCGGAAACGGCCCAGCGACGCTGGACGACCTGGAGCTGCTGTGCTTTGATGTTCGAACCTCCAGATGAGGCCCTTTGGGCTCTAAACCTGCACAGATGAATTGTTGGGTCGAGGGCAAAGTGCCTCAACTAGTCAGTACGCGAAATGGGTGGCTAATGAGGCGGAGCGTAGCCCTCCGGCGAAGCGACGGCAGAGGAGGGCTCAATCCCCATTCTTGGAGTGAACGAGGTGAATGGAGAAGCGTAGAAGGTGGGGGAGAAGTCTCGTGGAGGTGGTAGGGTCGTCGGAGTGGCAAGATGGTGCTCTGACCCTAGTGGCCAGAGCTCAAGAGGGAAGCTCTGCTCTAAGAAAGAAACTCGAATCTAAAGCGAAAAAGAAGATAGCTAGGTTACCTAATGGCTGAAGTCGTCTGGGCTGAAGGTCAGGGACCTCCGGGGGTCATTGCCTCGATGGTTCGACGGGTCCATAGGCTGGGGCTCACCTTGCGGCGGAGCACGGCGAAGTATCGCCGGACCTAAGGCTACTGGGCTCGAATCTTCTCTACGACAGGCTCAAATGCACGCTGTCACTCATGGGAAGAGGTGGAGATCATCAGAGATGAGGGGGCGGCCAAAGATGAAGAAGAAAATGCGGCTCCAAGAGATTATATACTCATCAGGTTCCGAGAAGTGTGGAGTTTTAACGCGCGAACCGAGGGACGGATCACTAACGGAATCATCGGGCGTGTATCATGGATCGTCCCTCGGTAATCGGAGCAGCGGAGTGACAAGGACGGTGGTTGGGTCAGTTTAGGAAAATTAGGAGAAATTCGGGTGGAAACCGGATACGGGCAAAGAAAGGTCCAGGGGGGCAGTTGGGGTCAACAGTCCGCCCTGACCAATCAGAAAAATATACATAAAAATAAATTGAAAATTCAATTAAAAATAGCAAACAATTTTATTTTAAAAAGTTTATAAAATAAGAAATATTTTTTTATTTTTCAAATTATTTTTATGTGATTTTTATTTATTTTTATGAAAAATGATTTAATCTATATACAATATATTATATACAGGTATAAAATACCTATGTATTTTATACAATTATTTTTATTTTTGTATAAATACCCAAACTTTATATTTTATTTATTTACAACATATTATTTGGAGTGTAAGATAATTTTTATTTTATTTTTATTATTTATTTACAAGTATAAAATAAATAAATAGTGATACATATATACATGTATTATGTACAAGGTTGTAGAGAGAGAATTTTATTTTTATTTTTATTTTATTTTTCTAATTTTTGTTTTATTTTTAGAAATATATACACGGGGATAAAAATACATGTTTATTTTTATTTTTGTAAAAATAAATTATATACATAAAAGATGGTGTATATACAAGGTAGAGTGGCCCTATCTCTCTCTACTTATTTTATTTGGCAATCAGGCCCATATTGGACCCTTTCTTGGGTTCAGGTCACTCAATAGTTATTCTAAATATTTCCTTCTTCTTTTATTCTTTATTTTTTTTATTTTTACACAAATACATGCTAATTATTAATTATTAACAAGTGCATGCTCATTGCTAATTTATTGTATTTACAGCTATATACATGATGCTTTGCTAAAATATTCAGCTAAAATAAAAGAATAAAGAGTGACGAATAATGATTCATCACCCCCTATACTTTACTTTTGCTAGTCCCTTAGCAAACACTTATTTGAGAAAGAAGTGAAAAAGAGAAAGAAAAAGAAAAAGAAGGTGAAGGAGGTGAATCAAGATTGGTTATTTTAACTTGTCTTCATTAAATTGAAGTATGGAGCTTGGTCAGACCTTTGGATTATTAGTTTGTCGGAACCATATTTGGACTTAGGTTTAAAACTCAACAACCTCCAAGTTCCACCAATCTATGGTCAAGACTCCTCAACAATCCAGATCAGAACAAGTCTACATACACAAACTCTAATGACCATGAATCTTTTCTTGTACGGTGTAAGTGATATGTAGCTCCCCACCTCAGAAATGGTAAAGTGACAACCCCCTCAACAAGGTAACTCTAATGCCTGGTCTGGCAACTCTTTCCTCGAGGAGTGGTGTATTCCCTTCTAAGTTCAAGTTCAACTGGCTCAAGAAGAGGAGGAAGAAGAGAATGGACTATGGCCAGTGTAGCCATGTATCCTAGGGAGCCTAACCAGTGTAGCTAAGTCTCCCTGCTGCAAGATTCATGAGATGGGCATGGGTAACATAAGCTTTGCTTTATTTGACTATATACACTCCGGTGGGTATTTCATTTTCTCTTAGACCCACCACTTTTTTTGAGTTTTATTTTCTTTTTGCATATTTTTTTTATGTGCATATGTACAACATATCTACATAGTGCAGCATATATACATAAGGAGTTTTTTCTCTTGAGCCAGTAGACTATCCCTCTTTTGAAGCATTATTGCAACCCACAACTCCTGTCTTTAGACCTCAATGCCACCATACCAAGTTGAGACGCACTTCCTTCACTAAAAGAAGAAGAGAGGTTCTGCCTAGAAGTACTACCCTCATATGCTACCCAAAGCCAAAGAAGACTGCCTCCTTACCACCTCATCCGTAGAGAGCTAGGTGTAAAGTGCTGGTGCAAGTAAAGCCATTGTCTGTGAGAGTCATGTATGTGTTGTTAAGCGTTCTACTTAGGCTCATCAAGATGACATATGATCATAGCCTAGTGGACTCAAAGAATTAAGTCACCATGGACCTGAAAAGTCTCAATCCTAAGCCCTATAAGGTTCCTTTTAGAATTAGAAAGATTAAGATTTTGACCAAGCACCATTTTTCAATTTAATTCCAAGCTAGTTTAAATGTCAACTATGATTCAGAAAAACTGTATAAGTATATAAAAATGCTTTTTGCAAGTTTTGAAAATGTGCAAAATTTTTTGAATGAATGGATGCGTGCATGAATGCAGAAGTTTTGCAAAATATTTACACACATTTACAAAAGGGTTTTTGCAAACTTTTTGTTTTTTAAATATTTTATAAAAATTTTGTACTATATACATAATTTTGATATCAAAATATTTACAAATTTTTTTTACAAATATTTGTACAAAAATAGTTTTGTAAATAGCTATGTATGTGTAATAAAGAATTTTATTTACAAGAAAAATTTTATTTTTTTATGGGTTTTTAAGGATTTTAGCCATTTTATTTATTAACACATTCACACAAAGTATGAGTTATGGCTAAAGTATATATGAAATATATAGAGACCCCCTATACTTAGCTCGAACGATGTCCTCAGAGTGAATCAAGAGCGATGAAGAAGACATACCACGTGCTTAGTATATGGAAGTGAAAAGGAAAACTATACTACAATGATAAACAAAAGAATAGAAATGGAAAAGACTCTCGATGTTTCCCCCTATACTTAGGATCAAGTAATCCTAAGTATAACAGACTGTACACAAAGGGAAATCTGAGTGGAAGGATATACAAGGTAAGCAATGACTCATCTTGTCCCCCCTATACTTAGGGTAAAATATCCCTAAGTATAGAAAGAAATATGAACAATGTGGAGGACAAGTGAGGGAATAGTAGAAATGAAGGCAAATATATACAAGATGGAAGGGACGACATTACTCCCCCTATACTTAAGGTGAAGGATCCTTAAGTATATGCAACGACAGGAGTAATGAAACAGAATGAAAGGGAACAATTCGGTGTTTACATCTCCCATACTTAGGATAAAGTACATCCTAAGTATAGAAAAAATAATCCTAAACGAGACCTTTGGTGTAAAACAAAAACGGAGGAAGCAAGGAACAAATCATGACAAGATACGTAAATACAAAGTGGACAATGTTGAGGTGCCTCTCAACAAGCGCTAGATTTTACGCCCCTAACTGGGTGCAAAGGCTAGGACAACGAAGTATCAAGGTTTAGAATGGCATCTGTAAGGCGAATGACGTACTGTCATCGTAGTCGTGGTAGACGAACAACGACGAAGTCAATAATGTAACCGAAGGCACCCAAGTAGGCAATCAGGCGGGTGCTTGCTATCGGGAAAGGATATGGGAAGATGAAATCAGGATCCGGTATCACAAATAAAATCATCGGCTTAAGATCAGAATGGAGTGGAAGTGTAGAGCCGAAGAAATCGAATGTGGAGAAAGAAGGATCGGTCATGGAGTCCTCCACATTAATCATCGTCTCAGAAAGATCTGGAAGATCAAGATCAGGAGACTCACAAAAAGAATCAATATTTGATGCATAGAATGAAGGAATATCAGAAACATCGTCGAATATCTCAAAGATCAGCTCATCCTCGCGAGGGTCGTCGTGGTGAGACAACTCAGACTCAGAAAGATCAGAAGATTCGGTTTCGTGATCCGACAGATCGGATACACTCTCAGAAAGTAAAATCGAGTACGCATCGTATGGGGCATCCTCCCGCAGATAACCCTTAGGGAGTAATGCTAGATCATCAGTGAGAAAGGGAGGATCAGAATCTAAATGGGAATCTACGCTACTGGCAAGCACCCACTCCTTGCACCAAAATGTATCATCAACTGAAATATGCCTCTGAACAATCTGGAAACAGGAAATGGTACTGGTCAACGACGCGGATGCTGTCGAAGTGTCGGAAACTGATCCTCGAGCTGCGACAGTGCTGGCTCCCATCTGGTCCTCAAAGAATGTATCAATCTCATCTAAATATAGGACACAAGGCTCAAATTTGGGACTATCTATATCTGTCATCTCAAAGTGGTATCCCGCATCGAGCTCTGGCTGTTGGGCTGAATCAGGATATCCGTCTGAATCAGAGAAGAACCTCTGCAGAGTAGAAGCTGAGTAAGCTGGCAATGGAAACTGAAATGGCTGGACTGATGACTGTAACAATGTAGGCTCCTCCATCTCCTAGAATATCAGAAGATTTGATATCCAAGACTCCTCAACTGAAAAGTACGTGACTGACTCGAATTCTAGCTGGAAGTCTAATGGGAACTCGATCAATCTCCAGGTCTGAGCATCCACGGGGGCAGTCATCACATCCATTATCTGTACTGCAGCAGAATCCATGTCCTCGATTTGGTTGCACAGCGGTCATCCCCCTCATGGAGATCTCAACAAGATCGGTCGGTGAAAGTCCATGATCTGGAAATCTCCTCAAGAGGTCAAGAAACCTCAGCCATGCATCATGCAATGGCTCCTGGGGGTCTACTGAAAAATCCATGATGAAAGACCGCATCATATCTACTCTACGCTGGGGGATAAAATCTCTATAGAAACTCTGAGCGTAACTTTCCCCACATAGCAAACTTCCTTCCCAATCGTCTGTGCCATCTCATGGCACTGTCCTGATGTGAGAATGGGAAGGTCTTCAACATCAGCTCCTCAGAAGTGATATCCAAGTATACCTGGGTCACACAGAACTCCTCAAACTCAGACAGATGAAGATATGACTCATCGTGCACCTCCCCTAAAAATTTCTGCAGTCTCTGAATGAACTCCAAATGTAGAATGAAGTGACTGAATGTAGAAGCTGACTGAGCTTTCTGGTGTGTATACTCATCCATCATCCTGGCGTAGAGGTATCTGAAACTCGCATCTGCTCTCCGTGATCGCGTATGGAGTGCACTCTCATCCCATCAATGAAATCGTCCAGGGTCTCACATTTGGTCAGCCTGATCTCCACGGGCGTCTAACACAGCATGCCTAGAAGAATGAAGGAAAGGAAAGGAGAGAATGGAAGGTTGGTCGGAATTCCGACCTCCCTTGAGAGTGGACTGGAATGATGGGAATAAGATGGGGAAGCCGCAAGAGTCGGCAAGAAAGGAGGGCGACCCATCATCCAAGGATAGACAGGAACATGAAGAAAAATGAAGTGAGGGTGGGAGGAAGAAAAGAAGATAGATGGAGGGGAGGAAGGCAGATGAGATCTGGAAAAGCACACAAGATCGGGCAAGCAAACCCCTGATTCACCTACACACTCAGAGCTGATGACCGTAAAGGTTAGGTCTTTTATCTTGTCGATTTTATTAGGTGATCAAACAATCTTTCAGAGAGATTAAGCGAGCTGTTGGGAATCCAACACTCCCAGGAGACTGTCCCGATCCAAGGTTAGATCTTTCTAAGCTAGTACAAGTCACAGACCGTTTACCAGCTACCCGATCGACTCGCTCTGCTAAGGATATCGCGGTCCGTTTTATCGAAGACCGTAGCGATCCTCACTGGAGAACGACTAACCCAAAACCAGTAGTTTGAAGAAAGGTCAGATGTGGCTCTAGCCTAGGGTGCGGGTCACTCTCTCGCTCATCCAAACCATACAATGATGGGATTAATCTCCCAAGACAGATTTTTAGATGAAGTGTCTTTTAGGATCAAGTATGCTTAAACAGTCTCAATTTTATGATTTTTCCTTTTTAGGTATTTTTCAAATAAAACAACGCCTAATAAATTTTTTTGGTTCTCCTGGTTATTTTAAGTCCAAAAATCAGGGGGGAGAAGGCGAAAAGACGATGCACGACTAAGCACGATGATGCATGCAGAGTACGAGATGCGTACCTGACTCCAGCTCTCTACATGCAAAGTGATCCGTGCATAAATTAACAGACTGAAAGTAAACATATCTGTATAATGCAAGAAGAAATCGACCTTAGACAAATAATTTCTACTCATGAAGAACAATAACTAACAGGTCAACAAGAGGGGTCGGGGTTTGGTCTCTGATGCCGATTGGTGTCCACCACAACGGATCCTGCCAGCGTTGTATATGACCTCTAGCGGCACGTGACCCCTCAGGTGACCAGGTTAACTTTTTATTAGCGAATTAGTTAATAAGGTCCAATTAATCGATTTTAAGAACATGTAATTAATCAAGATTGGGCCTTAAATAAGTACGTCACAAGGCAAGCAAAAATCCTAAGTCTAAGGCTAAAACCTTCGAAAATTAAAAGAAAATAAAAATCGATAAAAAACAAAATCGACGAAAATCACGGTGAGGTCCCCCGAGCACACCGGTGCTCGGCGAAACAAACCCAAGATAATCACCAAGGCTGAGTCTGAGAGTCTGTCCTGTATTATTACAATAATAATGCAGAAATAAAAACTAAGCTAAGATAACTACACCATAGCTCCCAACACTCCTGCTCCGGCTCTCCTACGCTCTCCTGCGGCTCGATGCAGAAACACGCCACCTCCAAGTCTCGTGGGTGCCTCGACTCTTCGAAGATAGCCGCCCTCGATCGTCGGGCCCTCGCAAGAAAGTCGAAACAGAAAATGTGTCAGTCCACAGTTATTATAAAAATAGAAAATAAAATAAAATAAATGCAAAAACAAAAACAAATAAAATAAAATAAAAAGATATAAAAACATAAATAAAAGCAAACAAAATAAAAAAATTAAAATAAAACAATTAAAAGAAAATAAAGGAAAGAAAAAGAAAGAAGAGAAAGAAAGCTGCAAAACGGAAAATCGACTACTAAGCTGTGCTTCCCGGCAACGGCGCCATTCTGATGGTCCTGAAAACCCCGAGCGACTAAGGGTAAAAGGTATCAATGGTCGTTGCGACCTCAACCACTCGGATCGAGCTCAATCAAGAAGAAGAAAGACCACCAAAGTAAAAATCAATCAATCAGGCAAAGGTAGCAGTCTCGCTATTTTATTTTACCTGGTATAGCTACCAAGGTCGAACACAAGGATCACGAGATGCGAAAGCTACGAAGTAGTCGGGAATCGAATAAAATAGAATAATTTGGTGGATTTTATGATTTTCAATTTTTTTATGATTTTATTATTAAGAAAAATGAGAAAAGAACTCAAAAACTCATAAACAAACAATTATTTAAAGCATAAAAAATACTCAGAAAATTCAAATAAAAATATTTTTGGGTTTTTTAAAAATTCAAATGTTTTTTTGTTAATTTTCTTAGATTTTTCTGATTTTTAATTAATTTTCTAAAAATAAAACAAGGACAAAAATGCTAATCAGTGTACATCCAGAATCTAAAGGCACTTTAAAATTGCTTAAAATTCCTATAAAATTCAAGCGGTAATTTTATGAGAAATTATAAATGAAAATCTAAATACAAAAAATGAAAACACCTTTTTTTGAATTTTTTTGAATTTTTAATGATTTTTCTAAGATTCTTTTTCTTTTTCAATTTTTATGGTTTTTATAAATGGGAATGTAACAAAAATTGGATAGTAACAAAAACAACACAAACTAAGCAAACAAATTTTTTTGAATTTTTCAAGGATTTTTAATATTTGTAGTTGATTTTCAAAAACAAACAGTGGTAATTTTTAGGATTTTTGTTTTTTTTAAAATACTAAATGGGTTCGCTATTTATTTCAACAAAAATAAAAAGTACATCACACAGGGACCAATTTGCAATTATTGAAAAGTTTCCAACGAAACAAGAACACATGGAAATAGTGTATGGCTTAATATGTAAAAAGTCCAGACCCTCACGTGGGAATCACGTGAACTAGGCACTCGGGAGTATAAATGCAAATCCTATTTAAAAAGATTCATTCATTAACATACATAAAATCTAGGACAAAACATCCAAATAACCCAGAGGTCACGTGATAGACCACGTGCTACACAAACAGAGGGACTAGAACGCAAATAATAGAAGCATAAGGTCCCGGATGCAAAATGTCCAAAATAAAAAACAACTACAGAAAATATTTACAGGACTAATAAGGAAATGTAAATAGCTAAGAGAGCCTAAGTACAAATACCCTTCTTACGAGCGATCCAACAGCTGAACGTATCCATGTATGATCAGACGGCTGTGCGTGGGCGGTACCGGTTCGGCGATGGACGGTTGTACAAAGATCCTCAAATGGATCGGACGATCAAGGACCCCTAAAGATGAACCGGCAAGATTAGAACTGGAGGGGGCCCTGATCCAACGGCAGAGACGCCTCCTGGAAGAACGACGAAGAACTCACCTCCAGCGAGCTTCGACCGGCTGCTACGTGCGGCTGAGACGTCCTCCTGGTCTGCTTAGATAGGGAAAAGAATGCCGGCGATTGTCCACAGTAGTGACGATGCTCCGATGAGGCCGAGGCCGTCGGAAACGGCCCGACGACGCTGGACGACCTAGAGCTGTTGTGCTTTGATGTTCGAACCTCCAGATGAGGCCCTTTGGACTCTAAACCTGCACAGATGAATTATTGGGTCAAGGGAAAAGTGCCTCGACCCGTCAGTACGCGAAATGGGTGGCCGATGAGGTGGAGCGTAGCCCTCCGGCGAAGCGACGACGAAGGAGGGCTCAATCCCCGTTCCTGGGGTGAACGAGGTGAATGGAGAAGCGTAGAAGGTGGGGAGAAGTCTTGTGGAGGTGGTAGGGTCGTCGGAGTGGCAAGATGGTGCTCTGACCCTAGTGGTCGGAGCTCAAGAGGGAAGCTCTGCTCTATGAAAGAAACTCGAATCTAAAGCGAAAAAGAAGATAGCTAGGTTACCTAATGGTTGAAGTTGTATGGGCTGAAGGTCAGGGACCTTTGGGGGTCATTGCCTCGATGGTTCGACAGGTCCAGAGGCTAGGGCTCACCTTGCGGCGGAGCACGATGAAGTATCACCGAACCTAAGGCTACCGGGCTCAAATCCTGTCTACGGCCGGCTCAAACGCACGCTGTCACCATGGGAAAAGGTGGAGATCATCAGAGACGAGGGGGCGGCCAAAATGAAGAAGAAAATGCAGCTCCAAGAGATTATATACTCAATAGGGTTCGAGAAGTGTGGAGCTTTAGCACGTGAACCGAGGGACGGATCCCTAACAGAATCATTGGGTGTGTATCATGGATCGTCCCTCGGTAATCGAAGCAACGGAGTGACAAGGATGGTGGTCGCGTCAGTTTAGGAAAATTAGGAGAAAGTCGGGTGGAAATCAGATCCGGGCGAAGAAAGGTCCGGGGGGGGGGCAGTTGACCGGGGTCACCAGTCCGCCCTGGACCAATCAGAAAAAGATACATAAAAAAATGAAAAATCAATTAAAAATAGCAAACAATTTTATATTAAAAAGTTTATAAAATAAGAAATATTTGTTATTTTTCATATGATTTTTTATTTATTTTTATGAAAAATAATTTAATCTCTATACAATATATTATATTATATACATGTATAAAATACCTATGTATTTTATACAATTATTTTTATTTTCCTACTTTTATATAAATACCCCAACTTTGTATTTTATTTATTTACAACATATTATTTGGAGTGTAAAATAATTTTTATTTTATTTTTATTATTTATTTACAAGTATAAAATAAATAAATAGTGATACATATATACATATCTTATGTGCAAGGTTGTAGAGAGAGAATTTTATTTTTTTTATTTTTCTAGTTTTTATTTTATTTTTAGAAATATATACACAAGGATAACAATACATTTTTATTTTTATTTTTGTAAAAATAAATTATATACATAAAAGAAGGTTTATATACAAGGTAGAGCGTTCCTATCTCTCTCTACTTATTTTATTTGGCGATCAGGCCCATACTGGACACTCTCTTGGGTTCAGGTCACTCAATATTTATTCTAAATATTTCCTTCTTCTTCTTTTATTCTTTATTCTTTTATTTTTGCATAAATACATGCTAATTATTAATTATTAACAAGTGCATGCTCATTTTTTAATTTATTGTATTCACAACTATATACATGATGCTTTGCTAAGATATTCAGCTAAAATAAAAGAATAAAGAGTGATGAATGAGGATTCATCATTAAGATAAATTCGCGAAGTGATGAATAAGAAAAGGAGGAAGATCAGTGGAATAGGAGGTGGAAGAGGATGAGGATGAGGAGGAGATGGTGGATTGGAGGAGGGGGAAGTGGCAGAGAAGGAGGATGAGGAAGAGATGGTGGATCAGAGGAGGCGAGCAGTACTGGGAGGAGGAGGTGGTGGTGGTGGAGAAGGAGATGATAGCAGATCGGAGAAGGATGAATGGAGGAGGAGGGATAGATGAAGGAGAAAGAAGGGGAGGAGGAGGAGAATGTGTATTTTTGGGTTTAGGGTAGAAGAGAAGTGAAAAAATAGAGGGATTTCATCACTGGAATTTGAGGGAAGAAGGGTCGCGCATCAAAAATTTTAGTAGAGGATACGACTAGAAATGCGACCACACATTGTAGCATTGTGGTGGTAAATAGACCAATTTGTAGCCGCACACCAAATGCAAAAACATGTGACCCAAATGTGATCGCAATTGCAATGCGATTACATTATCATGACATGTAGTTGCAATGTTGTGGTGGTAAGTAGATCATCTTCTTGTAGTGTATGTTTACAAAGACAATTCTTGGTACAAATAAATCCGCGTCTTTGTGCTTGCATGATTGCTCGTTTCTGCATATTTCATTTCCACGATCCACAACAACTTAGACTTTGGAGGACATTTATGGTGATAATAGTTGTGTTTCTTTGTGTTGCAATGTGTTTTATGTTTGTTGTTGTTTCAAATGAGATACCATTACGTGGTATTTACATGCTATCCAACTTTGTGATTTCTAGACTCCACTTTCATCTTCAGTCGTTGTTAGATAAGTTAATGCATTTTGAGTAGATGTGGAGAAATATCTAAATTTTTGTCAATATGTCTTTATTCTAGAATCTTCTCTTGAAGTGGATATTTATTACGAGACTTATCCACATGTATGTGGAACATTATAGGCTCAAAACTTATCGTCATGTTTGTGGAGGATTCTAGGCGTATGTGTATAGGAGCTCAGTTCAACAGTATTATTAATGGGAAAATTACAACTTATGCTTTCAACCGGCCTAACTTCAATACAGTATAGAATTCATCTCGGTTCTCGCAAGGGATCATTTCCACCATGTAGAGCAAAATAGAGGAAGTACTATAAGAAAGACATGGTATTGACTCTGAAGTTGCTTTCGAAGGGTTAGAAAGACAAGAGAAGATGAACATCATGAAAATAACTGCTCCTTGGCATATTCGAGGGTGATCACCTCCACAAGATCTGTAGTATATTCTTTGCATTTGAGTAAAATCTCACGTACCGGCTAATCACCCTCATCAATTTAATCGCATTAAGATCCATTGCGCAGAATTCGAACCATTAAGAACCTTTTTCAACTTTCCCTCAGGAGCGAGCGATGATAACAAAATATAGATTTATTATCTAAAAAGTACAAATATATTGTCTTAAAGGTTCCTTCGGAAATAATCAATTCAAGGATTAGGATTGTTACGTAAACCGCACAATAGTGTTTCAAATGCATATAGAAATTAGTCAAATCGAACTATAATTAAATATCTGCAATGGCTTGGTCAAAGTTTGAGTTGTTCACCTCACTTGTTTTGATTGATTGATTTATTTATTTATAAGTTAAAAGGGGTAGTTTATAGTGTATTCTTACGTGGCTTGCCCAGTCATGGGTATTTGAATAAGTGTAGTTAAAAGGATCGGATCAAACTTCGAGAAACATGTGATGGTCATAGCAGATGTGATTGATAGTACCTTTTTATTACGGTTCAATGGGGATGTCCTCAAAGCAACGTTTTTTTATTTTTATTTTTGTCTAAAATAAAGTCACGTATTTTCATTATTATATCTCTCTAACATGTTATTCTAATTTCGTTAGAAACATCAACTTTTATGTCCTTCATTTTAGAATAGGTCGATTACAACAATTTTAAGACCGCTAAAATTAAATGTTCTACATAGGAGGTTTAGGAGTTATCGTTTCTGACAAAATTAGAATGACATATTATAGAGATATAGTGATAAAAATACATTACTTTACTTTTGAAAAAAATAAAAAATGTCGACGGCAGCCACAGGGGCAACCTCATTTTTTTCCTTTTTATTATCCTAGAATCTAAAATAAATATATAGACAACTCATATATGATCGATAATATGAATCTCAAGTAGTTGCTTGGTTGACCCTACCTTATGATCTGATGGTAGAAGCGGTGACCTCCCACTTTCAATATCAGAGTTCAACCCCACCCTCTTCCCCTTAATCATTAAAAAATAGTTGGCTAGTTTAAACCGACACGAATTAGAATTACAAAAGGAACGAATTAATCAAATGTACTACGCATAAAACCGACTTTTTCACATGGGCCAGACTAAAGGGCTAAGCAATGAAACTTCTAGGAGTGAGTTAAGCATTGAAAGTTCCTTGATCAATTCAGATCATCGAATCGACTCCGGTTAAACAGCTGCTTTTTATCGATTTTTAACGTATCCATTATCCAATCCGTGGACCCATTGATCATTTGTTTAGTTAACTGGGTTTCTACCATGTTAGGAGACATTGATTTTACTTGATTCGACTGGCAGTTTATAAATTTTTTGCTTAGAAACAGATGACGTATGAATCTCTACTAGTTGCTAATATACATATCAATATTATCGAAGAAAAGTGGGTGTAATCTACGTCAACTTTCTTTATTCATCTTCAGAACTTAGCTATCCAGTCATAGACATAGCTTAACGTTATTCAAAACTTGGAAAGGTGAAAATCACCGACTTCGACCTATAGTTATCTCCATTAAAATAAAATCATATCAACTGTACTGATTGAACTAGTGTAACTCTGGTGCAAGTCTATTGCGTCGTTAGTGATACATTACTGTGCACAGCCATAGCAGTTTATCCCGGTATTTTGAAAATACCGCATCGGTCGGTTCGACAGATGAACCAGGCGTAGACCTGTCTGCTTAACTGGTTTTGACAGCTTTGGTTCGAATTTCAAAATTTTGGTTGAACGAGTTAGTTGGACCATTAATGACAAACCTCTCCCCTCTTAATGTTGGTTACTTTTCATAAAGTTTGTACGCTACTATGTATATTTCTAATAATTAAATATTTTCTATGCACAAAAAATCATATCACATCATCAAATCACTTTTCATTCAGGTAATCATTTTCCTATGTACATAAGAAAATACAACATCCAATGGATTCATATCATCAATATCTAATAGTAAAGAAATATAATATGAAACAATCGGGTTATTATTATGTACACATCAAATAGATTCTCGGATGGATGTCGTAACATAGTTTTTTATATATTTGTTGAAGATGACTACTCATATAATCTGCATTCGTATCATTATGATGTATCCACAATTTTTTTGATTGGAAACAAATATGATTATCTGTTACGATTATGGATGATTACCATGCAGATGATTCAGTAAAAAACTACATATCTATATTCATATTCTTTAGGAAATTGATACAGATATTTTTTTACGATCTAAATATGGAAACAAATACGAATGATCTTTTATGATTAGAGATGATATATTAATGTGCAGATACATACATAACGTTAATATCAACATGTGTCTTTTATTGTATGTATTTCCAAATAAAAATATTTATGAAATCATTTGTTTCATATTGTATTTTTTACGGATATATATATATGATTTTTATCCGGAGAGCCCTGTGTCCATTTGAGTTCAAATGAGCCCGTGCTTTCATCCTTCAGATCATGATCTCATGGTCCTATTTTATCTCATCCATTCACTTTTTTAGCGTCAATCCTTACCATAACAAACTCCTTCCACATTCTCCTCGTGACTGATTTCCTTTTTTTGATTCGCAATTAAGTCTATCCGACGTTGCATTGTATTTATTTTTGAAATTTCCATAATCATCTATGGCTTCCTCTTGCTGCGAAATCTCAAGATCTCCAGCGACGAAAGAAGATCGTCTTCAAGTACTCGATTTATAAGTTTTTCGTTGTTTACTAGACATTTATTTATTGTTCTTTTGTAGAATTTGATCGTTTGTTTTTTAGTTCTCATTTTCAGTTTAAAATGCGATGGATCATCTGTGAATGGAAACTGAGCAATGATGAACGATGCTGCGTGGATGGATTTGAATCGTGAAAAGATCATATCAAAAGGAGCGAAGATGGATGTCTTACAAATGGATTTGGATAGCGAAATCATTATTTCAGAAAAATTATACCAAGTTACTGATGATATTTCATATGTTACTGATAATATATCATTCATTACTTTTCTATTTTATCATTCTTACTGATTAAAATCCATTTATAGTTACTTATGTATCTTAAGAAAATACAAGTTCTTTCTATCAAATATAAATTAAGTAATTTATACGTAGCTATCAGTAACACTTGACGTATTGCAAGTAACTAAATAGACTACATCAGTAATTTATACGTAGCTATCAGTAATACTTGATGTATTGCAAGTAACTAAATAGACTACATCAGTAATTTATACGTAGCTATCAGCAACATTTGACGTATTGCAAGTAATAAATAGACTACATCAGCAAAGGAGGCGGGATTCCATAGTAATTTAAAATAGAGAATATGATAAGTAAGATATACAAAAGCATCAGTAACCTGTAATAAATTGTAGGTAAAAGAAGACAATAGAATCAGTAAGTTGGAATAATTATACAAAATCACATGACCAGTAACTTATATATTGTTATCAGTAACATTCGATGCATTATAAGTAATTAAAAAGGTTATATAAGTAAATAAGAGGCGCATCAGTAACACTCAAAGTATTAAGTAACTATGACATTAGTAACAATAAAAATGAGTATAGTAAAATGGATAATTGTAATCAGTACTTCTTATATAGACATTAGTAATTTACATACTTAATTACTGATCTCACAACAATAATTACTTGAGAACTGAAAATGTATTACTTGAGTAACATGAATGAATTACTGATCTCAATACAATGTAATATTACAGATGTAAATTACTGACAACTGTTTCAATATTACTGATCTCGCAACACATAATTACGTACGCACAATATATACATTACTGATCAAATGTACAATGACTATTTATTCAAAACGAAATTAAGGATTTGAATTTATCTTTCCAAAACCGTCTTCCTTTTTTAAGGACTCGGTATAATTGGAAATACAAAAGGCTCAAACATATTATTATCCTTCCAAAACCGTGTCCTTCGAAATAGACAACCTCTCAAATGGAAATACACGTGGAGAGCATACATTGGGTGCTCACTAAAACTCAAATAGGCACAGGGCTCTCTGGATAAGCCCTATATACACACACACACACACACACACACACACGAATGCATATTATATGAGTAGCCATCTTCAAATGTATAGAAATCTATATGCTGCAATATCCATCCGAAAAATCCATTTGATGGGTAAATATTAATAATCCGAAAAATCTTTTATCAGTTATGCCCCTCTGAGGGGCACAAGTGAAATATTGGCAAGAAGTCGGGGGCACAACTGATATTACCAAAAAGATAGGGGCATAACTGATATTGCGATATCTCAGAGGGGCACAAATGATAAAATCCCTATATTTTTTTACCATTAGATATTGATGATATGAATTCATTGGATGGTGTAATTTTTTTTGTGTTCATAGAAAAGTGATTACCTAGATGAAAAGTGATTTGATGATGTGATATGAATATATTTTTTTGTAGATAGGAAATATTTAATTACTAGAAATATACAAAGTAGTAACAAATTTTTATGAAAAGTAATCAACATTAAGAGGGGAGAGATTTGTCATTAATGTTACAACTAACTCGAATTCTTTCTTTTTATTAGATAATTGCCACATGTATAAGAGATGAGGTGGCATTCATCCATGCTATGTTACCTATTCTAGGTAAAAGTAAAGTTACCTAGAGGATCCAAACCCGTTTAAATGATTATTTCAAACTCGGGTTTAACATATGACCTTTGGTTTCTTATCTCAAGCTTCTAACCAACTACTCCATCATAACTTTTTTTTACAAAATCTGTTTAATATAATTAAATCATTATTATTCTATAGAGTAGTTGTTTAAATATTATATATATAACATTTGATGTTGCATATGAAAGAAATATTTTATATGAATTATGAGACACGTATATTGTGTATTTTACATCTATTTCAAGCATACTCGAGTATGTATTTTGTACATGTTTTGTTTCATTCCGGTTTGACTAGAGAATAGTCCAACCATTTTTTCTTTGCCAGTTTGATTTAATCACATTTTAAAGAATGATGATATTATCATTTGGTTGAACTACTTTGGTCCCATGGTTCAACCAAATCCGACCTCTTCAATAAATGCTTCGGGTTCGGTTTCAAAAATATTAGTTTATTTCAAGGTTTAAAAATTGAACCGAACCGATCATTTCCAAAGTCAGGCTAAGAACTGGAAGAAAAACGGTCCAACTATCTCGTTTTTACTCAGAAATAAAAATTAGTCAAAATCTGATTGGACAGCTTAACCCACTAAATCAATTGAACCAATCAATTGGTTCAACCATCAATTTATCAATTCTTGATTAAAAAATATCATTCACTTTATTAATAAAATATTTTTTAAAAAAATATTCATAATCTAGCTTCAGTCTAACCGATAGTATGTTACTTCCTTTTTTATTCTCCTTCATGTGTGCCTATGATCCACTATTGCCTCTTCCTTTGACCATTATTTATCTCTTCCCACATTATGCATGAGGTTGTTCCCTTCTAATAACAATAAAGGATGCCTATGATCCACTATTGCCTCTCCCTTTGACCATTATTTATCTCTTCCCACATTATGCATGAGGTTGTTCCCTTCTAATAACAATAAAGGATGCCTTCATGTAAAAAAATTTGGCATAGTCACATTATGAGAAATAAAAAATTAATTACACTGTCATCAATTAGTGTTTAGGCAGTTTTAAAATAGTTAATTTTATGCATCATGTATATGTATTTAGATGAATTTAACAAAATATATTTATTATGTCCTTTTAAGTTTTTCTAATAACATTTATATCCCTTGTGACCCAAAATTTTTAAAAAACACAATATTGTCCTTATGTTGGTGCAATATAGGAGCATAAGTGTACTAATAAAAGGTCACTACTATGAGCTTTATAAAAATATAGAGGCACAAAATAATTATACAAAGGGTAATTGTTATTGGAAAAACATGGAATGACACAAGTATAAACATCCTTTAAATATACAGATTTTTACCCGGCAGACCCTATAATCTTTGTCAATTACCTCCACGACCTTTGAAACAACGTAATTCCTCCCTCACCCCAGTAAACTTGCACCGTCTTACCCCACGAACCCTACAGTTAAATTGACACATTTAGAGTTAACTTCTTTGGTTAAAAACGAGTTAATCTAACCAATCCATGATCGGACGACTAGAATTAACCAAGAGAAGTTCTCCCTCCTCTAACAGATTCCCTGCATCGTCTCTTCCATTTCTCCTCCCTCACGATGGCACTGGACTTGGGCTGTAGGAGGTGAGGGCGAGCGATCAGGCTTCCACGGGCAGAGGGGAGGAGGTTGGCGGTGGGCGGAGTCAGGTTCCAGCAGGGGCTGGAGGGGTGGGCCAGAGAGATGCTTCGAGCGGTGCCCGGGGGGGGGGGGGGGGTTCTCTTCGAGCAGAGGAGGCGCCAGGGGGGCCTTCTTCGAGCAGGGGAGGCACTAGGTGGGCCTTCTTCGAGCAGCGGAGGCAGAGGGGGGCTTCCTCGAGAAGGGGAGGCTGAGGGTTCGAGCTGGGGGAGGTGGTGGGCAGGGGAAGGGCTCCTAGCGCGGGGAGGCGAGGGGCCTCGATGGGGGAGGCAGTGGGATAGGGGAGGGGCTCCGAGCGCGGGGAGGGGAGGGGGGGCTGGGGCGGTGGGCATGGGAGGGGCTCCGAGCACGGGCGAGGCCGGAGGGAGATGGGCAAGGGGGCTTCGACCTGGGGCGGTGGGCAGGGGAGGGGCTCCGAGCTCCGGGCGCGGCCGGGGGAGGTAGGCAGGGGGGGTGCTTCAACCTGGAGCGGTGGCCATGGGAGGGGCTCAGAGCGCGGCTGGGGTGGAGGTGGAACGGGGGGGGGGGGGGGGGGGGGGGCTGGGCTTCGACCTGGATCGGTGGGCAGGGGAGGGTCCGAGCTCCGGGTATGGTCGGGGGGGGGGGGGGGGGGGTCGGCAGGGGGCTTTCGCTTGGGGCGGTGGGCAGGGTGGAGCGCGCGCGGGGGGAAGGGGCTCCGCGCTCCGGGCGCGGCCGGGGGGGGGGGGGGGAGGCGGGCACAGAGCTTCGACCTGGGTCGGTGGGCAGGGGAGGGGCTCCGAGCGCAGAGGGCCGATCGCGCGACCAGGGGAGGGTGCTTCTGGTGGGGCTGACGTGGGTGAGGGAGTGGCACTTTGGTAAATTTCATAAATAAAATGGATATAATGTAAAGGAAGATAACAGAATCTGGTTAGTTTTAACGGTCAAATGGATGGGGGTTAACCACGAGGTCTGTAGGGTAAAGATTAACAAGTTTACGGGGGTGAGGGAGGATTTACGTTGTTTCAAAGGTCGTAGAGATAATTGACAAAGATTATAGGGTCTGCTGGGTAAAAATCCCTTAAATATATAATGTAACACGATTCATATTTATTTTTATAATAGACCAATCTAACTTGATTCGTTCCGATTTGACCATGCGAACCAAATCAATAATCAAATGGTTTGATTTCCTACGATTTTTATTAATGATCAATGTTATCATCTATTCAACCGATCGATCTCATTGATCCAACTTTAAAAACACAGAACCAATATCATCTAAGTTTGATGCCTAGTTCGATTATTAAAACATTGATTTATTCACATGGAATAGAAACGTATATCCAGATGTCATTATTATAAATATTAATATTCTTTTGTAAGCGTTATTTCTAGATATCGACATTCATAAATTTGGGCCCATGTTTGGAAAAACGTGCAACATTGAAGCTCTCGTGGGAACACCAATAGGAATTTTAGATGGATAAGGTAAAGGATGTGGTCTAGAACTTTGGCACATAGCACATGAGTTGGAGAGTCCACTAGTGGCCTATATTAACCCTAAAATATCTTCCTTTCCCATAAATACTTACAGATGTACTAATGAGAGAGACGCCTTTCTTAATTTATATTGCTCTCTCTTGTAATGATACACCCCCCCCTTTATGTGTAGGCATGCAAAAAAATCCCAAAAGATTATAACAAAAAATAGGACTATAAGTGATTACCAATAATTAATAAGGATTTGATCAAATTGAATCTTCCTAAATTGATCTAAATAAAATTCCAATATAAGATCAAATTAGCCACCAACATCTCCTATTGCCCAATATTGAATTTCAAATGAGATGTTTAATGCTAAAAAAATACATGTTTTACCAGTTCTATTGTGCTTTTGAATACCCCAAAGCCATTTGCATTTTTTATTGTGGATGATTATATATCGTTGTACATACATGTATAAAATTTGCCACTCTCCCTGACAATAGTACATACAATTAAAAAAATAAAAAGAAAACTTTAGACTTGAAATAGACTATAAAATAAATTTGGAATATAAAATCAACTACTTTCACAACCTACATTGATTGACAAACTTGCTATATTAATCGAAAAGAGATAGACTTGGTAAGGTTGATCGATCAGGCCTAGAAGTTTGATGATAAAACCTAGCTTGTTAAAGGTAAGTATTTGTTTAATGTAATCAACAAAAATGAAAAAGGCATCGTGTAATCAATAAAGTGCGCGACTTTGTTTAATGACTATACATAGACAACTATGGAAATAATTATCAAATGATATACGTAAAATCTGAAAAATCATCCAACATTTTCTTAAACATGAACTGCCTTTATAAATTAAATAATTACATTCTTATTTCAATAAATGGATAATGGATGGATTTGATACAAATATGATCGTATAATTTGGCTAACCACAATTATAATAGTCAAATAAAAATCATTGCATACCACTTATCAATCATAAGATAAAAGATGGAAAAAGCAAAGAACAAGTAACAAAGCTATTTAACGTAAAACCATCCTAGTTAAGAACTAGGACGAGAATCCTTCGACTCGGGCTCAACCTGACCTAACCTTGAATTTTTCCACTAACATGGATTGTTTATGCGAGAAACCCAATTGTATGACAAAGAATTGGTTACATGTTCAATTTCAACCATAGGTACAACTATACAAACCCTATAACCTAAATAATAATAATAATAATTAATGTATAAAGAATTAGGTAGAGATGAAACGATCTTACGGAGCATGCTTCTAAGATGAGACATTAATCAATAGAGCTTTTGATGTGGAACACTGAAAAATGTAGCTCTTAGTTTTACTCATACAAAGAATATAACACAAAATAGAAAGTACATGAGTTGTGTATGTTGAAAAGGTAGTGTAAGGTCTTATTTATAGGCCTCACGAATTTTAGAGATGTCGGAGCTCAATAGAGTCATTGGGGTTAAATTTAGGAATAAAATCAGCTTCAAAGGCATTCTTGAAAAAGCAATTAATCGATTATAATTAAAAAATTGATTGATCGATTCAAAAGTATTGATATGTCGATTTCTTAACCAGAGATAGAAGTGAATGATCAGCCAAAAAAGTTGACTTATCACTTTCTGATCGATCATTCCAAGGTGTCAATCGATTAGTTTTTAACCGGTGATCAAATGTTAATAATCAGAAGACAAGGATTGATCAAATAGTTTGGGGTCTTTTGCGTGAAAGTGACTTTTTAAGTGTCTAATATGCATGACGGCAGGATGTACTTTGAGGTCTTTTATGACATTAATAAAGTTATGAGTAGACAACTCAATAAATGAAAAGCCTTCGAGTTTGTGTTGATCTTGCAATCCTTTTTAACTTGAGCTTGAATTCCTTTTCCTTGAGCTTCTTCTTGGTCTCTTATTCTTTCTTTTGACCTAGCTACAATCTAAATACAAAATTTTTGTTATCATCAAAATATGAATGGTTATGGAGGACTTAACTTGGAATACAAATTTCCAACATTCTCTCCCTTTTTGATAATGATAAAATGTTTTATGTATTTGCAAAAACAGTAACATGTGTGCATGAAAATATTTTGGAAAACTTTTCCTCTCCTCGTAAAAACAAATTTTCATAGATGCATTTTCTCTTTCCTATTTTGACATTATCAAAAAGATATTGAAAGATATCTAAAATTATGTTGTAATACCCCATCCCGCTAAAAAAATATCTAAAGATATCTTAAATGCTCCCCTAAAGATAAGAGTTGGAGTTCATCATCAATGCATAATATGCATTCTCAACTCAATAGAACTAAGAAGTCACCTATAGTTTTGGTCGTGGACTTCTCCAATTTTGATATCTTCTTGATGAGCGACCCGAGCGATTAAGGTAAAAAGGTATCAATGGTCTTTGTGACCTCAACCTCTCGATTGGGCTCAATTAGAAAAAAGGAAGACCACCAATATAAAAATCAAGCAAGCAAGTCAAATAGCGGTCTCACTATTTTATTTTATCTAGTATAGTTACCAGGGTCGAACATAAGGAGCACAGTATGGTAAACCTACGAAGTAGTCCAAAATCCAAATAAAATAAAAAAATAAACTAAAATGGTGGTTTTTCGGGTTTTCAATTTTTTGTAATTTTTTAAAATAATAAAAGGTTAAAAGAAAGGAAAAAGGCACACACAAATAATTATTTAAGAGAGCAAAAATACTCAGAAAATTGAAATAAAAATATTTTGGTTTTTATAAATATTCAAGTATTTTTGATATTTTTCTTGGATTTTCTGATTTTTAATATTTTTTATAAAAATAAAACAAGATCAAAAATACAAAACATGTGCATCTAAAGGCACTTTAAAATACCTAAAGTGTTATAAAATTCGAGCAACAATTTTATGATAAACTAAAAATAAAAATCTAACTACAGAAACTGAAAATGTATTTTTTTTTGATTTTTTGTGAATTTTTAATGATTTTTCTAAGTTTTTTAGTGTTTTTTAATTTTTAGACTTTTTATAAATCCAAATGCAATGAAAATTGGATAGAAGTGAAAACACAACAAAAT
Source organism: Ottelia alismoides (assembly GCA_037367405.1). NCBI lineage: Eukaryota > Viridiplantae > Streptophyta > Magnoliopsida > Alismatales > Hydrocharitaceae > Ottelia > Ottelia alismoides. Next base: position 100,012 of record JAZKJV010007144.1, read on the forward strand.
AAACACACAACAATTTTTTGGAATTTTTAAAAGGATTTTAATATTTTTAGTTGATTTTTCAAACTGAACAGTAGAAAATTTTTGACGTTTTCGAATTTTTAAAAATAAGAAAATGAAACAAAAAGCAACCAAAAATTCATATAAATTTCTACACCATGGCAAGGGCCATGTGTCGAAATTTCATGAATTTTGGATAAGGTTTGCTATTTATTAAAACCAATCAAAGAAGTACAGCACAAAGGGACCTAGATGCAATGAAAATATGTTCCAGGGACTAAAGAATAACACACATAGAAAGCACGGGGTCTTTTCTGCAATTTTTCCATAAATTTTAGCACATGTCCAATATCAGCACGTACATGGGTATAAGTGCAAATAATGAAACTATAATGTCAAAGCATAACATCCACTAAACCCCGGACCATGCATGCAAATAACCCATGAATACACATGACAACTCACGTGCAACCATACCGAAAGGACTAAAACATAAATACTAAAAACTACAACGACAATGATGCAAATAGTCCACAGTGCAATTTTATTTTATAGACTAAGTAAAAACAGTTAGCAGGGAAAGTGGCGTAAATTACCTAGCCGACTCGTGCGGGGTCACGTGGGGTGCCAAGTATCGTCCTCTGACTGGATGGTGAACGTGCGGCTCTGGAGCGGACACCTGGAGAATCCAATGGCCCTGGCTGGATGACGAACGTGGGCGTACAGAGGCCGTTAGATGTCCGATCTAATGACCTGACAAGCCAGGTGCTGGACGGCTGGGATCTAATCTGGGGCGAAGACTGGATCCAGCGACAGAGGAAGATGCTGGACGAACTCCGCCTGGGCGAAGTTCACTGGAGCACCGGCGGCAATCCAGCACTCCGATGGGCAAACGAACGGCGGCGGTCCTCTGCGTCGGGTGGAGGGCTCAGATGAAGTCGTCAACAGTCAGATCTCCTGGAAGGGTACTGGACGAGCTCCGGCGAGGCTGGATGAAGATGAGCTGGAGCGTAACAGCACGCGCATTGATCTGCAGATGAAAGCTTCAACTCGAAGGGACACTCCGGTCGGGGTTATTTGGCCAAAAATAACGGGAAGCGACGATGGAGAGTGAAGGTGGTTCCGGCGAAGCGGAGGATGGAACCTAAGCCTAATCTTGGCTCGTATAGCCAAGATTTGGATGATCAGGATGCGGATGAAGGGTGACGGTGAACGGGGGATTTGATCAAAATGGATGGATGTGGCTGATGGAGCTCCGACCGGCGGGTCAGAGCAGGCAGAGCGGCGGATGAAAGATCTGAAATAACTGGAACTAGGGTCGAAATGAAGGTTACATGAAGGTCCGAGATTAATCCTAAGCTCCAAGGGGTGACGTTGAGGTGGATCGTCGCCTCGACCATGCTGCGGAAGGTGGGGAGGCTCAACGCGACGGAAGTCCGGCCACGTAGGGTGAGCGTCGGCGGCAGTGGCTCTCTCCGGTCACCAAGAAGCTCCTCCGGTTGCTGTCACCAAGGGGAAGAGATCTAGGGTAGGAAGGGAGTGTGCGACGCGAGCTATTGCTCTGGGGAATGGAATGAATGTTTTATAGAAGTCCCAGGCGGGCGAAGAAGAATCGGATGGCACGCGCAAACCGAGGAAGATCCGTCCTTCCCTAGGGATCCGCGAGGGTTGTGGATCCAAGGGGAAGGAGCAGGCGAAGAAATCGGGGCAAGGGAGGCCAAGATCCGATTGGGAAAATTACAAGAAGATGGGGTACAAACCGGATCCGGGCGAAGACTGGTCCGGGAGGGGGAGTTGACCGTGGTCAACAATCCTCCTGGACCAATCGGAAAAAAGATTGGTAAAATTATTTAAAAAATCATTTAAAAATAGAAAATGATTTTATTTAAAAATATGTTCAAAATGAAAAATGTTTATTAATTTTCAAACTATTTTTAGTGATTTTTATTTATTTTTATGAAAAATAAATCATGGTACATACAATATATTATATTATATACATGTATAAAATACCTAGGTATTTATATTATTATTTTTATTTTCTTATTTTTATACAAATACCCTAATTTTATATTTTATTTATTTACAACATAAAATTTAGAAAGAGATTGCAACAGAAGTTAGTCCAAAAGGAGTTAGTGGATTGGTAGTTGGAATATTGGAGTTAGTCCAGAAGAGATTGCAACGGAAGTTACGTATTGGTAGTTGGAATATTGGCACTTTGACTAGAAAATCGATGGAGATAATGGATACGACAGAAAGAAGGAAGATTCATATACTATGTCTTTAAGTGACTAAATGGGTTGGAGAGAAAGCAAGGGAGATCGAGAAGACATGCTTTAATCTTTGGTATTCAGGTAAAGATAAGGGTAGAAACAATGTTGGAGTGGTTGTTCATAAGGATTTGAAGGATTGTGTGGTTGAGGTGCAAAGATCCGGGGATTGGATTATTTTGCTAAAATTAGTGCTTGATGAAGAAATTATGAATATAATCTCAGTTTATGCACCGTAAATTGGTTTAGATGAAAGGACTAAACAAGCTTTTTGGGAGGATCTAGATAAGATTTTACTAGGAATCCCACAAAGAGAGATGATTTGCATAGATGGAGATCTTAATGGACATGTGGTAAAAGATGCTTCAGGGTATGCTAGTATTCATGGAGGACATGATTTTGGGGTTAGAAATGAAGAGGGAAAAGTCATCCTGAATTTTGTAACGGCATATGATCTTTTCATAGCAAACACTCTCTTCAAGAAGAGGGGAGGAGCATTTAATTACTTATAAGAGTGGTCAACGAGAACACAGATAGATTACTTTGAGTTGAGGAGAAGAGATCAGTTGTGTTGTAAAGACTGCAAAGTAAACCAAGAGAGAGTTTGACAACCCAACATCGCTTGTTAGTCTTGGATGTACAAATAAAAGGGCTGGTAAAGAAAAGGAGGGTTTCTAAGATCACTAGAACTAGATGGTGGAATCTTCCACTGAAGCAATCGAGCTTCATGGAGAAGGTTTTAGAAGATTTATCTTGGGATTGTAGTGGAAGTGCAAACGAGATGTGGGAGGCAGTAGCATCTTTTATCCGAAAGGTAGCCGAAGAGATGCTAGGTGAGTCAAAGGGAGGAGCCCCAGGTCAAAAGGAGGCTTGGTGGTGGAGTGAAGGGGTGCAAGAGAAGCTAAAAATTAAAAGATCATGCTTTAAAGCTATGTCTAAGGATAGAACAGAGGAAACTGTCACAAACTAAAAAATAGCAAAGAAGGAAGCGAAGAAGGCTGCAAGAGAGGATAAGTCGAAAGCTTACAAAGTTTTGTATAAAAATCTCGACTCTAAGGAGAGCCAGAAGGATATATTCAGGTTGGCCAAAGCAAGAGAAAGAAAGACCAAAGACCTTTCTCAAGTGAGAAGCATTAAGGATGAGGAAGGTCACGTACTTGTTACTCCGAAGGATATAGAGACTAGATGGGAGCAGTACTTCCATAAACTTTTTATTGGGGAAGGAAATAGAGAGATCACTTTGGGTGATCTAGCTAGTAGTGAAAGTTATATGAATCGTGCAAACTATAGACAGATATAAAGAAAGGAAGTAGAGGATGCTTTGAAGGTTATGAGACCTGGGAAATGTGTAGGACCGGATGACATCCCTGTATAAGTATGGAAAGTTTTAGGTGAACGTGGTTTGACTTGGCTTACGAATCTATTCAATGTTATTTTGCGAAGCAAGAAAATGCCTGAAGATTGGAGGAGGAGTATCGTGGTGCCTCTTTATAAGAATAAAGGAGACATTCAAAATTGTTCAAATTATAGAGGTATCAAACTGATGAGTCACACTATGAAAATTTGGGAGCGTGTGATCGAGAGAAGGTTGAGGCAAGTTTCCAATGTCAAAGAAAACCAATTCGGATTCATGCCAGGTCGCTCAACTATTGAAGCCATCCATTTACTGAGAAGCTATAGGTCTGGAGACATGAGTTGGAGATTAAAGGATTTTGTATAAGTAGGGCTAAGACAGAATATATGGAGTGCACCTTTGATGGAAGCAATGGTGAAGGAATTGAGGTGAAGATTGGTGATGATAACATTCAGAAGAGAGATTCTTTTAGATATCTGGGATCTATTTTGCAACATGATGGGGAAATTGATGGAGATGTTATTAATAGAATAAATGCAGGTTGGCTAAAGCGGAGAGGTGCCTCTGCTATTCTCTGTGATAAGAAAATTCCTTTAAAAATTAAAGGAAAGTTTTACAAAGCAGCCGTGAGACCTGCTATGCTTTATGGATCTAAATGTTGGCCTGTGAACCATAGACATGTGCAGAGAATGATTGTAGCAGAAATGAAAATGTTAAGGTGGATGTGTGGACACACACGTAAAGATCGAATTCGGAATAATGCAATCGGAAAGAAAATTAGTGTTGCTCCGATCGAGGATAATTTGCGAGAAAACCACTTAAGATGGTTTGGTCATTTGCAAAGAAGATCAGTTGATGCACCAGTTAGGAGCTGCGAGTGTTAGGATGTTGAGCCGGCTAAGAGAGGGCGGGGATGGCTCAAGAAGTGTTGGAAAGAGACCATACGAAGGGATCTTTGTTTTGTGGATATAAGCCCAGGATTGACCCAAGATAGATCTGAATGGAGGCGAAGAATCCATGTAGCCGACCCTACTTAATTGTGGGAAAAGGCTTTGTTGTTGTTTTGTTTGTTGTTGTTGTTGTACAACATAAAATGTAGAGTATAAAATAATTTTTATTTCATTTTTATTGGTTATTTACAGGTGTAAAATAAATATAAGTATGATACATATATACATGTAATATGTACAAGGTTGTAGAGAGAAAAATTATTTTGTTTTTATTTTAATTTTATTTTTCTAATTTTTGTTTTATTTTTAAAAATATATACAAGGGATTAGAAACACATTTTTATTTTTATTTTTGTGAGAATATAATATACATATAAGAAGGAATATCACAAGGTAGAGTGGCCCTATCTCTCTCTACTTATTTTATTTGACGATCAGGCCCATATAGGTTCCTCTCTTGGGTTTAGGTCACTCAATATTTATTCTAGATATTTCCTTCTTTTTTTTTATTCTTTTTTCTTTTATTTTTGTACAAATACATGCTAATTACTAATATTAAGCAAAAGCATGCTTATTGGTAACTTGTTGTATTTACAGCTATCTACATGGTATTTTGCCAAGATAATTAGCTAAAATAAAAGAATAAAGAGTGATGAATGAGTATTCATCAACCCCTATACTTTACTTTTGCTAGTCCCTTAGCAAACACTTATTTGAAAAAGAAGAGAAAAGAGAAAAAGAAGAAAAAGAAGATGAAGATGAACCAAGGTTGATTATTAAACTTGTCTTCATTAAATTGAAGTATGAAGTTCAATCAGATCTTTGGATTATTAATTTGTCGGAACCTTATTTGGACTTAGGTTTAAAACTCAACAGCCTCTAAGTTCCACTAATATATAGTCAAGACTCCTCAACAATCCAGATCAGAACAAGTCTACATACACAAACTCTGATGACCATGAATCTTTTCTTGTACGGTGGAAGTGATATGTAGCTCCCCACCTTAGAAATAGCAAAGTGACAACCCCCCTCAACAAGGTAACTCTAATACCCTAGTCTGGCAACTCTTTCCTCGAGGAGCAGGGTATTCCCTTCTATGTTCAAGTTCAACCGGCTCAAGAAGAGGAGGAAGAAGAGAATGGACCATGGCCAGTGTAGCCATGTATCCTTAGGAGCCTAACCAGTGTAACCAAGTCTCCCTGCTGCAAGCTTCATGAGATGGGCATTGGTAACATATGCTTTGCTTTATTTGACTATATACACTCTGGTGGGTATTTCATTTTCTATCAGACCCACCACTTTTTTGGAGTTTTTCTTTTTGTACATTTTTTTGATGTGCATATTTACAACATATCTATAAAGTGCAGCATATATACATAAGGAGTTTTTCCTCTTGAGCCAATAGACTATCCCTCTTTTGAAGCATTATTGCAACCCACAACTGTTGTCTTTAAACCTCACTGCTACCAGACCAAGTTGAGACACACTTCATTCACTAAAAAAAGAAGAGAGGTTCCGCCTAGAAGTACTACCCTCATTCGTTACCCCAAGTCAAAGAAGACTGCCCCCTAACCACCTCATCCGTAGAGAGCTAGGTGTAAAGTGCTGGTGCAAGTAAAGCCATTGTCTGTGAGAGTCATGCGTGTGTTGTTAAGTATTCTACTTAGGCTCATCAAGATGACATATGATCATAGCCTAGTGGACTCAAAGAATTAAGTCACCATGGACCTGAAAAGTCTCAATCCTAAGCCCTATAAGTTCCTCTTAGAATTAGGTGGATTAAGATCTTAACCAAGCCCCCTTTTTCAATTTAATTCTAGGATAGTTTAAATGTCAACTATGATTCGGAAAAACTATATAAGTATATACAAAGATGCAATTTGTACAAATTTTTGAAAATGTGCAAAATTTTTGAAAATATTGAAAACATGGATGTATGCATGAATGCAGAAGTTTTGCAAAATATTTACACACATTTACAAAAGGGTTTTTTGCAAACTTTTGTTTTTCAAACATTTTACAAAAAATTTATACTTTATACATAATTTTGATATCAAAATATCTCCAAACTCTTTACGCAAAACCTTTTTACAAACATTTTTACAAAAATAATTTTATAAATATCTATGTATGTGCAATAAAGAATTTTATGTACAAGAAAATTTTATAAATTTTTATGGGTTTTTTAGGATTTTAGCCATTTTATTTATTAACACACTCACACAAAGTATGAGTTTTGGCTAAAGTATATATGAAATATATATGACACCCCCCTATACTTAGCTCGAACGATGTCCTCAAAGTGAATAAAGAGCGATGAAGAAGACATAACTCCTGCTTAGTATAGGGAAGTGAAAAGAAAACTATACTATAAAGACGAATGAAAGAATAAAATGGAAAAGATCTTGGGGTTTCCCCATATACTTAGGATCAAGTAATCCTAAGTATAGTAGGCTGTACACAAAGGGAAATCCGAGTGGAAGAATGTACAGGGTCAACCTCCCTTATATTTAGGGTAAAATATCCCTAAGTATAGGAAGCAAAATAGAGATAGAAAAGAATCAAAATAAAATCAAAAGTCTCACACCCCCTATACTTAAGTTAAAGTACACCCTAAGTATAGCATAATAAAAGATGCAAATGGGGTGTTAGACTGAAGAATGGTGTGATATGAACATCTGGATCTATACAAGTCAGAAGACAGTGATAATCAGGCGTGAGATGCAATAGATGCGAGTCAAGAGACCACATCTCACGCAAAATGAATAGGGGCGATGTCAACGACCAGCGGCTTATGATCTAGATATGGTTTGAGCTGCTGCCCGTTAACACGAAAGGTAGACTCAGATGACATCTCAGATATGTCAATGCTTCCATTGTCATGTACCTTTCGGACCAGGTATGGTCCCTTCCATTTGCTCTGCAACTTCCCTGGAAATAATCTAAGCCTGGCATCAAACAACCATACTCTCTGTCCCACTCCTTCACTCTCTCCTTATACTGTAGGTTGCTTGAAAAGGCTGCATCTCTAAGCTCCTCCAGGGCTGCCAACTCTACCCTCCTCTGGTCTCCTACACTCACTGGATCTAAAAGTATATCTGTGACTACCCAAACTGACCTATGTCTCAGCTCAACAGGTAAATGGCAGGGCTTGCCATAAATGAGGTGAAAGGGAGATGTACCCAAAGGCGTCTTGAAGGACGTCCTATATGCCCACAAGACCGAGTCCAAAAGTTGTGACCAATCCTTTCGGTTAGGGCGGACGACCTTCTGCCGAATAGTCTTGATCTCCATGTTCGACACTTCAGCAAGACCATTGGTCTGAGGATGATATGGTGTAGATACTAGATGGTCAATGCTGAAATCTCTAGCAAGGGCCTTTACCATGTCGTTGATGAAATGAGACCCCCCGTCAGATATCAATACTCTAGGCACCCCAAACCGTGAAATGATATTCTTCCTCCAAAATCAGCATACAGTCCTAGCATCTGTGGTTCGGGCAGGGATGGCCTCAACCCAACGACTCACGTAATCAACGGCCAACAGAATGTACTCGAATCCCTGACTCTTAGGGAATGGACCCATGAAATCAATGCCCCATGCGTCAAAAACCTCACAGAAGTGAATGTGCTGCATCAGCATCATATCACGCTGTCCACAAGTGCCCATACTTTGATAGTCAGTACACCTCTTCACAAACTCGTTAGAATCCTTGAAGAGGGTAGGCCACCATAGACCGGATTGGAGCACTTTCTGTGCCGTTCTCCTCTCAGAGTGATGTCCTCCTGCTCAAGCTTGTGGCAGTAAGTGAGGACGCTATGGTGCTCCTCCAGAGGAATGCACCGACGCCAGACGCTATCCCTCCTTCATGATAAAGGACGGGATCCTCCCAATGGTAGAACTTGGCGTTCGTGAGGAAGGTCTCAAGTCGCTGCCTGGGCCAACCTTGTGGAACTTTCTTGGCAACAAGATAGTTCACAATGTCGACGTACCACAGGAGAGAGACGATAGCAAGGATCGCCTCATATGGGAAGGTCTTAGAGATAGGGTCAATCTGCTCAGAATCCTCAAGATGGTCTAATCAGGAGAGATGATCCGCCACCACATTCTTGACTCCAGGCTTGTCCTTAATCTCAATATCAAACTCTTGGAGTAGAAGGATCCATCTGGTAATTCTAGCTTTGGCATCCTTCTTGGCCATGAGGTACATGATGGCGGTATGATCAGTAAATATGGTCGCCTTAGATCCAATGATGTATGATATAAACTTATCTAGGGCAAAGACTACGGCTAGCATCTCCTTTTCAGTGATGGTGTAGTTCCGCTGAGCGGCATCCAAAGTACGGCTAGCGTAGTGAATGGCAAATGGTGCTCCATCCCTCCTCAGTCCCAGCATGGCCCCTACGGTAAAATCGGAGGCATCCGTCATGATCTCGAATGGGAGAGACCAATCAGGCGGCTGGAGGACAGGAGCCTCAACAACTAGACTCTTGAGAGTCTCAAATGACGCTAAACACTTATCATCAACAATGAACTCGGTGTCTTTCATCAACAAATCAGTCAACCATCAAGAAATTCTGCTGAAATCATGAATGAAGCATCGGTAGAAACCGACTTGCCCCAGAAAAGACCGTAACTGTCGCAAGTTAGATGGTGGACTGAGTTTCCTAGTGATATCCACCTTGGCCGGATCAACCTCCATACCCTTGTTGGAGATGATATGGCCAAGCACCGTCCTTGAGTCACCATGAAGTGACTCTTCTCCGAAGATAGCACAAGATGGACCTCAATGCATCACTGAAGGACGCGGTCTAGGTAATCAAGACAAGCATCAAACCCATCGCCATAGACCAAAAAGTCGTCAATGAAGACCTCCAAGCACTCACCCACTATGTCCGAAAAGATGGACAACACACACCTTTGGAATGTCGTCGGAGCATTACATAAACCAAAGGGCATCCGTATGAAAGCATACGTCCCAAAGGGACAGGTAAATGTAGTCTTGTCCTCGTCTTCGGGCGCAATGGCCACCTGATTGTATCTGGAGTACCCGTCCAGAAAGCAGTTTTGACTCTTCCCAGCTAACCTCTCTATAATCTGATCAAAAAAAGGCAGCGGGAAATGATCCTTCTTGGTGGCCGGATTCAATCGTCTGTAGTCTACACAGACCCTCCAAGAAGTGGCTACCCGGGTAGCGATCTCCTCCCCAGACTCACTCACAACTGTAGTGATGCCTGTCTTCTTGGGCACCACATGTAATGGACTAACCCACTTGGAGTCAGAGACGGGGTAGATAAAATCAGTGCTCCACCATTTTGAGATCTCCTTCATGACAACCTCTCGAAGATTCGAGTTCAGCCGCCACTGGAACTCACACGACGGCTTAGCGTCCTCCTCGAGATAGATATGGTGGGAGCACAGGGCTGGACTTATCCCCTGGAGATCAGCTACACTCATCCTATCGCCTTGCGGTTCTTTTCAAGAACCTCCATCAAACGAGATTCTTGTTCTCTAGTCAAATCAGTTGAGATAATGACTGGGTGCATCTCATGCTCACCCGCAAGGAACCTATACTTCAGCGATGACGGCAAGGGCTTCAGCTCTGGACAACTGGGTGCTGACGGATCTGGCCTCTGAAAAGCCTGAGTAAATGCGACCAAATCTGTATGGGAGAATGATAACTCTCGCTGAAAATCAGAATCTGGTGAAGACTGCTCGCTGGTGCGTCTGTGCTCTGAATAGGGTCAGTCTCTACCCTAGCTGCTGGCTTTGTGGAAGTCAGACATGGAATCATATCCTCAAAATCTACCCAATCAATGTCTAACTCCGAGGGAGCTGAATCTGTATCCAAAGAATCAACTGCCTCGCTTTCAGGGACACGATCTACTGCCTAAACTGTATCATGTTCCAGGAATGTGCTCTCCAAGCTCTCCTCTACTGATATTTGTGCATCAGCGGACTCTGAAGGTGAGAGGATGGCTCGTGAAAATGGGTCTGACCAAACTGCCTCATCATCTGTAATCACAAAATCATAGTACTGGTGGATGTCTCGCTCTGCCTCTGTCATCTGCTCTGAATCGGTGAGAGGCTCTGAGCAAGCTGAATCTCGTGCTCTGGTCTCATCAATCGTCTCTATTTGTATACTCTCACCCTCGACGTGAAAGTACACCTTCCCGCTGTCATGGTTGGACACTGCCTTGGATGTGGCCAAGAACGGGCGTCCTAAAATGATGTGGGTATCAGTCACATACTTAAGGATCTCCATGTCCAACACAACGAAGTCCACAGGGAATTTCAGGCCCTGAATTGTGAGGACAACATCCTTCAGCAATCCCTTCGGCCTCTTGACAGATCGATCAGCAAATTCAAGGACCTTCCTTCTTTGTCTAAGAGGGCCAAACTCGAATTAGTCGAGTAAGGCTGCCGGAAGTAGGTTGATAGAAGAACCATTGTCTAATAGAGTCCGGTCGAACCTCTGCTCATGAATAAGGCATCTGACATAAGGAGCTGCATCTGCCTCTTGGACGGCAGACGGTTCTGGATGGCAAAGTAGGTGGCAAGAGTGAGCACAAGGATCTCTGACTGGTGGTTCCTCCTCTTCCTGCGAATGGTGGTCCTCTCTCTAAGGTTCCTCTGGAAGAGGGGAATGTGCTCCAAGGACTCCTGTAGAGTCACATGTATATGAAATCTGTCCATCATCTGCTGGCTGAACTCTAACTGATGTGATTTTTTTGGATTTTCTTTTTTAGTCCCCTTATCCAAGCGGAGTGCTTGGGGAAAGGGGATGACTGGGCCCTCCTCAGATGGAGGGCTAGGATCGGGTCCCTGCTGCTGTGGCAAAGTGGAATCCATACATAAATCTCCAAGCAACACAGATGGACTCGTAAAAGAAGAACCATTTCCTTTATTTACAGAATAGTCCTGAGATACATGAATAGCAGGAAATGTAATAGGAATGAAATTGGTGGCCTCAGTACTGATGAATACTCATTCATCACTCTTTATTCTTATATTTTAGCTACAAAAACCTTTGCAAATACATGTAGATATGTGTGAATAGGAATAATTACCAAAAGCATGCATTGTGTAAAAACCTACAATTAGCATGTTTTTGTGCAAAAATAAAAGAATAAAGATTAAAAAGAAAAAGAGGGAAATATTTAGAATAAATATTGAGCAACCTAACCCAAGGGAGGGCTCAGCATGGGCCTGACCGCATAAAAGCCAAAGTAGAGGGAAATAGGGGCTCATGTGTAAATATTTATGTAAATAAATAAAGATATTTTCCTCACCAAAAATATGCTTGTAAATACTTGTATATATTTATAAATATAAAGACAAAAGAAAAAAAAGTTAAAAATCAAAAAGAACAAAAACACCCCTTTTCATCTTGTATATAAACCACTCTTCCATATTTATCTAACCTTGTAAATAAATAAAATCAATTTTCATAATTTTTGTGAATAGTCTATATTATATATTGTAAATAAATAAAATAAAAACAATTAAAATCAAAACAAAATAAAAATAGCAAAATTAAAAATACAAAAATACATTGTACATATACCATGTATATAAATGTATATATGTATTTATTTACCTATGTAAATAAATAATTAAAATAAAATAAAAATATCTTTTTCTTCCTTATTTTATAATGAAAATAAATAAAATATAAAATGGGGATAAAATAGCATAAAAATAACAATTAAAAAAATCAAAAATTAAAAAACCCTAATAGTGTACATATACCTATATATTACATACTATGTATATACCTTATTTTTATTTCCAAAAATTAATTAAAAACCACTAAAAAATAGAAAAAATAAAAGAAAAATATTTTGTGTTTTGTGTTTTTGCTAAATCGGCCCCTAGCTACCCTTAATTTGCACTTGAAGATCCAGCCACGTGGCCTGTTTCTATTGGGTCCTGGGGATGTTGACCGCCCGGTCAACTACCCCCCCTAGGACCACTCCCGCGGATCTGGGTCGTGGACCCGATTTCTCAAATTTTTACCCGCTCGACCCGATCACCATTCTACCTAACCCCGAGTCCTAATCCACCATTGTGCATCCCTGATCCACGCCCGGGGTGGGTTATGGGGATCCGTGCTCCGACAAGCACACCCAGACCTCTCTTAGCCGGACCTCTAGCCATATATAGCCGTTGCTCCGCCACCCTATTGCTCCATCTTTGGCCATTTGTTTCCTCCTCCTGTGAGCTCCAGAGAGTGCGTGAGAGTGACAGCTCGCGCCTGAGCCTGTTGAAGCGAGGAGAGGAGGCGAGTCCATCGATCCGGCGAGCTACGCCGCCGTCGCTCCGCCAGCAGCTGGAGCTTGAGCCTCGGAGGGAGACGCTCCTCGAGGCGACGACCAGGAGCTTCCCCAGCTCCTCCCCAGTCTCTCCGACCACCCAGGTAACCTTGTAGGTCTCTATCTTTCTTCGATTTTCATTTACCCCCAAATCGCGTCGCCGTCGTCTATCTTTGATTCCGACCACTCCACCACCCCTTTCGATCATCGGAGTCGACCATCGCATTCGCCTCCCTCCGACGCACCTTCTTCACCATCCACTCAACCCAGCTCGCACAGGAGCTGGGAGCCGAGCTCCTCCGTCCACCACCTTCACCGGAGCTCGCCATTCCGACCCCCGAGCCACCGTCACCTCGCCTAACCGGGTCGAAGCAGTTTGCCCTCGACCCGCGAGTCTTCTGGTTCACTTTGCAGGTCAAACGAAGGCCATCTGAGGCCCTTCGTCATCCATCCAGGAGGCTCAGCTCCGCCGACCTCGCCCGAGCTCCTCAGAGCTCGGCTCGATCATCGGAGCCTACCGGCAGACGCGGGAGCACTCCACGACTCTTCTCCGACCTTCAGAGTGCTCCCAGGAGGAGCCTAGCGCACACCCGAGGCCGGCGAGTCTCGCCGGGGACCTGTTCTTCCAGCATCTTCAGAAGCCGTCCGATCGTCCCTCTCGCTCCAGGTTCATCCGAACCGTCCGTGTTGGAGAAGCCGTCATCGTTCGATCAAAAGAAGGAGAGATCTGGACCATCCGAGGCTCGAGGGTTAGCCATCCGCGCTGACACCGTCCGATGCACCACGTGGACTAGCCCCAGCCGTTGGATCATCCAGAGGAGAGCAGCGTTGGACCCCCAGTCGCCCTTGACCGCTCGATCAGACACGTGGCGTCCATCCAGCCGCTCCGAGTAATAAAGGGTAATTTACCCTTAGGCCCTCTTTCTTATTTTATTTCGCTTTAGTCCTGTAAATATTGAGTGCAGTTGTTTAGTTTTGGGAGAACTTGCATAGAGACCCTTGTGTTTGCCTTTATTTGCTTTTATACCCCTGTACATGGTCTGACACGTGCTTCGTCACGTGGCTTCTTTGGGTTATTTGCATTCTATACCCTTGTAGTTCTGGTTGTTATGATTTGAATGAAAGTTTTTATTTATTTGCACTTATACCCCTCTGCGTGATTTATTTCGACATGTGCGTGATATTCGTGGGTATTTTGCATATAAGCCCTTGGACTTTTGGTACCTGTTACCAATAAGTCCTCGGGACTTATTTTTATTACATTTGGGTCCCTGAGTGCCCCAGGCACGCGCGTGGCACGTGTTTTGCTGGGAAAATTGCACCAGACCCCCCAGGCTATTGGGTATTTGCACTTTGGTCCCTCTGCACTGTACCCTTTTCTTATTTTTGAATAAAATAGCAAATTACCTCCAAATCCAACGAAAATTGGACACATGGCTCCTGCCATTGTGTGAAATTTTCGTGGATTTTTGAGGACATTTTTGATTTCGTTTGATATTTTTAAAAATTCAAAAACCTTTGATTTTGCTACTGTCCAACTTGAAATATCACAAAAAAATATTAAAACTCATTTAAAAATTCTACAAAAATTGTCTACTGTTTGTCTTGCTTAGTTTGATTTTCTAGCCATTTTGGCTATTTTTCATTACTGAAAACCCCTAAAAATTGAAAAACACATAAAAACTTATAAAAATTCTAATAATTAAATTAAAAATCCAAAAATAATAAAATTGGTGCCTAAATTTTCCTCATTTTGTTCTCTTTACAAGAAAATTATCTTCCGGCTATTTTAGGGCTTTTAGATATTTTATCTAGGCCTATTTAACTCGGCCGGACAGTACCATTTGTTTCAGTCGCTTTTTGATTTTTAGAAAATTAAATAAACATCAGTAAATTCTCATAAATTCATCAAAAACATTAAAAATTATAAAACACATAAAATATTTTTGTTTGCATTTTTGGTTGATTTTTAGTGCTTTAAATAAATTGTTGAAGTGTGGGTTTCTTTGTTTTTCTTATTTTCTTAACACATTAAAAAATCCAAAAAAATATAAAATAAATTAAAAACCACTAAAAATATTCTCTTGTTTTATTTTATTTCTTTTTACTACTTCGTAGGCTGAGAGGCCAATCCGTGCTCCTTGAGTTCGACCCTGGTCGCTATACCAGGTTAATCCAATAGCAGGACCGCTTTCGTGTTTTGCTCGATTTTATCTTTATTGACTGGTTCATTTTTCTTGATTTACACATCTGAGTGACCGAGGTCGCAACGACCATTTTTGTACCTTTACCTTAGTCGCTCGGATTTTCGTGTCATCAGAATGGCGCCGTTGCCGGGGAGCACGACTTAGTAGTTTTTATTTTATTTTCGTTTTTTGTTTTCGCGGCTTTTCGCGGCTCTTTCAGAGCCCGCGGCTTTTTCGCGGCTTTTGTTTCTATTTTATTCTTGTTTTATTTTGTTTTATTTTCCTTTTCTTTTATTTTTATTTTTGGTTTTATTTTGAGTGTATTCTATTTTGTATTTTTGCATATATACCCTCATTTTCAGTTTCATTTATTTTCTTTTTATTTTATTTGATTATCTTGGTCTGACCACTCATCTCTTTTTCTTGCGAGGGCTCGAGGACCGCGGAGGCGACTTTCGAGGAGCCGGTGCAACCGAGGAACTTGAAGGCGGCTTCCTTCTCTACGAAGCCGCAGGAGAGAGCGAGAGAGAGATAATTGAGTGGGTGAGGTTAGATTAGGTTTTATTTTTATTATTATTGTAATAATACAGGGACTCTCAGAGACTGGACATTTGTGGACTCTTGAACACTTAGCGGGTCTGTTTCGCCGAGCACCGGTGTGCTCGGGGGACCCTTAGGTTTTTCGCGGCTTTTTACGCGGTTTTGTTTTCTTTTCATTTTTTTCTGCCTTTTCCGGTGTTTACGCGGTTTTCATCGAGCCCCTAGCTTTAGGAATTTCTCATGCTTGAGTCGTAATTAGTAGGGTCCCCACACTTAACTATTTGCCTATTCCTATAGTGCGCTAATTGGACTCACTAATAATCAATTAATAAAAATAATCGACTCACCTCCTTCGTAGCCTACGTGCCGCAGCTCACCCTGTAAAGCGCTTTCTCCTACCCCCGATTTGTCGGGCAGAGGAGGGGTGGGCCAAGACCGGACCCTTTGGCTTGGAGGTCGGTGACCGATTAGACGGTTCTGCGTGTAGAAATTGCTCATCTAGGACTCGGTTTTTCCCGTTGCATCATTTAGGTAGTTTATTTCCTGTCTTTAAATTCTGTGCGGATCACTTGCATGTAGAGTGCTGGAGGTAAGGTACGCATTTCTGACTCAGCATGCATCATTGATTTCATCGTGCATCGGCTTTTTCGTCTTCTCCCCCCTGTTTTGGACTAAATAACCAGGAGAACCAAAAAATTCGTTAGGCCTTTTTTTTATTTGAAAAATATTAAAAAAGAAAAACCATAAAATTGGGACTGGTTAACACTATTGATCCTAAAAGACATTCACCATAAAAATTTGTCTTGGGGAGAGCAATCCCCTCATTGTATGGTTTGGATGCGCGAGAGAGTGACCCGCACCCTAGGTAGAGCCCTCCGGTGCTAGTCCCGACTGATTACCGACTCTTCCGTGCGGGCCAGTCGGTTGGGGTAGCATCGGGTATCCTAACAGGTCACGTAAGCGCTCTGATATCTTGTGTGTTCACCTAATAAAAATTGACAAGATAATTTGACCGAACTTTCACGGTCTTCAGCTCGCGTTGCGTTGGTGAACCGGGGGTTTGCTTTGTGATCATAGTTTCTCCAGATCTCATCCGCACTACTCGCCAGATCAAGATGATGGGTAGACGCTCTCTTAGGCAGCCTCTGGCTGCACCGCTCTCGGGCACGTCTACCCAATCATCTAGGTTGGCCCGTGAGAGCCAAGACCAGCTCTCCGAGCCCGAGTACGACTCCGCCCTGTTCCCCCTCGACCCCCTTTCTTTCAGACCTGAGAGACATGAGCCCGAGGAGAGATTGATGGATTTGACAACACCTGAGTTGGGCTCATTTGATTTTGCAGACGTCATGGCCGGCAGTTCTGAGGATCACTCCCGTCAGCCTGAGCACTTCGTATTGGATCAGGGAGCGATCAACTCCACCCTGATCGCCTCGTTAGAGACCGTCCAGCAGCAGCTGAGGGATCAGGGAGCATTTATGCTCGACATGAGGAGAGAGATGGAGCAGATGCGAGCAGAGAGAGCAGAGCGAGAGCAGAGGAGAGAGAGACCGAGGATCCCAGATGATGCGGATGCAGCAGCCGCAGCAGCAGCAGCAGCCGCAGCCGTGGCCGGAGGACCACCGAGACCGATGCGGGAGTTACACAACCCCGGATCGACACTGACGCACCACTGGGTAGTACTTCCAGCGATCGTGGGGGACTTCAAGTTCCCCCCGAACACTTTGCAGCTCCTCCCCCGCTTCCACGGACTCGCGACAGAGGAGCCCCATCTCCACCTCCAGGAGTTCTTGATGATATGCAGCACTGTCCACGACCGTCAGGTGGACCAGGACACGATTAGGATGATCGCCTTCCCCTTCTCCTTAGCAGACAGAGCAGCCACCTGGCTGAAGCATTTGGGGAAGTTTGTCTACACCTGGGAGCAGCTCCGCACCGAGTACTTGAACAAGTACTATCCACTCGGGCGGACGAATGCAGCGAGGGCCCTGATCAGCAACTTCTCCATGCTCCCCAATGAGCAATTCCACGAGGCATGGGAGAGGTTCCGTGAGCTCACAGACAGATGCCCGCACCACGACATCTCGAAGCCGAACCTTGTTCAGAGCTTCTTCAGCGGGTTGACACCAGAGCTCCAAGGCCTGGTGAATGCTTCTTGCGGCGGGTCCTACTTTGCCAAGGACCACGACCAGGTCTGGACCATCTACGAGGAGATGGCCGAGAATTACATGGTGATGTCCCAGACCCGATTGTACACACAGGGGAGACCCTAGCAGCAGCCAGGACCCGTGCAGTACCAGAGGATAGCACGGGTCGACGCCGGTCCATCTAGTTCGTCCGCAGTCGCAGCAGCACAGGCAGAGTCGTCCGTTGCGGATATGGGCATCATCAGCGAGAAGTTGGACCGGATGGACCTGATCGAGAAGAAGCAGTGCCAGAGCATCACGCAGATGGAACAGATGGCACAGACTCTGAGCGACATGAAGACCCAGCTCATGTGTCTCCAGGAGGCACAGACGGCTTCACAACCCCGTCTTCAGTCGCGAGGCGACTCCGGTGGCAGCAGCAGCTCATCCCAACGCTTCAGCACCTTTCAGCAGCCTAGACAGGTCCATCTTGTACAGGCGGAGCCGTACCAGCAGCTGCAGCCCACCTACCAGTCCCCACCATCTCCAGACATGCAGATGGTGGTTTACCAGCCGGATTAGCCTCTGGTAGTACTCCCGCCAGCCCCCTACAATGTAGAGCCGTTGATGGATGTCAACGGGATTTGGTATGACCGCCCCCAGCCTGGGATACGACGGGACCATCCCGGATTCAGGTAGGGGAGTGGAGGTACCCAGCCCCAGCAGCAGCCAGCCAGTCAGGGAGGGCAGTATGGCCAGCAGAGAGATCACCAGCCGCAGCAGCAACCCCCAACATACCAACCACACCAGCCTTCGTCCTTCGGTCCTCGTCCCTATCAGCAGCAGGGACAGTCTTGGAGACGTGAGCAGCAGGCTCACCCACCACACCAGCAGCAGCATCCTTCCTCCTACCCCTCTTACCAGCAGCACCAGTTCCAGCCGCCTCAGCACCAGAGAGGCTACCCGTCGGGCTCCCATGAGAGCCCCGCCTTGGATGACATAGCCCGTCTCCTCACGGACCAGCAGACTGCCTTCAGACGGGAGATGGACGAGTTCCGCCAGGAGATGCGGGACCTGGTGAGAGGGAAGGCCGCCATCCCTGCACAGATCGAGCCGAATCCGAATAACCTGAAGAGGAAATTTGAGCTGGTAGTTTCCACTGAGTACACCACTCCTAGTGACCCATTTGTTGATACATCTTCGGATCTGTTTGATGCTGATTTTGTTGCACTTAGGAGCGGTAGGACACCAGCAGGCGGCGGTGCCTCGTCTGAGCTACAACACGAGGATACTTCCGGGGCGCCACATGAGGAGGAGGAGAGCGGTACTGAGGCCGCTCCAGATGATGATGGTCGCACTGATGCCACCAAGGATGCTGATTCTACCGGCGGTACTGAGGCTGCCGCTTCACCAGTTCGAGGAGGTGGTACTGACACCACCAGTATAGCCGAGCCAGCCTGCGGTACTGAGGCCGCGAGACGTCCAGTTACAGAGCCAGCCCGAGGTGGTGCTGAGGCCACCGGTGTTTGTTTTGATAGAGATGTTGTTTTTCCTTCGGTTGATGTATCTCAGAACTCTATTTTGAATAAAGGAAAAGGTTTAGTTTCTTCTGGTCCCACTGTGGTGAGTGATGTATGTGTAGATCCGGCCGTCGAGCCGTCTAGGCCTTTTCCTAGTCCTTCATCTGCAAAGGACCCTGTGATCCCCTTCCCTAGAGCCCTTCAGATGGGGAAGGGGAAGAAAAAAGAAAAAGATCCAAAAAAGAGAGAGCAGGAGGAGTTCAACCAGAGCATGATCGACAGATTTCACATCCAGCTGACCCTCCAGGAGGCTTTGCAGCACATCCCCCTTCTTCAGAGATCTTTGAGAGACAGGACCACAGTCAGGAGGAGGAGGAGGAACCACACTTCAGAGATTCATGTGCTGACAAAAGCCACGTGTTTTGCGATCCAGAACCGTCTGCCAGCCAAGCGGCCAGATTCAGGGGCCCCATATGTCAGATGCCAGATTAGTGAGCAGAGGTTCGACCGTACTCTATTAGATAGCGGATCATCGATCAACCTTCTTCCGATAGCCCTCCTCGACCGCTTCGAGTTGGGCACTCTTCGACAGAGCAGGACAATCCTTCAGTTTGTTGATCGATCTGTCAAGAGGCCGAAGGGGTTGTTACGAGACGTTATCGTCACGATTCAGGGCCTGAAATTCCCCGTGGACTTTGTAGTGTTGGACATGGAGATCCCTGATTCAGTGACCGATACCCCCATCATCCTCGGTCGTCCGTTCTTGGCCACATCCAAGGCGGTGACTGATCATGATAGCGGGAAGGTGTACTTTCGCGTCGAGGGCGAGAGTATACAAATAGAGATGGTCGAGGACTACAGAGCCAGAGAGAGAGAGCACGCTCAGAGGCTAGCACATATTCAGAGCAGCTGATAGACGTAGAGCCAGACATCCACCAGGACTGTGATTTTGTGATGAGGTAGCATGGGCAGATCCTGCAGCACAGGCCATCCTCTCATTTCCAGACACAGCTGATGCCGAGATGATAGCAGAGGAGAGTCTGGAGAGCACAACCCTGGTTCAGGATACCACAGAGGTAGCAGGGCCGGTTCTTGACTGCGACACAGATTTCAGTGATGGTGGTGCTGAGGCCAGCTTGTGTTTCGGTGGTACTGATGCCACCGCGCTTGATGCAGATCCCTCGGATTCAGAGTCTGATTGGGCAGATTGCGATGATCAGATGCCAGACCTGAGTCCACCTGAGCCTACCGAGGAGGAGGAGGTTGAGACAGAGCAGATCAGAGACAGCACAGTTGAGCAGCCTTCTCCAGATCCAGTTTGCGAGAGTTCGCTTTCTTTCTCCCATGCAGATTTGGCAGACTTAGCAGCATTGACACATTTCCTTCCGCAGCTAGATTTGCCAGCGCCCAGCTGTCCAGAGCTGAAGCCGCTCCCTACTTCGCTGAAGTACCGATTCCTTGCGGGTGAGCCTGAGATGTACCCAGTCATCATCTCCGCCGATCTGACTGGAGAGCAGGAATCCCGTTTGATGGGGGTTCTTGAAAAGAACCGCAAGGCAATCGGATGGAGCGTAGCAGATCTCCATGGGATTAGTCCATCAGTGTGCTCCCACCATATCTATCTCGAGGAGGGGGCGAAGCTGTCACGTGAGTTCCAGCGGCGGCTGAACCCCAACCTGAGAGAGGTCGTGATGAAGGAAATATCGAAATGGTGGAGTGCAGATTTTATTTATCCCATTTCCGACTCCAAGTGGGTCAGCCCCTTGCATGTGGTGCCCAAGAAGACGGGCATCACGACTGTGATCAGTGAGTCGGGAGAGGAGATTGCTACACGAGTACCCACCTCTTGAAGGGTCTGTGTTGACTACAGGAGACTCAACCAGGCCACCAAGAAGGACCATTTCCCCCTGCCTTTTATTGACCAGATCATTGAGAGACTGGCAGGGAAGAGCCATTATTGCTTCCTGGATGGGTACTCGGGCTACAACCAAGTGGCCATCGCTCCTGAGGACCAGGATAAGACCACCTTTACCTGTCCCTTCGGTACATATGCCTTTCGACGCATGCCATTTGGGCTATGCAATGCCCCTGCGACTTTTCAGAGGTGCATGCTGTCGATCTTTTCGGACATGGTAGGGGAGTGTTTGGAGGTCTTCATGACCGATTTCTTGGTCTATGGCGACGGATTCGACTCCTGTCTTGACTGCCTAGACCGAGTACTCCAGCGATGTATTGAGTACCATTTGGTTCTATCTTGGGAGAAGAGTCATTTCATGGTGAATCAAGGGACGGTGCTTGGCCATATCATCTCCAACAGGGGCATGGAGGTGGATCCAGCCAAGGTTGATGTCATTAGAAAACTCGCACCGCCGTCCAATTTGAGGCAGCTACGGTCATTCCTGGGGCACGTTGGATTTTATAGGAGATTTATTCGGGATTTCAGCAGGATTGCCTGGCCGTTGATTGACCTCTTGACGAAAGACACCGAGTTCCTTATCGATGACTAGTGTCTTTCGTCTTTTGCGACTCTCCAGTAGTGTATTATTGAGGCTCCTGTCCTCCAGCCGCCTGATTGGTCTCTCCTCTTTGAGATCATGACGGATGCCTCCGATTTTGCCGTAGGGGCAGTGCTGGGACAGAGGAGGGATGGAGTTCCATTTGCCATTCACTACGCTAGCCGCACATTGGATTCCGCCCAACGGAATTACACGGTCACAGAAAAGGAGATGCTAGCCGTAGTGTTCGCCCTAGATAAGTTTCGATCGTATATCATTGGATCTAGAGTGATTTTGTACACAGATCACACCGCCATCAGGTACCTCATGGCAAAGAAGGATGCCAAGGCCAGACTCACTAGATGGATCCTTCTACTCCAGGAGTTCGACATTGAGATCAAGGATAAGCCTGGAGTCAAGAATGTGGTGGCGGATCATCTCTCCCGTTTAGAGCAGCCTGAGGAGTCTGAGCAGATTGACCCTATTTGAGATACCTTCCCAGATGAGGCGATCCTTGCTATCGCCTCACTCCCATGGTATTCCGATATTGTGAACTTTCTCGTTGCTGGGAAAGTCCCACAAGATTGGGCCAGGCAGAGGCTTGAGACCTTCCTTGCGAAGGCCAAGTCCTACCATTGGGAGGATCCCATCCTTTACCACGAAGGAGGGGATAGCGTCTGGCGTCGGTGTATTCCTCAGGAGGAACACCATAGCGTCCTCACTTACTGCCACAAGCTTGAGGCAGGAGGACATCATTCTGGGAGGAGAACGACATAGAAGGTGCTCCAATCCGGCTTGTGGTGGCCTACCCTCTTCAAGGACTCAGATGAGTTCGTGAAGAGGTGTACTGACTGTCAGAGGATGGGCACTTGTGGACAGCGTGATATGATGCCGATGCAGCCCATTCACTTCTGTGAGGTTTTTGACGCATGGGGCATCGATTTCATGGGTCCATTCCCTAAGAGTCAGGGGGTTGAGTACATTCTGTTGGCCGTAGATTATGTTAGTCGTTGGGTGGAGGCTATCCCCGCCCGAGCCGCTGATGCGAGGATAGTTTGCAGATTTTTGAGGAAGCATATCATCACGCGGTTCGGGGTTCCACGAGTTCTGATTTCTGATGGGGGATCTCACTTCATCAACGACCAGGTGAAGGCCCTTGCTAGCGAGTTCGGTATAGACCATCGTGTTGCTACACCTTACCATCCACAGACGAATGGTCTAGCCGAGGTGTCGAATAGGGAGATCAAGACTATATTGCAGAAAGTCGTCCGTCCTGACCGAAAGAATTGGTCACAGCTTTTGGACTCGGTCTTGTGGGCATATAGGACGTCTTTCAAGACACCATTGGGCACATCTCCCTTTCGCCTCGTATATGGCAAGCTGTGCCATTTACCTGTGGAGCTGAGGCACAAGTCACTTTGGGCAGTCACAAATATTCTTATGGATCCAGATGGTATAGGAGATCAGAGGAGGGCAGAGTTGGCAGCCCTGGAGGAGCTTAGAGATACAACATTCTCAAACAGCCTACATTATAAGGAGAAAGTGAAGGAGTGGCATGATTCTCATATCAGCCACAAGCATTTTGAGATTGGACAGAGAGTATGGTTGTTCGATGCGAGGCTACGTTTATTTCCAGGGAAGCTACAGAGCAAATGGAAGGGACCCTACTTGGTCAGAAAGGTACACGACAACGGTAGCATCGATATATCTGAGTTGTCTTCTGAGAGTACCTTTTGAGTGAACGGCCAGCGGCTCAAGCCATTTCTAGATCATGAGCCGCGGGTCGCTGATCTTGCCCCTATTCATTTTGCGTGAGATGTGGCCTTTGACTCACATCTAATGCATCTCACGCCTGAGTTTCACTGTTCCTCTGCCTTGTATAGATCCAGATGTCCATATCACTATATTCTTTAGTCCCACATCCCTTTCTTCATCTTATGATTATGCTATACTTAGGGTGCACTTTACCCTAAGTATAGGGGGGATGTGAGACCTTTTGGGTATTTCTTTTGTTTCTGCCTACCCCTGTTTGTGCTGCCTATACTTAGGGATATTTCACCCTAAGTATAGGGGGGGTAGACCCTGTACATTCTCCACTCGGTTTCCCCTTATATAGGGGGAAGACCCGAGATCCTCTTGACTTTTCTATTTCATTCATTCGTCTTTGTATATAGCCTTCCTTTTCACTTCCCTATACTAAGCACGCGTTATGTCTTCTTCATAGCTCTTGACTCTGAGGACATCGTTCGAGCTAAGTATAGGGGTGTGTGTATATATTTCATATATACTTTAGCCATAACTCGTACTTTGTGTGAGTGTGTGAATAAATAAAATGGCTAAAAATCACAAAAATTAAAAATTTTTCATGTACATAAACATTCTTTTATTTGCACATAAATAGCTAGTGTACAAATTATTTTTGTAAAAATGATTTCAAAAATCTTTTATGTAAAGCTTGTGTAAATATTTTCTTATCAAAATTATGTATATAGTACAAAATTTTTCCAAAATGTTTTGAAAATCAAAAGTTTGCAAAAATCTTGTGTAAATGTGTGTAAATATCTTTTTGCAAAACTTGCACTTCATGCATCATCCCCTCATGATTTCAAAACTTTTTTCAAAAATTTTGCATGATTGTAAAGTTTGTGTAGCATCTTTTGTACATATGTATATAGTTTTTCTGGATGATAGTTGACATTTAAACTAGCCTGGAATCAAATTGAGAAATGGAGCTTGATTAAGATCTTAATCCACCTAACTTCTAAGAGGAACCTTATAGGGATTAGGTTTAAGGCTTTTCAGGTCCATGGAGACTTAATTCTTTGAGTCCACTAGGCTATGATCACATGTCATCTCAATGAGCCTAAGTAGAGCACTTAACAACAACACATGACTCATATAGATTATGGCTTTACTTGGACACCAGCACTATGCACCGAGCTCTCCACGGATGAGGTGGTGAGGAGGCAGTCTTCCTTGACTTGGGGTAGCATATGAGGGTAGTACTTCTAGGCGGAACCTCTCTTCTTCTTTTAGTGAAGGAAGTGCGTCTCAACTTGGTCTGGTTGCCATGAGGTCTAATGACGGGAGTTGTGGGTTGCAATAAAGCTTCAAAAGAGGGATAGTCTACTGGCTCAAGAGGAAAAACTCCTTGTATATATGCTGCACATGTATATGTTGTACAGATGCACTTGAAAAAAAATGCTCCAAAAAAGTGGTGGGTCTGATAGAAAATGATAATCCCACCGAAGTATGTATATAGAGTGCAATAAGCAAAGCTTGGTTTCATGTTCCACCTGTTGTAGCTTGCAGCAGGGAGACTTGGCTACACTGGTCAAGCTCCCAAGGGTACTTGGCTACACTAGCCTTGACCCATTCTCTTCTTCCTCCTCTTCTTGAGCCGGTTGAACTTAAACTTAGAAGGGAATACCCCGCTCCTCGAGGAAAGAGTGGCCAGATTAAGGTCATAGAGTTACCTTGTTAGGGAGGGCTGTCAAGTTGCCATTTCTGAGGTGGAGAGCTTAGACCTCACTTTCACAGGACAAGAAAAGATTCATGGTCTTCAGGGTTTGTGATTGATGACTTGTTCTGATCTGGAGCATTGAGGAGTCTTGGTTATAGATTAGTGGAACTTAGAGGCTGTTGAGTTTTAGACTTAAGTCCAAATAAGGTTCCGATACATTAATAATCCAAAGATCTGATCGAGCTCCATACCCCAATTTAATGAAGTCAAGTTTAATAATCAACCTTGATCCATGTACATCCTCTTTTTCTTTTTCTTTCTTTCTTTTTCACTTCTTTTTCAAATAAGTGTTTGCTAAGGGACTAGCAAAGTTAAGTATAGGGGGGTGATGAATACTCATTCATCACTCTTTATTCTTATATTTTAGCTACAAAAACCTTTGCAAATACATGTAGATATGTGTAAATAGGAATAATTACCAAAATCATGCATTGTGTAAAAATCTATAATTAGCATGTTTTTGTGCAAAAATAAAAGAATAAAGATTAAAAAGAAAAAGAGGGAAATATTTAGAATAAATATTGAGCAACCTAACCCAAGAGAGGGCTCAGCATGGGCCTGACCGCATAAAAGCCAAAGTAGAGGGAGATAGGGGCTCGTGTGTAAATATTTATGTAAATAAATAAAGATATTTTCCTCACCAAAAATATGCTTGTAAATACTTGTATATATTTATAAATATAAAAACAAAAGAAAAAAAAGTTAAAAATAAAAAAGAACAAAAACACCCCTTTTCATCTTGTATATAAACCACTCTTCCATATTTATCTAACCTTGTAAATAAATAAAATCAATTTTCATAATTTTTGTGAATAGTCTATATTATATATTGTAAATAAATAAAATAAAAACAATTAAAATCAAAACAAAATAAAAATAGCAAAATTAAAAATACAAAAATACATTGTACATATACCATGTATATAAATGTATATATGTATTTATTTACCTATGTAAATAAATAATTAAAATAAAATAAAAATATCTTTTTCTTCCTTATTTTATAATGAAAATAAATAAAATATAAAATGGGGATAAAATAGCATAAAAATAACAATTAAAAAAATCAAAAATTAAAAAACCCTAATAGTGTACATATACCTATATATTACATACTATGTATATACCTTATTTTTATTTCCAAAAATTAATTAAAAACCACTAAAAAATAGAAAAAATAAAAGAAAAATATTTTGTGTTTTGTGTTTTTGCTAAATCGGCCCCTAGCTACCCTTAATTTGCACTTGAAGATCCAGCCACGTGGCCTGTTTCTATTGGGTCCTGGGGATGTTGACCGCCCGGTCAACTACCCCCCCTAGGACCACCTCCCGCGGATCTGGGTCGTGGACCCGATTTCTCAAATTTTTACCCGCTCGACCCGATCACCATTCTACCTAACCCCGAGTCCTAATCCACCATTGTGCATCCCTGATCCACGCCCGGGGTGGGTTATGGGGATCCGTGCTCCGACAAGCACACCCAGACCTCTCTTAGCCGGACCTCTAGCCATATATAGCCGTTGCTCCGCCACCCTATTGCTCCATCTTTGGCCATTTGTTTCCTCCTCCTGTGAGCTCCAGAGAGTGCGTGAGAGTGACAGCTCGCGCCTGAGCCTGTTGAAGCGAGGAGAGGAGGCGAGTCCATCGATCCGGCGAGCTACGCCGCCGTCGCTCCGCCAGCAGCTGGAGCTTGAGCCTCGGAGGGAGACGCTCCTCGAGGCGATGACCAGGAGATTCCCCAGCTCCTCCCCAGTCTCTCCGACCACCCAGGTAACCTTGTAGGTCTCTATCTTTCTTCGATTTTCATTTACCCCCAAATCGCGCGCCGCCGTCTATCTTTGATTCCGACCACTCCATCACCCCTTTCGATCATCGGAGTCGACCATCGCATTCGCCTCCCTCCGACGCACCTTCTTCACCCCTCCACTCAACCCAGATCGCACAGGATCTGGGAGCCGAGCTCCTCCGTCCACCACCTTCGCCGGAGCTCGCCATTCCGACCCCCGAGCCACCGTCACCTCGCCTAACCGGGTCGAGGCAGTTTGCCCTCGACCCGCGAGTCTTCTGGTTCACTTTGCAGGTCAAACGAAGGCCATCTGAGGCCCTTCGTCATCCAGCCAGGAGGCTCAGCTCCGCCGACCTCGCCCGAGCTCCTCGGAGCTCGGCTCGATCATCGGAGCCTACCGGCAGACGCGGGAGCACTCCACGACTCTTCCGTCCGTGTTGGAGAAGCCGTCATCGTTCGATCAAAAGAAGGAGAGATCTGGACCATCCGAGGCTCGAGGGTTAGCCATCCGCGCCTGACACCGTCCGATGCACCACGTGGACTAGCCCCAACCATTGGATCATCCCGAGGAGAGCAGCGTTGGACCCCCAGTCGCCCTTGACTGCTCGATCAGACACGTGGCGTCCATCCAGCCGCTCCGAGTAATAAAGGGTAATTTACCCTTAGGCCCTCTTTCTTATTTTATTTCGCTTTAGTCCTGTAAATATTGAGTGCAGTTGTTTAGTTTTGGGAGAACTTGCATAGAGACCCTTGTGTTTTCCTTTATTTGCTTTTATACCCCTGTACATGGTCTGACACGTGCTTCGTCACGTGGCTTCTTTGGGTTATTTGCATTCTATACCCTTGTAGTTCTGGTTGTTATGATTTGAATGAAAGTTTTTATTTATTTGCACTTATACCCTTGTGCGTGATTTATTTCGACATGTGCGTGATATTCGTGGGTATTTTGCATATAAGCCCTTGGACTTTTGGTACCTGTTACCAATCAGTTCTTGGGACTTATTTTTATTACATTTGGGTCCCTGAGTGCGCCAGGCACGTGCGTGGCGCGTGTTTTGCTGGGAGAATTGCACCAGACCCCCCAGGCTATTGGGTATTTGCACTTTGGTCCATGTGCACTGTACCCTTTTCTTATTTTTGAATAAAATAGCAAATTACCTCCAAATCCAACGAAAATTGGACACATGGCTCCTGCCATGGTGTAAAATTTTCGTGGATTTTTGAGGACATTTTTGATTTCGTTTGATATTTTTAAAAATTCAAAAACCTTTAATTTTGCTACTGTCTAACTTAAAAAATCACAAAAAAAATTAAAACTCATTTAAAAATTCTACAAAAATTGTCTACTTTTTGCCTTGCTTAGTTTGATTTTCTAGCCAATTTTGGCTATTTTTCATTACTGAAAATCCCTAAAAATTGAAAAACACATAAAAACTTATAAAAATTCCAATAATTAAATTAAAAACCCAAAAATAATACAATTGGTGCCTAAATTTTCCTCATTTTGTTCTCTTTACAGGAAAATTACTTCTCGGCTATTTTAGGGCTTTTAGATATTTTATCTAGGCCTATTTAGCTCGGCTGGACAGTACCATTTGTTTCAGTCGCTTTTTGATTTTTAGAAAATTAAATAAACATCAGAAAATTCTCAAAAATTCACCAAAAACATTAAAAATTATAAAACACATAAAAATATTTTTGTTTGCATTTTTGGTTGATTTTTAGTGCTTTAAATAAATTGTTGAAGTGTGGGTTTCTTTGTTTTTCTTATTTTCTTAACACATTAAAAAATCCAAAAAAATATAAAATAAATTAAAAACCACTAAAAATATTTTTCTTGTTTTATTTTATTTCTTTTTACTACTTCGTAGGCCGAGAGGCCAATCCGTGCTCCTTGAGTTCGACCCTGGTCGCTATACCAGGTTAATCCAATAGCAGGACCGCTTTCGTGTTTTGCTCGATTTTATCTTTATTGAGTGGTTCATTTTTCTTGATTGACACATCTGAGTGACCGAGGTCGCAACGACCATTTTTGTACCTTTACCTTCGTCGCTCGGATTTTTGTGTCATCAAGTACCACCTACGACATCTGGACTCGTGGCATCAGTACCACGCTCTGGCTCAGCAACTCTGGTGGCATCAACACCACCTCCTACATCTGGTGAAGTGACGTCCTCGGTACTGTCAGTTGGATCAACGTCCTTGGTGGTGTCAGCACCACTGTCATCATCATCATCATGAGCAGCATCAACACAACTCTCCTCCTTGTCTGGCGCTCCTGAAGCTGCATGGGGTCGTCGCTCAGACGAGGCGCCGTCGGCTGGCATCCTACCGCTCCTAAGTGTAACAAAGTTAGCATTAAAACTGTATGCAGTAATATCACCAAGTGAATCATTAGGAGTGGTAACCTCTGTAAACTCTACCTGCTCAGACTTCCTCTTGAGGTTGTTCCGGTTCGGCTCAATCTGGGCAGGGATGGCAGCCTTTCATTTGATGATCTCTCTCATCTCCTGTCGGAACTCGTCCATCTCCCACCGAAAGGTAGCCTGTTGCTCGGAGATGAGGTGGGCTAAATCATCTAAGGCGGGGTTCTCATAGGCAGGCCCATGAGAACCTGACGGGTGGCCTCTTTGGAAGTGAGGTTGTTGCTGCTGGGAGTGAGAGGGATACTGGGACTGAGAGTGATACTGCGGAGGCTGCTGCTGCTGCCTCCAAGACTGTCCCTGCTGGTAGGGACGAGGACCATGCTGCTGGTAAGACTGCTGTAGATGTGGCTACTACTGGTGTGGTGGGAACTGGGGCTGCTGGTGCTGCTCTCGCTGCTGGCGGTACTGGCCACCCTGAACTGGAGGCTGCTGCTAGGAACTGGTACCTCTGGTCGACCAACAGAATCCGGGATGGTCTCATCGGATCCCAGGCTGAGGTCGGTCATGCCAAATCCCGTTGACATCCATCAACGGCTCCTGCTCGTAGGTGGGTGGGGGGAGTACTTTCAGGGGCTGGTCCGGTTGATACACCACCATTTGGCTGTCCTGAGATGGTGGTGGCTGAACGTATTGCTGCTGCTGCTGCTGGAACTGCTCCGCATGAATATGGTGAACCTGTCGGTACTGGGCGGAGGGCTGGGTCGAGCTGTTGCTGCTGGTGTCTGCCTGTGACCTGAGACGTGGCTGAGAAGCCGTCTGTGCCTCCTAGAGACGCATGATCTGGGTCTTCAGGTCACTCAATGTCTGTACCATCTGATCAATCTGCGTCATGCCCTGTAACTGCTTCTTCTCAATCAACTCTATCCGGCCCAACTTCTCACTGATAATCCCCATATCAGCGGCCGTCAACTCTGCCTGAGCTGCGGCTGTTGATGAAGTGGATGACCGGCATCTACCCGTGCTATCCTCTGATAGGACACGGCCTGCGGTGTGGGCTTCCCCTGAATATAGAGTTGGGTCTGGGACATCACAGTATAGTTCTCGGTCATCTCCTCGTAGATGGCCTAGACCTGATCCTCATCCTTGGCAAAATATGAGCCCCCACAGGATGCATTAGCTAACCCCTGCAGCTCCGGTTTAAGCCCGCAGAAAAAGCTCTGGACAAGGTTGGGCTTCGATATATCGTGGTGGGGACACCGATCTGTGAGCTCCCTGAAGCGGTCCCATGCCTCGTGAAATTGCTCATTAGGGAGCATGGAGAAATTGCTGATCAGGGCCCTGGCTGCATTGGTCCGGCTGAGTGGATAATACTTGTTGAGATACTCGTTCCGGAGATGTTCCCATGTCATAACGAATCTCCCTAAATGCTTCAGCCAGTTGGCTGCTCTGTCTACAAGGGAGAAAGGGAAGGCCATCATCGTGTTGGTGTCCTCATCCACAAGGCGGTCATGGACGGTACTACATTGTTGGACATGCGAGCCCACGGCGAGCCATTATGCAATAAATGTTATTGCAATTCACTCCTTAATCTGAAATAAAGAGTTCATGATTTGCATAATAGGTCCCTTAGTACAATTAGGGTTATGTACCATGGCCATCTTAATGATCATACAACTGTTGATTCAATTATTGAATCATAGAGGCTGGTGCTTAGATGAATATCTAATGAGTTAGATTGAGGACTCATCAAGCACCGTCAAATGATTATTAAGAGATGATCTCTAGCCTGAGTAGGAGATGGCAATCCTTTCTCATTTAGGCTGATATCTGACTGACCTCTTGATGCAGGTCCTCTGCATAGGAATAGAGATTCAGAGGTGTCAGATGAGTTAGGTCAAAGAGTTGACTTAACGAGATCGAGATAACCAAAGTCCTATATCATATACTATCATGATATAGGCATGCATCCTCTGACCAGAGATAGATGTGTTACTATATGTCTGAGTATGTACATTTGGCAGACCAATAGGTTGATGATCTAATCAAGGTCTATACACCGGCGCGCTGGTGTACATATAAGGGCATATGAGTAATACGATCTCTCAAAGGGATCATACAGGTTCATTTACTGAACCGGAAGACATGAGCTCACTCATGAGATATTGGGAAGAATCAAATTCCATGCACACGGTCGTCTCGCTTTGGAAGCTTGACTGAATTTGTAGGTTTGATATATACTTTTGGAAAGTATATGATCAAGACCTAGGTATGATATATGCTTTTGGAAAGTATATGATCGATACTGACTTCCAATGATCAAATGAGAAACTTACTGATAGAACCCTGAAGTAGACAGTGTAAAGTTGATCTAATACTTCGTGTTTATTCTGAGTCTTCCGGTATGCAGGATGTACAGGTATTGGGAATGCCTGAGGGTGATGTGATCATAAACGGTTGTATAACCATGATGCTTCCATTCCTAGGGAGTGATGAAACGGGTCTGGATTTTAGTGACTCCTCTCAGTAGAGAAGTAATCTGATCTTAGTCCAAATGTTGGACATTAATCTGAATGTGATTTAGATTCAATGAGAAGATTAGATTTGTGGTCTTGATTTAATCAAGCATCAATGGGAGGCCCGAGATCTGGATTCGAGATGTGATCTCAATATCCATGTCACTATACGTGGAACAATACAATCGCCCTGTCCTTATCTCCAAGTATTCGCGGAGAAAGCGCATTATCCTTGAAAGAGTTCATGGATAATTCCATTGTTGATATATGTATCCGAGCATTGAGAAAATGGATAATTAAATGTGATTTAATTATCATGAAGAATATGAATTTGATTCATATTATAAGGAGAGTTATCTTAGATAATTAAATGTGATTTGATTATCAAAGATTTAAATAATGTGAATGTGATTCATATTATTTGAGCACATGAGAATAAGTTATCCAATATAATTAAATGTGATTTAATTATTATGGATAAGAATAATGTGGATAGTAATATCCAATTATTCATAATATATTATAAATGTGATTTATAATGTATTAGAGAGAGAGAGAGAGCTAATTATAATTTATATGTGTTGATTAATTATTATGTGTATTGGATACACATTGTGTAATTAATTGACAATGTAAATTATATGTTGTTTTGGGTTGTGAATATGATTCACAATTTTTTCAATGGCAAGATTGCAATGTCTACAAAATAATTGTGAATTATTTTTTGTAGAATAATTTGCAACAAAAGTTGTTGCAAATAATGGAGATTGCATAAGAGATAAAATAGCCACCATCCTAATGGAGGAGGGTGGACGGCCACCGCTCCCATTAGGAAAGGGAGGCCGTCCCCCCCTCTCCACATGGAAGGAGCCTTTTCTCCCTTCCATTATCTCCATGTATTGATGATTTAATTTTGTGATTAAATTGTGTTGATTTAACATATATTTAATTTAAATTAAATTAATTGTTGTTGGTTTTACCAACACAAATCTTAGCCATTAAAAGAAACACAATCAATGAGAGTCATTGGATTTGTGTTGTCCCATGGATTGAGATCCATAGATCCCAAAACCCTATAAAAGGATAGGCACCCCATTGCTCTTCTTTAACACATAATGCTTGAGAAGCATCTCTCTCTCTTTCTCTCTAGACGTCAGCCCTCTCTCTCCCTCTCATGGTCGTCCACCATGGATGCCATGGAGAGGTTCTCCATCGCCGCGGCATCGTCGTTATGCTGCCCGTTCTTCTGCTCGTGGATCTCCGTCTCCTTCGGCGCGCCTCGCTCGTGAAGAAGACGTCGGATCTCGTTTGTCGAGATCAGAAGATCCGCCGCTTGGATCATCAACATGGATTGCGAGAAGCACGCGGTTCGTACCCGCGCTCGCAAGCGTCTCCTCCGTTGGATCGGACTTT
This sequence comes from Ottelia alismoides, assembly GCA_037367405.1. Lineage (NCBI taxonomy): Eukaryota > Viridiplantae > Streptophyta > Magnoliopsida > Alismatales > Hydrocharitaceae > Ottelia > Ottelia alismoides. The sequence continues at coordinate 133,365 of JAZKJV010007144.1, forward strand.
AGACAGGAGGTCTCTTCATTTAGAGACTCGATTGCAACCACGCTTCAAGAGGTAATCTTATTACTTGTTTGTGGTTTAGACGAAACGATCCGAGAAGTGTTCTTGGATCATGTGGTTTCGTCGTATTACAATTTTTTAAATTCCGCTGCATCGAGCAACTAGTGCGACTAGTCGCTCCTTGTCGTATTCGATATGACGCTCACGCTTCCGTGATGCGCTTGAGGATCTAACCATATCCTTCAAGTGTTATCAGAGCCTTAGGTTGATGGTTTCGAATATGATTCGCTAACCAAGGACGACTTGGGTTCGTTAAGGTCGCGAAAGTTTTTCTTCGCATTTGATTTCGCAGATCTGTTTAGTAAATAAATTCGACACTGTTTAAATTGTTTAAATACGAATTTAATACTTGGATTTTGTTCTCCATTAAATAAGGAAACCATAGGATCTGAGTTTGCGTAAATCGGATTTCGTTTGCTCTAGATATGGTTGTTTTAATGAACATGTATTCACTGTTACGGGAACTGCGAATCTTAACGTAATTAAGGAGTTAATTACTGTTTAGATATACCTCGAAATACGTGCAAATCACATAGGTTCTGTTGTAAATAAAGTTAGAAAACTATGGAAACTTACTTTGCTTAATTTGGATTTAAATTGAATGAGATATGCTAATTTTAGTAAGTAGGGGTCACTGCTGAAATTACTTTCCTAATCAAGAACCATGTGATTGTCAATTAATGAAATTAATTATTAATTTCGAGAAATAATTATGAAAAATATTTGAGAAATATTGGAAGATGATTATTTCCTTAATTGACTTGGCCTCAACCAATTAATTGATTAGATTTGATCTAGATCATAATTGGAAACACAATCAACAAACTCCTTGCTTGAATAGGATTGGGAATTTGTCTAGCAAATTTCCTTATAATTAAAATTGTTTTGATTACTATATGGTATAATTTCGGTTGAAGAATCGATGATCATCTCAAGTACAAATTAATCAATTTGGCATTATCCTTTTCCGAGGCGGATATGGTGTCTAGTCGGGGATCGCTGGGGTAGCGGGTTGCAACGTATGCGGTCCGTCCCACTCCTGTCGGTACTGGCCATGACAGCGGGTAGGGCCGGGATAATGTCCGAGGGATTAAGTTGTATTTTTCTAATTATTAAAATACGAATTAATGCGTACTTTGAGAATAATACCGTATATATTCAAGCATAAAAAATTGAGTTTGATTGATTGAATTGGATTGATAATTAATTTAATATGATTGAATTGATTATGTCCAATTATACTCTAATTTGATTAGAGTTAATAATTCCCTTGGAAGAATTAATTATATGAATGTGATTCATAATAATTAATTAAATTTGAATAAGAGGTGGAGGATCACATAAGTGACATCCATGGTCTCCCATCAAGGCGAAGGGTTTCCGTCACTAGGGATTGTATATAGGAGACGCCTGTACGTAGTGACAGCTCCTATATACAAGCGCATCTAGATCGGACTCTTTGCTTCTCGAAAGAGTAAGGCCGTATGCGTAGTGACCCCAATATCGGATCCTCATATTATTGGGGCGATATTGGATTGCGCATAGCGAGTTCTATTCCTGTTGACGGTTGGTTCAATTAATGACGGGTCAACATCACCTTAGGGGTGGTGGGCCCGAGTGTTAAAGACCGAATTGGGAAATGCAAGTTGGACTTGCAAGGCGGAATGTGTTCCCGCTTCTCTTCATTGGAGTTGCAGTTTCTCATATTATTGGGATGTAACAAAGATAAAGAGGAGATCCCATATCTTGCTGAGATATAATGGTAAGTATATCTCTTACATTGAAAGTGATTAAGGGAATGAACTTTCAGTGTCTTTGACAAGGCAAGATAACTTTGATATAAAATTCCTAAATCAAAGTATAATTTGTATATATATAAATATATACCCTTATGCAATTACTTATTTCAGATAATCCTTCATTAAACCCACTCAATGTTATACTCAATAATAACCAGTAAAATATCATGGATTGGACTCATGATCCAGATATTGTACTTGCAGTTGGACACATAATGTATGTGGTTGCAATGTGCAAGTTTCCTCATAATAATGAGGAATGATGATTAATAAAACAATAGGACTAAAACCCTAGGGTTTGTATGTCTCTATAAGTCTTGATCTTATCGAATGTACTTTTAAAGTGACATGTCAATAATGATCGTAATTATCAAATAATCCTTATAAAATTCGAAGAAGATGTTCTGGCATACATATGTACTCTCGACATTTAATCATGAATAATGTGGTTCTCTGCATCATGCATAATGGTGGCTCTATAAGAGATGATGTATTTAAATTGTTTGAGTACCTACCTGAACCAATATTTTAAGAGTCTAGATGGATGTAGATACGATGAATGTCATCATTCTACTATCTATACTCTAGTCATTCATGAAGCTTAAATGAAGCTTGTATAAATGTTGAAATACTCTTATATTGAAATTTTTGATTTTAAGATAAGAGATCCTTGATCTTAAGCAATAGTTGCTTATAGACAAAAGGGAGCGCAGTGGAAGCATGGGTTGGACCCACGTAAGAGGTATAGTCAAAGAGTTGACTGTACTTCTGTGACTTCCATATGACATCCAAAGAGTTGGATGAATGCCAATACTGCAATAAATTAATGTGTTGATAGTATGACTATCAAATCTATCTAGAATCCTTAGAAAAGGAATCAGATAGTACATCAGAAAAACTACATATAATCATTGAAATTGACTCACTTATTTGATAAGATGAAGTCTAATAATTGTATCTCAATCTTCTAATGACACTTGAAATTGGTTGCATCTGTATTAGAATATTAGAAATTTGATCTTAACGTTTAATGGTCATCCATCTCTGAATTGATGCAATTGTTGCAATAATTTCCACCGGATGAATAGACTTCATATTTTCAGTGGGAGCCCTTAGTCTTAGAGAATGTCTCTATGACCTAGATATTAGAATACACTCATTGTTTATTTCTAAATGTTGGGAATAAACATGAAATCTGGAATAGACCTATCATAAAGAGTTACGATGGAGATATTTCAGATAGTAATCTTACATCTAGTGGACTCCACTAAATTAGAAAATTAATGAATGGTTCATTAATATTTCTAATACTGAAAATTAAACCTTTAAAGATCAATAGGAGGATAAAGATCATTTGACAATGATCTGACATAATGTTTTGGACATATGTCTGTTGATGAGATCAATGGATAAGTAAGAGATGAAACTTTAGAATGTGTAAAATTTCAAAACTTGCATACTTATGAATATTGTATTCAAAGTAAAATGTCCAATACACCCTTCCTTGGGAAAGGTGTAAGATGTTAAGGTATTCAAGATCTCATACATATTGATGTATGTGAATCATCTATATCAGAATAAACATTATGGATATGTGATATCTATTAGTGATTATTTGTGATATGAGATTTCTTCTCTTCACTTAGAAAACTTTGAAATGTTCAAAGATTTCACAATTTTGGTTTAGGACCAAAGTTTGAAGGAAGATGAAATGAATTTGATTTAACCAAGGTAGCTTGTACCTATTAGATGAATTCAAGGAATACCTTATGGATATGTGAATATCATTCCTTTCTCAATCCTCCTGATGAACCTTAGCTCAATAGAGTTGTAGGGAGATACAATTGATCATGTATGACATGATTTGATCAATGATTAATCTTAGCATAATTATCTCTTAGTTTCCAAGGTATATATGTAGTAGAGACTACATTATATATTTAATAAGCTTCCATGCATGTAAGCTGGACTCTAGCACTAGAGAGTGCTACTTCATCAGGAAAATAAAGGATGGTATTGTATACCTACTTTATGACCTTGAGATTCTTAAAAGATCTCATCTCTGAGAATGTGATTCTTAGAGGATGACTCTCTTAAGAATCAAGATAAAATGAAGTGAAGGAACTCATTTAATCTTGAAAAGATAAAGAGGCTCCTGAAATTGGAAACTAAAAGGACAATTAAAGATGAAACACTAATACCTCTTCAAATGAGTTTGAGGATGTATTCCATGTGAAAATGATCGGACTTCATGTGATGAAGCTCCTGAGGATCATGACATGGAAAGATGGATGTTAGCAATAAAAGTCTAATGTAGACTTCATATACAAGTGTTGTATATGGACCCTCAAGGATCCACCTACATGGGTCAGACCCATTAAGGTGTAAATGTATCTTCAAGAGAAAGAAGGAATCTGATGAGAAGGTATAGACCTTCTAAGCACGGTTCGTAGTCATGAGCTACACACCGAAGAGAAGGCATCGCTTGCGATAAGACTTGCTCTCCAATGACCTTGCTTTAACCCGTCAGAATATTGCTAACTATAACTACACAATTTGTCTATGACATCTTCATGGTGTGAGTCAAGATTGCATTCCTCTATGAATACCTCTCTAAGGATATTCATATGAAGTAGCCCCAGGGCTTCATGGTTGAGGAAAGCAAGGTGAGCAAGCTAAAGAACTCCATCTTTGGACTCAAATAAGCTTCCTGTAGTTGGAACATAAGATTTGATGAAATTATAAATGTTATGATTTCATATAAAATCTTGATGGACCATGTGAAGCTTAGTGGGAGTGCCATTGTGTTCACCGTGCTAAATGTAGATATTATCCTAATCATTTGGAATGATCAAAGGATGATAATAATAAGTGTTTTATAATCTGGTTATCCCATACCTCGAGATATGATCTCAAGGATACCTCTTAGATCTTAGTTCTGAAGTCGTTCAGAAGCAAAGAGAAGAGGGCATTGGGACCGTCGCATTAGTAGTACACCTTGGACTTACTCCATTCTCTGGAAAATTCCAAGAAAAGCTTCCTTCCCTTAAGATGTGGTAGTGACCTGTCTAAAGGGATAGCACCTCAAAGAGTTGATGAAGTGAATGCTAGAACTGCTTGCACTTGTGCATCAGTTACGAGAAGCTGAAGTGTATGCTAGATGTGTACAAAAGCCATATGTCTGCCATGCAGTGGGAGTAGTAAACTGTTACTAATCCTACTCTGGAAATAAAACACTTGGTTGCAGTAATAACAATATCTTCAAAGATGATGAAACTTAGAGATAGTGATCTCAAAAGTCTTATCTTCAATAGTTTAAGACCTTGTAGATAATGATCTATAAGGGTCTTAACTGTAGATACCTTAGGAGATAGAGATCTCCAGGAATGAAGGTATTCTAATAAGGATTATGGGAATACTGGTTAAGATAATTAATAAGATATAGTGTCAAGGACACTATAACCGATAAAATTGAGTATTGGTTGCATAAGATGCAATATTCACATTGGATGCGAGCACTGTTACTAGGAGATATGCAAGTGCCGTAAAAGGACATGGCATAGTCTCTTGGGAACGGAGTGACTGATCAACTTACCTAGTTATTTTCTAAATAGCCTATGATTGTCACATGAGTGTGGGTTTAAATGATTAGCCCATTAATGGCTCTTTGGGCTAGTGGGATATTGTTGGACATGCGAGCCCACGGCGAGCCATTATGCAATAAATGTTATTGCAATTCACTCCTTAATCTGAAATAAAGAGTTCATGATTTGCATAATAGGTCCCTTAGTACAATTAGGGTTATGTACCATGGCCATCTTAATGATCATACAGCTGTTGATTCAATTATTGAATCATAGAGGCTGGTGCTTAGATGAATATCTAATGAGTTAGATTGAGGACTCATCAAGCACTGTCAAATGATTATTAAGAGATGATCTCCAGCCTGAGTAGGAGATGGCAATCCTTTCTCATTTAGGCTGATATCTGACCGACCTCTTGATGCAGGTCCTCTGCATAGGAATAGAGATTCAAAGGTGTCAGATGAGTTAGGTCAAAGAGTTGACTTAACGAGATCGAGATAACCAAAGTCCTATATCATATACTGTCATGATATAGGCATGCATCCTCTGACCAGAGACAGATGTGTTACTATATGTCTGAGTATGTACATTTGGCAGACCAATAGGTTGATGACCTAATCAAGGTCTATACACCGGCGCGCTGGTGTACATATAAGGGCATATGAGTAATACGATCTCTCAAAGGGATCATACAGGTTCATTTACTGAACCGGAAGACATGAGCTCACTCATGAGATATTGGGAAGAATCAAATTCCATGCACATGGTCGTCTCGCTTTGGAAGCTTGACTGAATTTGTAGGTTTGATATATACTTTTGGAAAGTATATGATCAAGACCTAGGTATGATATATGCTTTTCGAAAGTATATGATCGATACTGACTTCCAATGATCAAATGAGAAACCTACTGATAGAACCCTGAAGTAGACAGTGTAAAGTTGATCTAATACTTCGGGTTTATTCTGAGTCTTCCAGTATGCAGGATGTACAGGTATTGGGAATGCCTGAGGGTGATGTAATCATAAACGGTTGTATAACCATGATGCTTCCATTCCTAGGGAGTGATGAAACGGGTCTGGATTTTAGTGACTCCTCTCAGTAGAGAAGTAATCTGATCTTAGTCCAAATGTTGGACATTAATCTGAATGTGATTTAGATTCAATGAGAAGATTAGATTTGCAGTCTTGATTTAATCAAGCATCTATGGGAGGCCCGAGATCTGGATTTGAGATGTGATCTCAATATCCATGTCACTATACGTGGAACAATACAATCGCCATGTCCTTATCTCCAAGTATTCGCGGAGAAAGCGCATTATCCTTGAAAGAGTTCATGGATAATTCTATTGTTGATATATGTATCCGAGCATTGAGAAAATGGATAATTAAATGTGATTTAATTATCATGAAGAATATGAATTTGATTCATATTATAAGGAGAGTTATCTTAGATAATTAAATGTGATTTGATTATCAAAGATGTAAATAATGTGAATGTGATTCATATTATTTGAGCACATGAGAATAAGTTATCCAATATAATTAAATGTGATTTAATTATTATGGATAAGAATAATGTGGATAGTAATATCCAATTATTCATAATATATTATAAATGTGATTTACAACGTATTAGAGAGAGAGAGAGAGCTAATTATAATTTATATGTGTTGATTAATTATTATGTGTATTGGATACACATTGTGTAATTAATTGACAATGTAAATTATATGTTGTTTTGGGTTGTGAATATGATTCACAATTTTTTCAATGGCAAGATTGCAATGTCTGCAAAATAATTGTGATTATTTTTTGTAGAATAATTTGCAACAAAAGTTGTTGCAAATAATGGAGATTGCATAAGAGATAAAATAGCCACCTTCCTAATGGAGGAGGGTGAACGGCCACCACTCCCATTAGGAAAGGGAGGCCGTCCCCCCTCTCCACATGGAAGGAGCCTTTTCTCTCTTCCATTATCTCCATGTATTGATGATTTAATTTTGTGATTAAATTGTGTTGATTTGTCAACATATATTTATTTTAAATTAAATTAATTGTTGTTGGTTTTACCAACACAAATCTTAGCCATTAAAAGAAACACAATCAATGAGAGCCATTGGATTTGTGTTGTCCCATGGATTGAGATCCATGGATCCCAAAACCCTATAAAAGGAGAGGCACCCCATTGCTCTTCTTTAACACATAATGCTTGAGAAGCATATCTCTCTCTTTCTCTCTAGACGTCAGCCCTCTCTCTCCCTCTCATGGCCGTCCACCATGGATGCCATGGAGAGGTTCTCCATCGCCGCGGCATCGTCGTTATGCTGCATGTTCTTCTGCTCGTGGATCTCCGTCTCCTTCGGTGCGCCTCGCTCGTGAAGAAGACGTCGGATCTCGTGTGTCGAGATCAGGAGATCCGCCGCTTGGATCATCAACATGGATTGCGAGAAGCACGCGGTTCATCCCCGCGCTCGCAAGCGTCTCCTCCGTCGGATCGGACTTGAGACAGGAGGTCTCTTCGTTTAGAGACTCGATCGCAACCACGCTTCAAGAGGTAATCCTATTACTTGTTTGTGGTTTAGACGAAACGATCCTAGAAGTGTTCTTGGATCATGTGGTTTCGTCGTATTACAATTTTTTAAATTCCGCTGCATCGAGCAACTAGTGCGACTAGTCGCTCCTCGTCGTATTCGATACGACGCTCACGCTTCCGTGATGCGCTTGAGGATCTAACCATATCCTTCATACATATCATCTCAAAATCCTGGAGATGAAGGTGCGGCTCCTCTGTGGCGAGTCTGTGGAAGCGGGGAAGGAGCTGAATCGTCTGAGGTGGGAGCTTGAAATCTCCCAAAATGGCTGGCAACACTATCCATCTGTGGGTGAGAGTTACACCAGGGTTGTGCAACTCCCTCATCGGTCTCGTAGCTGCTGCTGGATGTATGGGCTACTCCTCAGGCTATCGGTCATCTGGACCATCTCCTCCTCCTCCTCCACCGGGTCTGCGCTGCTCTCTATCTGCTCGCATCTGCTCCATCTCATGGCGCATGTCTACCATGAAAGCTCCCTGATCCCGGATCTGTCTCTGCATCGTCTCAAGGGAGGCTAACAGGGTGTTGTTGATGGCACCCTGATCTAATACGTAGGTCTGTGCTCCACTGGGTCCATCAGTACGCTCCTCACTGCTGGTCATGGTCTTTGCAAAGGCAAAAGATCCAAACTCAGGTACCGATAAATCAACTGGCTGCTGCTGTCTCTGATCGGGCACATCATGACTGGTAGAAGGGTGGTCGAGGGGGAACAAGGTGGAGTAGAACTCGGGTTCGGAGAGCGGGTCTCGGATCTTGCGAACCAACCTAGATGAGTGGGCCGGAGTGCTCAAAAGTGGTGCAGCCAGAGGCTGCCTAAGGGACCTCCGACCCATCATCTTGATCTGGCGAGTAAAGGCAGATGAGATCTGAATAGCAAACAAGATCGGTCAAACAAACCCCTGATTCACCTACGCACTCAGAGCTGATGATCGTGAAGGTTCGGTCTTTTATCTTGTCAATTTTATTAGGTGATCAAACAATCTTTCAGAGCGATTAAGCGATCTGTTGGGAATCCAACGCCCTTAGGAGATTGTCCCGATCCCAAGTTAGATCTTTCTCAGCCAGTACAAGTCGTGGACCGTTTACCGGCTATCCGGTCGACTCGCTCTGTTAAGGATATCGTGGCCCGCTTTACTGGAGACCGGTGCGGTCCTCACTGAAGAACGACTAACTCAAGACCAGTAGTCTGAAGAAGGGTCAGATGTGGCTCTAACTTAGGTTGCGGGTCACTCTCTCGCTCATCCAAACCATACAAGGAGGGGATTGCTCTCCTAAGACAAATACTTTTGGTGAAGTGTATTTTAAGGTCAAGTTTGCTTAAACAGTCCCAATTTTATAGTTTTTATTTTTTAGATATTTTCAAATAAAACAACGCCTAACGAATTTTTCGGTTCTCCTGATTATTTATAAGTCCAAAAACAGGGGAGAAGACGAAGAAGCTGATACGCGATTAAACACGATGATGCATGTTGAGTAAGAAATGCGTACCTTGCCTCCAACACTCTACATGCAAAGTGATCCGTGCATAATTAAAAGACAAAAATAAAACCTATCTATATGCTGCATGAAGAAATCAGCCTTAAGCAGAAATTTCTACTCGCGAAGCACAATAGCTAGCGGGTCAACAGGAGGGGTCGGGGTCCGGTCTCTGATGTCGATCGATGTCCGCCATAACGGATCCTACCAGCGTTGTATACAGCCTCTAGCGGCACGTGACCCCCCAAGTGACCATGTTAATTTTTTATTAGTGATTTAATTAATAAGGTCCAATTATTCGATCTATAGGAGCATGCAATGTAATTAGGGTTTGGTCTTAAGAATTACGTCACAAGGCAAGAGAAAATCTTAAAGCTAAGGCTAAAATCCTCGAGAATCAAAGAAAATAAAAGCGATAAAATGAAAATCGGCGAAAACCGTGGTGAGGTCTCCCGAGCACACCGTTGCTCGGCAAAACACACCTCGAGCAATCACCAAGTCTGATGATCTCTGAGTGTCATGTCCTGTATTATTACAATAATAATCTAGTACAGAAAAGGAAACTAAGCTACGCTACACTAGAGCTCCCCACACTCCTGCTCTCCTCTCTCACGCTCTCATGTGGCTCTATGCAGAAAAGAGCAGCCTCCAAGTCCCGCGGGTGCGTCGGCTTCCTGAAGAAAGCCGCCTTCGATCCTTAGGACCTCGCAAGAAAATTGAAACAGAAGGGTGTCAATCCACAGTCATTATAATAATGAAAAATAAAATAAAATAAAATAAAATAAATGCAAAAATAAAAAAAATAAAAAGAAAAGAAATAAAAACAAAAAAACTAATAAAATCAAAAACAAAAAATAAAAATAAAAATAAATAAAAGGAAATAAAAGAAGAAAAAGAAAGCTGAAAAAAGAAAGCCGACTACTAAGACGTGCTCCCCGACAACGACGCCATTCTGATGAGCGACCCGAGCGACTAAGGTAAAAAGGTATCAATGGTCGTTGCGACCTCAACCTCTCGGATCAGGCTCAATCAAGAAAAAGGAAGACCACCAATATAAAAATCAAGCAAGCAAGTCAAATAGCGGTCTCGCTATTTTATTTTACCTGGTATAGCTACCAGGGTCGAACACAAGGAGCACGATATGGTAAACCTACGAAGTATTCGAAAATCCAAATAAAATAAAGAAATAAAATAAAATGGTGGTTTTTTGGTTTTTTAATTTTTTTGCAATTTTTAAAATTAATAAAAGGTGTAAAAGAAAGCAAAAAAGGCACAAACAAATAATTTTTTAAGAGAGCAAAATACTCAAAAAATTGAAATAAAAATATTTTTGGTTTTTATAAATATTCAAGTGTTTTTGATATTTTTCTTGGATTTTTCTGATTTTTAGTCAATTTTATAAAAATGAAACAAGACCAAAGATACAAAATAATGTGCAGCCAGAATCTAAAGGCACTTTAAAAATACCTAAAGTGCCTACAAAATTCGAGCAATAATTTTATAAATAACTAAATATAAAAATCTAACTACAGAAACTGAAAATGCATTTTTTTTGAATTTTTAATGATTCTAAGTTTTTTTAGTGTTTTTAAATTTTTAGGTTTTTATAAATCCAAATGTAATGAAAATTGGACATAAGCGAAAACAAAACAAAACAAACACACAACATTTTTTGGATTTTTTATAAAGGGATTTTAATATTTTTAGTTGATTTTTCAAACTGGACAGTAGGAATTTTTTAGGTTTTCGAATTTTTAAAAATAACAAAATGAAACAAAAAGCAACCAAAATTTCACTTAAATTTCTACACCATGGCAGGGACCATGTGTCGAAATTTCACGAATTTTGGATAAGGTTTGCTATTTATTAAAACCAATCAAAGAAGCACAGCACACAGGGACCTAGATGCAATGAAAATATGTTCCAGGGACTAAAGAATGACATGCATAGAAAGCACGAGGTTTTTTCTACAATTTTTCACAAATTTTAGCACATGTCCAATATCAGCACGCACAGGGGTATAAGTGCAAATAATGAAACTATAATGTCAAAGCATAACATCCACTAAACCCCGGACCATATATGCAAATAACCCATGAATACACGTGGCAACTCAAGGCAACCATACCGGAAGGACTAAAACATAAATACTAAAAACTGTAGGGGCAATGATGGAAATAGTCCACAGTACAACTTTTATTTTACAGACTAAGTAAAAACAGAAAAGAAATGCAGGAAAAGTGGCGCAAATTACCCAGCCGACTCGTGCAGGTCACGTTGGGTGCCAAGTGTCATCCTCTGACTGGATGGTGAACGTGCGGCTCTGGAACGAATACCTGGCGAATCCAACGGCCCTGGCTGGATGATGAATGTGGGCGTACAGAGGCCGTTAGATGTCGGATCTAACGTCTTGACAAGGCCAGGTGCTGGACGGTTGGGATCTAATCTGGGGCGAAGGCTGGATCCACCGGCAGAGGAAGATGCTGGACGAACTCCGCCTGGGCAAAGTTCACCGGAGCACCGGCGGCAATCCAGCACTCCGATGGGCAAACGGACGGCGGCGACCGAATCGCAAGGCCCCTCCGCATCGGGGGAGGGCTAAGATGAAGTTTGTCAATGGTCGGATATCTTGGAAGGGTACTGGGACTTGGACGAGATCCGACGAGGCTGGATGAAGATGAGCTGTAGCGTAACAGCGTGCGCTTTGACCTGCAGATGAAAGCTTCGACTTAGAGGGACACTCCGGTCGGGGTTATTTGGTCGAAAATAAAGGGAAGCGACGATGGAGGGTGAAGGTGGTTCCGGCGAAGCAGAGGATGGAACCTAAGCCTAATCTTGGCTCGTATAGCCAATATTTGGATGATCAGGATGCGGAGGAATGGTGACAGTGAACAGGAGAGTCGATCTAAACGGATGGATGTGGCTGATGGAGCTCCGACCAGCGGGTCGGAGCAGGCGGAGCGACGGATGAAAGATCTGAAATAACTGGAACTAGGGTCGAAATGAAGGTTACCTGAAGGTCCGAGATTAATCCTAAGCTCCATGGGGTGACGTTGAGGTGGGTCGTCGCCTCGACCATGCTGTGGAAGGCGGGGAGGCTCAATGCGGCGGAAGTCCGACCACGTAGGGTGAGCGTCGGCGACAGTGGCTCTCTTCGGTCGCCAAGAAGCTCCTCCGGTTACTGTCACCAAGGGGGAGAGATCTAGGATAGGATGTGAGTGTGAGGCACGAGCTACTGCTCTGGGGAAAGGAGTGAAGGTTTTATAGCAAGTCCCAGGTGGTGAAGAAGAATCGGATGACACACACGAACTGAGGAAGATCCGTCCTTCCCTAGGGATCCGCGAGGGTCGTGGATCCAAGGGGAAGGAGCGGGCGAAGAAATCGGGGCAAGGGAGGCCAAGATCCGATTGGGAAATTTACGAGAAGATGGGGCACAAACCGGATCCGGGCGAAGACTGGTCCGGGAGGGGGAGTTGACCGGGGTCAACAATCCTCCTGGACCAATCAGAAAAAAGATTGGTCAAAATTATTTGAAAAATTGAAAATGATTTTATTTTAAATTATGTTCAAAATGAAAAATGTTTATAAATTTCAAACTATTTTTTAGTGATTTTTATTTATTTTTATGAAAAATAAATTATGGTATATACAATATATTATATTATATATAGGTATAAAATACTTAGGTATTTTATTTTATTATTTTTATTTTCTTATTTTGTATAAATAACCTAATTTTATAATTTATTTTTTTACAACATAAAATTTAGTGTATAAAATAATTTTTATTTCATTTTTATTGGTTATTTACAGGTGTAAAATAAATTGAAGTATGTTACATATATAAATGTAATGTGTACAAGGTTGTAGAGAGAAAAAATATTTTGTTTTTATTTTAATTTTATTTTTATAATTTTTGTTTTATTTTTAAAAATATATACAAGGGATTAGAAACACATTTTTATTTTTATTTTTGTGAGAATATAATATATACATATAAGAAGGAATATCACAAGGTAGAGTGGCCCTATCGCTCTTTACTTATTTTATTTGGCGATCAGGCCGATATTGGGCCCTCTCTTGGGTTTAGGTCACTCAATATTTATTCTAAATATTCCCTTCTTTTTATTTTATTCTTTATTATTTTATTTTTGCTCAAATACATGCTAATTATTAATATTTAACAAAAGCATGCTTATTGGTAACTTGTTGTATTTACAGCTATCTACATGGTATTTTGCCAAGATAATTAGCTAAAATAAAAGAATAAAGAGTGATGAATGAGTATTCATCACTTCTCTAGGGTGATAGCATCCATGCATGATTTTGCATTTGATAAGCATTTGTAAGTGGTGAGGTACACCTTAGATGTTGATATTGATCAACCTCCTCCATTGTTGTTTCTTTTCCCTTGATATAAAGTTCTACAAGATTTTCCTTCGGTACCTAAAAAATACCAATCGTCCCTTAGTTAATTTTATCGAATTAGTTATAGTAAGAGTTTCTAGGTCAATTCAAAAGCACAACAAATTAAGATTTAAGTGAATATTGTATTTTTATTTTACTTGTACAAGCTCAAGTTCGGAACATGGAGGCAAAATACATGCACTTAATCTTAATAAAGATAACTAAACATGGACACGTTCACATAGATGTTTTTCTAGATTTTTTAATCAATGAATACCAAGTGAAAATGACAATGCAATGGTGCGTAAGACAATGAAGTGACTGCTATTTTAGATATTAAGGATATTTATATATTATAAATCTTTGAAAATTTGATTCAAGGCTTAAAATACAACATAAAAAAGGGATAAATTTTTGTAGAATATAATAATTTATCTTAAGAAATTTTTTAGGATTTTTTTTCAAAATAAATATCAAAGGGAATAAAATACGAGAAACAAATTTGAGTTTTTGGTATAGCATTTAACTTCTTAATTATTTATAAAATACAAAAAGTGTATTTTAGTAAAGTTGTATTTTTTTCTAGACATAAGATATTAAATACTCTACAAATGTATTCTTTGTATTTTTTATTTAATATGCATGCATGAAAAACTGATAAACTTTTTTGGATTTCTGTAATTTTTGGTGTAAACATAATGAAAACAAATGAAATTTTGTAGTAGATGTAAATATAATAAATATACCTATTATATTTCATTAATTTTTTAAACGAAGTGATTTTTATTATTTTTTTGAAACAAAGTGAATTTAAATAATTAAATCTTAATAATTAGCTACCATGGATAGTTTTGCAATTCACAATTTCCGTAGATAGAGAATTTATTTGGAAACATAATACACTTTGAATTTTTACAAGATAAAGAATATGGAATTGATTATGAACTAAATACACAGCATGATTTTTATAAATTTTCAGGTGCATAAAGCATATTAAAACTTTGATGATTTGTTTTCGGAATTTTTAGAGCTAAGATTAATTTAATATGAAATTAACAAGAAAAAATGGTAAACTATGTTATTGTCTACAATTTTTATTTTAATAAATCAGTCACACGTCATAAAATTCCAAATAAATATTCACAAAGTAGAGCATTATTAGATCTACAACATGCAATGTTTAGATTTTAAAAATAACAAAATTTGTAGCTTAAGAAAGTGTCCAAACAGAAGGGTCTTAATGAAAATTAAATAAGAACTAATTAAAAAATAAATAATGCTACAAAAGATTTTTTTTTGCAAATATAAAGACCAGAGGGACATGGAGTACAAATCTTCCAGCTTGGGGTCTTTGTGCTATTTGGGATACTGCGAGGGGACACCTTATAGAACTCCCTATCCATGTGATGAGAACACGTGACTAGCTTTAGGATCCAACAATGGGTGGCATTATAAACGTGTGGATGGAGTAACGACGCATGTAGCATCTGGATGAGACCTGAGTTGAGGATCCTATGGTGATATTTTCTCATCTAATCAATGGTGGATCTGATACTTATTCTTTGATCAAACAGTCAAGGGGACACCACATGGGTGGATATGTTGTGCTCCGTGATCCAAAGTCTTAGGTGTGGCCGTGTGGTGATCTAGAGTGCAAACAAAGATACATGTCTGAGTAATCTCATTTGTAAATAGACAAATGTTGGAGATGGTTGTGGCTCAAGTTTTTTTGGGTTCGGTTGGAGTAGCTGATTGTGGATAATGCATGGAAGGTGAATGATTGTGCGAAGGAAGAGAAGGAGGGCATGGCTAGCTGTAGACGAACATGGGTGAGTAGTAGGAATGTTTTGCAGAAGATTTCGAGGGGGAGTTCACAGTTGATCGAGTTTCAATAATGCATGGATTTCATAGCACAATGGGCTTGGTAGAGACATGGTAGTGGTAAAACTAGGCATTCATTGACCAGTAAGCGATATGAGTTGGCGAAAATGACGAAGGGTAGATTAGTGGTAAATGCTATGTGGTCTTTGATTGAGTAAACGTGAATGGACTAAAGAAAAAGAAATAAAAAGTAAAAAATGAAAACTTGAATAAAAATGATAAAAATGAAAGTTGTAGAATTCAATTAGATCTGCAATATTCATTAAGACCTCAAATCCAAAATAAACAATATGTGCAATCTACATGTTTTGGGTATTTTATATGTATAAAATACATGTATTTAAATGTTTTTATATTTTTCTTGATTTTTAACTTAATATTATATACATAGTAAAAAAATAATTAAACACTAATTAAATATTACATATTAATATATTTTTAGATTTTCAATAATTAAATAAAATATATAATAAAATAGAACAACCTTCAATTATAGATAGTTTGGGACAATATATACAAGTTCACAATTGATCTATTTTACATTTCTTCTGTTTTTTAAAATTTTAATTTTAATATACCTTGTTAAAACAAAAAATGAAAAAAAAAACAAACTGGAAAAGAAGTAATTTAAAAAGGATAAAAAATGTATGTAAAATTTCAACGTAAATTCATGCCAATTGTATAATATACATTAGATGTCCAAAACTCATGTTTCACATATGAACTTTTATTCCTTAGACTTTGGTTTCAAAGGTAAGTAGAATGTATAGAATATTGCATGGAGGAGATATTAAACTTTATGTCTTTCAGTTTTCTCAACTAAGATTTGGGTTTATTTGTAATATTTATAGGTATATTTCAAACCACCTTTAGGTACCCAAAGATGTTACACTTTTCTTTAAACTAGAATCATAACTATCTACTCCTTTTCCTTTTAAATTTTTGGTGCACAAAGTTCTTCTTCCTTTTGAATTCTATACTTTCTTTCTAACTTAAAACTACTAAGATCATTTTTAAGCAAATTATTTTACTTTTTAAAAACATCTTAAATCATCTAATAGGAGAGATTTATCATAAATTAAATGATTGTAATTTTATTAAAAAAGAAATTACTTATTTTTCATATTTCATAACTTGTCGAAAAAGATCTTGAGAAGTATTATAAAGTTCGTCATATGAAAGTTGACTTACCTCATCACCTGCATTAGAAAACTCAGTTTCGACTGAAGCTATCAATCCCATGCTTACGCTTTTGTCTTCTTCTTCACTATTGCTTGAATCATCCCAAGTTGCTTGCATAGCTTTCTTTTTGAACTCCTTCTCAGGATTCTTCTCAAATCAAAAATATTTTTTGAGGGAAATACGTCTTTAATTGCCATAGCTTGTTGTATCGAATGCACTTTATTTCTTTTTCTCTTTCTCTCCTCTTATGCACAATGCCTTGAACTGTTGGATGATAAATGCAATATCACCAATACTGTCTTAATATTCACTTGTTTCTTTGATAACTACAAGTGCTAAACCTTTTTGTGACTTTTATTCTCCTTTACTTCTATTTCTGAGTTTTGTTTCATAGGATGAAATTATATCTATAGAATCCTCCATAGATGTCGTGCAAAAGTTAGCTACATCTTCTATTGTTGTAACTTTGTGTTCCCATTCTTGAGAAAGACAAATAAAGATTTTGCTTGTTAGTTCTCCTGATAGGAAGGTTATTCTAAGATTTCTTAGTTTATTATTATTGTGGTAATGATATTCATATTCTTGACAGTCTCCCCTTTTTGCATTTTAGAAGTTTCATAATTGAGAGTTAACACCTGAAGTGAGACTCTTTCACCTTAGTTATACCTTCATGTGTGATCTCCATATATTTCAATATCTCGGGCGCTATCTTCAAATGATATAGTCACTCAATTTTGATTTTCGATAGCATAATATAAGGCATTCATCTTATTTGAGTTGAGTTCCATCTTGCCGTCTTTTTATCAGTATAGCCTGTGTCATTTTACTATATAATTTTGAATTCTTTTCTTGTCATGTTCCATGTGGAGAAATCAGATGATTTGAGGAAGATTGGCATCTTTGTCTTTCAACTTGTTTATTCATCTCATTGAAATAAGGCAGACGAATCACCAACTTTCCTTCAGTTTGTGATCTTGAAATGCTAGCCATGTATGTATTAGATACTTCCTTTACACGAATGAGATCTGCTAGAAAATATGAACTTGATGCAAATTTGATCGTGTAATCGAGATCATTACAATCACAATACTAAAAAAATATTATATAGCACTTATCAATCCCAAGATGAAATCAACTAAACCACATGTGTGAAAGCTATTTAACATGAAAATCCTTCATGGTAAAACTTCAATAATAAATAAATATACAACAAAGAATAAGGTATAAGAAACGATCTTACTAAGCAAGGAGCACGCTTTTAAGATGGGATATAGAATCGATAGAGCTCCGGACCTGCAACATATAACATATTGTAGCTCTAAGTAGTTCTCTCCCAAAAAAAATAAAAATGACAAATATAGAGTATATGAGTTGTGCATGTTGGAAGGGAAGTATAAGTTCCTATTTATATAATTTACGACTTTCAGAGATATCGGGACTCGATAGAGCCATTGGGGTTCAAGTTAGAAATAAAATTGACTTTAAAAACATTCTTCAAAAAGTATTTGATCGATTAGTTTAAATGATCAATTAAATTAAAAAAAAACTGATTGATCAAATTTAAAGTGTTGATTGGTCTATTTCACAACATTGACAAAAGTTGGCAGATCATTAAAAAAGTTGACTAATCAGTGTTGACCGATCAATCTAAAAGGGTTGACTGATCATTATTGATCAATGAGTTCGGAGCATTGATTGACTAGTTTTTAACCAGTTACAATAAGTGATCGATCAAATGACAATTGTTGATCAATTTGTTTGCATTTTTTTTGCGTGAACTCAAGAAATGAAAAGTCTTAGAGTTTATCTTGATATGAAATCCTTTCTTTCCTATTGTTGAGCTTCTTCTTGGTCACTTAATTTCCTTGCTTTTGACATGGCTTCTAGCTAAATAAACAAGTTTTTGTTACCATTAAAACATGGATGCTTATGTAGGACTTAACTTGGTATACAAGTTATCACTATGATGATGATGACGACATTTCTTGAGTAACCACCTTATGAAAAATCACGTCCTAATTAGATCGAATACACAACAGGTTACTTGAAATATATGTCCTTTGTCATGTAGAAGTACTTCCTAATGTAAAACTTGGTGCACATAGATGTAGTTTCCTATAGTTCTTATATAGTTGGAGTTACATGTTGTAGGAAATAAGCATACACCCTTATACCCTGAGCTAGATATCTAGAAGGTCTTGCCCCAATTTGCATGGTGGGTGAGGTACCATACTTTGACCATTTCTGGTGTGGTTTAAAAAATATTGTCCTCGTCATAACCCTTATTGGACAATACAGTTGATATTCTAGACTTTGCACATATACATAATGATATTAATGATATTATTGGTAGTAGGACTAGGCATGGTTATATGTATATGGTACTTTGAGTATTCGCATTTTGAAGGTATTTCCAAATTGTGTTCATTGAAGGAGATGATATGTCGATACATTCCTTGTGTTGCTCGTTAGAGATACACCAAGCATGGGTAATGGCTTCCCATTATTCATGTCCTATCCTGCCGTAAGAAGATATTCAACCTGTATATACCTATACTAGACAAAAGATAAGATGGTCAATTTAATGGTAATTATGTTGAATGTTTCTACCCTTTGAACGTAAACAAAAATTTGAGAGAATTACTGACTTACATATTTTGTCCACCTAACAGGTGTTATTAAGTCATCTTTGCATTTGGAACGCCATTTGTTTAGAGTAAAGTAAGGATCCTTTTAAATAGTATCTACTAGAGTATTTGTCCGCGCTTCGCGGCGAGTTGGAAAAGATACATCGATTTACGATTTACATAAATATATACTTAAATTTATTAATATAATGTTGTTATTAATTAATAAAGATAACAATTTCTACAGAAGCAGTAGATGTATTTTGGGCGAAACACAGATATTATCAGTGCTTTCTACATTACATGTATAAAAAAAATATGTTTTGTAAAATATATTGGATTACACAATTTTATATTTGTACTTTTTATGGTCAATAGTGGCAATTTGTATATAGAAATAAAATTAAAGCAGCACAATTCAAATCCAAACATCCACAAACTGTTATTATAAGAAAACCTTCAACTAACAATGTTTTAAAACAACTGACAACCAATTATTTGTCCGATCTATATACATTTTCTTGAAATAAAAAATACAAATAGATGTTATTGTGGATCATGTGTTTGTTCTGGTTGTGTATATCATTGATTTGTTAGTTGAAATAAATATGCACAAATGCTAAGAAAATAAATAGAAAATGTAAGGAAAAACATCAACAAATTATTCAGATTTACTGAAAAAATACCATTTGGGATAAAAGAAATTGTTTTCATTGCACACTTGCCTAGATCGTAATGTTATCTGCACAATCATTTTTTTACTGTTGATCATGTGTTTATTGTTCTTTAGTTCATTCTCAGATTTGCTTGTGGAAACAAATATCCGCGATTATTACCAGCACAAAGTAGGAAAATATAGCAAAGAAATCAATGAAACATTTATTGTCATATGAGGATGTGATTGTCATTTAGTAACAATTGAGTTGTTATAAGAATTTATTTTGTAAAAACTGCTTTATAATCCAATTAGAGATGGAAACACCAGTACTTAATAGACAGACAAACATCCACCAATGCCCAAGCTCCAAACACCAATCAAATGACTTTTAAACTCCTTTTTTAAAAGCGTCGCCATTTCATTCATACTTCATCTAAGATAAGTAAGAAGTGAGAACAAATTGATACATTTCTTTGTAATCTACAGAAGTAATTATAATCCAAGGGACATACATAGTTTCAACGAGTTCCAAAACAAAAACATAGCACAAAAGGGAAGAATTGTGGAATTTGGAATAGCTTTTGAATTTTGAATATGAAGATTATGTATAAGTTGAAATCGCATACCTCTTTGCACCTTCAAATCACTCTGGAATATAATTTAGATCTCCTCTAGATCAATTGCTAGAAGATATTCCTAAAATCTCTGCTAAGGACTATTAATGGTCATTTCTTAATGGACTCAGACGACTTTCGCAACTTTAAAGATAATTCTTTAGTCCAAAAGTTGGGTTCGAATCACGAGAAGTTTCTTGTGATAGCTAAACATTAATGGAGGAATGGTAGATGGTTAGTGTTTGAATGTTATATTCATCTTACAGACTAACATTTCCCCTATAACTGCATATTCTTAAGTTGAAAGGTTGTGATGTCTCCATGTTAGAAAATAGCTGAAGACTTCATAAACCATCAAACAAAAAGTCCATGAAGGGGATTTGCTCTGAATGCAAATGATTACAGCTCTATCTCTACTAAAAAAAATCTTTGATATATCTAATCTCAGATATACAACCACAATTCCAAACAACAAAAACGTCTCAATACTAAAGTCGGTATTTTATATCACAATACTTTTCATGAATGAATATAAAAAAATAACAAAACTAGAATATTTGTGCATAGATTATAGCATTCACAAACTGTAAATGTAAAAAAATAAACTTGTAAAATACGTACAAATTTGAAATTAACGCTTACCTGAATCAAATACCAAATAACAATTGTACTTGATATGTTAAAAACACATTTTTAACATTTAAAAAACTCGACTTTTTATTAACACAAAGAAAAATTGAAACTAATACTCACTCAAACCAAGTCCAGATTTGTGTCTTCTAGCACTAGAAGTGAGCATCTACACTATTTATTTTGTGTTCACAAAGAGACGCATGGAATCCTTGTGTCCACCTTCTCATCAAATGGTGGGGTGGGGGATTCTTCTCCATCCCGTTCCTGGAAGAATTAATGTTCTCTTGAGCACATTAAGGTGGCTACGGATCAGAGGAAGAAGGGTTGATGCTCCTCCGTATGTAGTTAGATCAGAAGCTATTGTTCTGGTCGATGATCGAGTTCAACAACCCATCTGTGTACATGGCCTTTGTAGTGGCTAAATGATACATGTAGCGGTAGAATTGGATATTGATGGGCCGAAAAATCCCAAGAGCAGACTAAGGTGGATAAAATATAGCGAAGGTCATTGCGACCTCAGTCGCTCGAGAAATCAATCAACTCAACAAGAAAAATATAAGATCAGACCACCAAACAAAGAGAAAATCAGAGAAAAATAACTAGTGGCCCTGACTATTGGATTAGCCTGGTATAGCAACCAGGGTCAGACTCAGGGAGCGCGGATTGGCCTTGCGGCCTACGAAGTAGTCAGAAACAAAAAAAAATAAAAATAAAGGATTTTTGGAGGATTTTTAATATTTTTTATATTTTTTTGGAATTTTTAATTATAAAGAAAACTACAAAAAGGCAAATATAAACACAAACAACAATTTATTTAACTACTCTAAAAAGCTCCAAAAATCAAACAAAAATATTTTTAGAATTTTTGTATTTTTTACTGCTTTTAGTGAATTTTTGATAATTTTCTGATTTTTATAGGACTTTATAAAAAAATAAACGAAGGCTGAAATGCAAGAACACTGTCCATCCAAGCTCTTAAGACCAAAATAAAATATACAATGGTCTCAATAGAGCCTCAAGGTATTTTTCATATAAAATATAGACAAAAAGGAAAAATCAAAGACTGAGTTTATTATTTTTAGAATTTTCTATTAGCTATTAGAATTTTTATGATATTTTCAAAGTTTTTCATTTTTTATATTTTTTATAAATCAAAAAATGACCAAAATTGGTCAGAACATCAAACACATCAAAACAACCAAAATATAAATTTTTTAGAATTTTTGAGAAAGTTTTAATATTTTTTTTTATGATTTTTATATCTGGACAGACAGATTAAGGGGTGTTTTGAATTTTTAAAAATAATAAAAGGGCTCTAAAAATTTCCCAAAAATTAGTGAAAATTCTACACAGTGGCAGGAGCCACATGTCAAATTTTCACTTGATTTGGATGAGATTTGATATTTTTTTTACAACAAATACAAGCCCACAGTCACAGGGACCTATTTGTCATAAAAATATGCTCTAGGGGCCTAAAAGTAACAAGCACAGAAGTCCAGGGGGTCCTGGTGCAAAAAGTCCAGGTTCCCACGTGCCACGCACATGTTCTGGGCACTCAGGGACCAATATGCAAATAAAATAGTTCCTAGGGCATATTAGTAACAAGTACTAAAAGCCCAAGGAGCTGGTTGCAAATAACCCACTACATTCGGCACATGTCCAATTAAAACACTCACAGGGGTGTATATGCAATTAACCAAAAAGATTTTTCATTTCATTAACAAATAGAAACTACAGACCCATACATGCAATTTCACCAGAATGCACGTGACGAGCACGTGTCCCACAACGTACAGGGGTAGAAATGTAAATATAAGAAACTAACAGGTCCTCTATGCAATTTTACCAAACTAAAATAAACTACGAAAATATTTACAGGACTATTTAATAAAAACAAAAAGAAGGGGGGCCTAAGTGAAATTACCCCTTATTATGATCCGAGGGCAGAGATGGCGCCACGTGGTGTATCTGACGGTCGGGGATGACGTCGCCTCAACGAAGAAGCCTCGGCTCGGATCGAACGGCTAAAGGCCTCCCACGTGGAGGATCTGACGGCTACGATGCGACGTGGGTGAACGAAGGGGCCTCTGCTCTGATCTGACAGTGAAGAGCTAGACACGTGGAAGATCAACGGCTGCTGTACGCCGTGGCTAACACTCGCTGGATGGACGGTCCAGATCAATCCTCCAAGGGATCAGCCGGTGGCGTGGCTCCTCAAATGAATGGCTACGATCACGTCTGGAGCTGGAGGGCAGGATGGACGGCTCTGGAGGATGCACCAAGAACAGGTCGCCGGCGATGTTCGCCAGCCCAAAGCTCGCGCTGTGTGCCTCCTCAGCTGCTGCTAAGATGCGGAAGAGCTCCGCCGTGAAGTCCCGCAGTGGATGATGGTCTCCGATGAGGCTGACGACCACCAGAATGTCCCCGCGACGGCGGTGGCCTAGAGCTGCTGCGCCTGAAAGCTCGGACCCTCAGATGGGTCCCTCTCAACCTGCAAAACACACAGAGCAGCTCCTTGGTCGATGGCAAATTGCCTCGACCAAGTTAGGGGCGAAATGGGCGAGTGTGCATCGGGGTGTGGTCCTCCGGCGAGCGGCAGAGGAGGAGGACCGAAGTCCCTGCTCCGGGGCGAGTCAGGGTTGGGTGGCTGAATGAAGAAGGTGGAGAGAAGTCTGGTGAAAGTGGTGGAGTGCGGAGTGGCTGATGGTTGGATGGAGACGACGGGCGAAGGTGGCGGAGCTACGGGCACTGAAATCTAAAAACTAGGATCTAAGCTAAACTACTGGCTAATCTACCTACCTGGCGGAGGAGGTTGACTGTGCTGGAGCTCGGGGAGCTCCGGGGGTCATTTCCTGCAAGGGGGCGTCGAGTCCCGAGGCTGGGCGCGCTCGCGGCGGCGAAGCCACCAGATCAATGGCTTCCAAGCATCCCGAGCCTCACTTCCACTCCGTCTCGCTCGACTGTCACTCAAGCAAGGTGGAGGAGGTCCTTGGCGTCGAGGGGAAGGTACAGAGATGCCTAAAATGTGTGGCGGAGCTCAGGCTATATAGTCCTAGGGGTCCGGCTAGATGGATGTCGGGCGAGGAAATCGGAGCGCGGATCCCCAAAACCCACCCCGGGCGTGGATCAGGGATGACCGATGATGGATTAGGACCCGGGGTTTCGAGTATTGGTGATCGGATCAAAGCGCAATAAATGGGAGAAGAGACGGGTCGGGCGCAGATCCGCTAGTCTGTGGTCCAGGGGGGGAGTTGACCGGGGGGTCAACATCCCCCGTGGACCACTGAGAGTCGGCCACGTCATAATGAATTGGAAAATCAATATAAAATAGCAAATGGCCTATTTTGGAAAAAATTAAAACACAAAAAATGTTTATTTATTTATAAACTATTTTTTGTGATATTTATTTATTTATTTGAAATAAAAATTAGGTATTTACAATATAGTATTATATACATAGGTATATACAATATTGTATTTTTTATTTTTATTTTTAATTATTTATTTTTGTACATTTTTATTCCAATTTTATATTTTATTTATTTACAAAATAAAATTTGGAGCAATTTGGTATTTTTATTTTATTTTTATTATTTAATTACAAGGGTAAATAAATAAGTTTATTTATATACATATATGGTATATATACAATGAAGGAAATTGATTTATTTTTATTCCTTTTTTTATTTTTATTTTTGTAATTTTTATTCTGTTTATTTACATTATGAAATATAGAATATATACAATTTTTATGAGATTTTAATTTATTTATTTATAGGGGTAAATAAATATATAAGTGAGTCTATGTACATGGTGAACATACAAGTGTGAAGGCATTTTTATTTTCTTTTTATTTTTCTATTTTTATTTTGATTTTGTATTTACAAATATATACAAATATTTACAAATAAATACAACCCATTTTTATTTTTGTTTTTAGAGGAAAATAATTTATTATTTATAGGTAGATATGTACAAGGGTGAGCTTCCTTATCTCCCTTTACTTGGGTTTTTATGCGGTCAGGCCCATGCTGAGCCCTCCCTTGGGATTAGGTCGCTCAATAATTATTCTAAATATCTCCCTCTTTTTCTTTTATTTCTTTATTCTTTTATTTATGCACAAAAACATGCTAATTATGCATATTTACAAAATGCATGCTGATTGACAATTATTTGTATTTACAGGAATATACATGTGTTTGATAAAGGTTTTGTAGCTAAAATAAAAGAATAAAGAGTGATGAATGGGTATTCATCACCCCCCTATACTTAGCTTTGCTAGTCCCTTAGCAAACACTTATTTGAAAAAGAAGTGAAAAAGAAAAAGAGAAAGAAAAAAGGAGAATATACATGGATCAAGGTTGATTATTAAACTTGCCTTCATTAAATTGAATTATGGAGCTCGATCAGATCTTTGGATTATTAATGTGTCAGAACCTTATTTGGACTTAAGTTTAAAACTCAACAGCCTCTAAGATCCACTAATCTATAATCAATACTCCTTAATAACCCAGATCAGAACAAGTCTACATACACAAACCCTGAAGACTATGAGTCTTTCCTTGTACTATGTAAGTGAGATAAGCTCTCCACCTCAGAAGTAGTAACTTGACAACCCTCCCCAACAAGGTAACTCTATGACCCTAGTCTGGCCACTCTTTCCCCGAGGAGCGGGGTATTCCCTTCTAAGTTCAAGTTCAACCGGCTCAAGAAGAGGGGGAAGAAGAGAATGGACCATGGCCAGTGTAGCCATGTATCCTTGGGAGCTCAACCAGTGTAGCTAAGTCTCCCTGCTACAAGCTACATAAGATGGAATACATGAGTCTCAAGCTTTGCTTATTTGCACTATATACATACTCTGGTGGGATTATCATTTTCTATCAGACCCACCACTTTTTTGGAGTTATTTTCTTTTTGCATTTTTTTTCAAGTGCATCAGTACAACATATACATGTACAGCATATTTACATAAGGAGTTTTTCCTCTTGAGCCAGTAGACTATCCCTCTTTTGAAGCATTATTGCAACCCACAACTTCTGTCGTTAGACGTCATAGAAACCATACCAAGTTGAGACGCACTTCCTTCACTAAAAGAAGAAGAGAGGTTCCGCCAAGAAGTACTACCCTCATATGCTACCCCAAGTCAAGGAAGACTGCCTCCTCACCACCTCATCCGTAGAGAGCTCGGTGCTAAGTGCAAGTCCAAGTAAAGCCATTGTCTATATGAGTCATGTGTGTGTTGTTAAGTGCTCTACTTAGGACATGTGATCATAGCCTAGTGGACTCAAAGAATTGAGTCACCATGGACCTGAAAAGCCTCAACCCTAAGCCCTATAAGGTTCCTCTTAGAATTAGGTGGATTAAGATCTTAATCAAGCTCCATTTCCCAATTTAATTCCATGCTAGTTTAAATGTCAACTATAATCCAGGAAAAACTGTACAAATATATACAAAGATGCTATTTACACAATATTTACACAAATGCAAAATTTTTGAAAAATGTTTGGAAATCATGGATGTATGCATGAATGCAAGTTTTCCAAAATATTTACACAAATTTACATAAGGTTTTTGCAAACTTTTGATTTTCAAAACATTTTGGAAAAATTTTGTACTATATACATAGTTTTGATATGCACATATTTACAAACTTTACACAAAAAGGTTTTTGAAAACATTTTTACAAAAATAATTTGTACAATAGCTATGTGTGTGCAAATAAAAGAATGTTTATTTACATGGAAAAATTTTTAATTTTTTTTATGGATTTTGGATTTTTAGCTATTTATATTTATTAACACACTCACACAAAGTACGAGTTATGGCTAAAGTATATATGAAATATATACACACCCCCTATACTTAGCTCGAACGATGTCCTCAGAGTCAAGAGTGATGAAGAAGACATAACTCGTGCTATGTATAGGGAAGTGAAAAAGAAGGCTATATACAAAGATGATTGAAAGAATATAAAATCAAGAGAACCTCGGCTTTTCCCCCTATACTTAGGATCAAATAATCCTAAGTATAGCAGGCTGTATACGAAGGGAAAACCGAGTGAAGAATGTACAGGGTCTACCCCCCATACTTAGGGTAAAATATCCCTAAGTATAGGCAGCAAAATAGGGGTAGCAAGACACGAAGAAAATCAACAAATATGTACAAGGTGAGAGGGGCATCACTCCCCCTATACTTAAGGTGAAGAACCTTAAGTATAGGCAACACAACATAAGTGATGAAACAGAACGGAAGAATAACCCGGTGTTTCCACCCCCCCTATACTTAGGATGAGGAATATCTTAAGTATAACAAAGATAATCCTAAGCGAGACCTGGGGTGAAAACAAGAACGGAAGAAAGGAAGATCAAACTAAGACAAAATACGTATATACAAAAGGGTACAATGTTGAGGTGCATCTCAACAAGCGCTAGATTTTACGCCCCTAGCTAGGCGGAAAGGCTAGGATAAAGCAGTATCCATGTTCAGAACGACATCGGTAAGGCGAATGCCATACTGTCGTCGCAGTCTCGGTGTGAGAACAACGACGAACTCAACAGTGTAAAGAAAGACACCCAGGTATTCAATCAAGCGGGTATCTACTACTGGCCAAGTATATGGAAGTAAGTGATCGGGATCCGGTAGCACAATAGAAATCATCGACTCTGGATCAGACTGGAGTGAAAGTGTGGAGCTGAAGAAATCAAACGTTGAGAGGGATGGATCAGTAATAGAATCCTCCACGTCAATCAGTGTCTCAAGAAGATATGTGCAGTCAAGATCAGGAGACTCTCTAAGAAGACTGATATCCGATGCATGAAATAGAAGCAGATCAGACAGATCATCGAATATCTCCAGGATGGGCTCATCCTCGCGAGGGTCATCGAGGTGAGAAGACTCAGAATCTGAAGGATCTAAAGACTCGGTGTCATGCTCCGCCAGATCAGAAACACTCTCAGCAAGTGAAATCAAGTACTCATCGAGTGTGGCATCCTCCCACAGATAATCCTCGGGGAGAAATGCAAGATCAGATGTGACTAAGAGAGGATCAGGATCTAGATGGGCATCTGCGCTGCTGTCAAGTATCCACTCGATGCACCAGGCTGCGTCATCATCTGAAATCTGGCTCTCGGCAATCTGGAAGCAGGAGAAGGTACTGGTCAACACCGCGGAGGCTGGCAAAATATCTGCGGCTGATCCTCGCTCTGCGGCTATGCTGGCTGCCAACTGGTCCTCAGCAAGTGTATCTGACTCATCAAAGTGGTGGACAAAAGGCTCGAATATGGGACTCTCTGTGTCTGAACTCTCAAAGTGGTGACCCTCATCGAGCTGTAGCTGCTGGGCTGAATCCTGGTAACTGTCGGTATCCGAGAAGTATCTCTGTAGAAAAGAAGCTGAGTCCTCCGGGACCGGGAACTGAAGTGGCTGAATCAATGGCTGCAAAAGCGGGGGCTCCTCCGACTCCTGGAGTATCAGAAGATCTGATATCCAAGACTCATCAACTGGGAACTCTGGGGCTGACTCGAACTCCAGCTGGAAAACCAATGGGAATTCAAGTAGACTCTGGGTCCGAACCTCTGCAATCGCAGTCATCTCCTCAGTTCGCTGTGGTGCTGGAGCATCCAAGTCCTCGGGCTGGTGTGTAGAAACTGAATCCTCGTGCACTGCGACACACCGTACTAGTACTACATCGTCCGCATGTGTTGTCCCGATTAGGGCATCTCGTGAAGAAGAACTCTGTGAAAGTAAGCTCGAGATGGTATCCAATAGGTGAATGTCGGAACTGCGGTGTGAACCATCACATGTAGAAATCACCAGTGCTATCTGCTATGCGGTCATCCCCCGCATGGAGATCTCAATCAGGTCTGTCAGTGGAATGTCGTGGTCTGGAAATCTCCTCAAGAGGTCAAGAAACCTCGGCCATGCCTCATGCAATGGCTCGTGGGGGTCAACTGAAAACTCGGTGATCAAAGACCGCATCAACTCTGCTCTACGCGGGGGAAAGTATCTCTGTAAGAACTCTCGGCGTAGCTCTCCCCACGTATCGAATGTCCTCCCCAATCGTCGATGCCATCTCATGGCTCTGTCATGAAGTGTGAATGGGAAGGTCCTCCTCATCAGCTCCTCTACAGTGATATCTAAATATCTTTGTGCTATGCAAAACTCCTCGAATGCGGACAGGTGAAGATAGGGCTCCTCGTGCGCCTCTCCTGCAAATGTCGACAGTCTCTGAATGTAATCCAAATCCAAGATGAATGGACGTAATGTAGAAGCTAACTGAACTCCCTGTGCTATCTGATCCTCCATCGATCTGGGATATGATCTATCTGCTGATCTCCACTGCTCTCTCTGATCATGAATGGAGTGCACTCTCAACTCAGCAACGGCATCGTCCGGGTCTCGCATTTGCTCTATCTGGTATCCTCTTACGTCAAGCGCAGCATGCCCAGAGTGGTGAACGGGATGGAAGGGAGGGAGCGGGAGGTTGGTCGGAGATCCAACCTTCCTAGAAGGTGGACTGGACTGATGGTCAGATGGTGAAGAAAAAGCCGCAAGAGTCGTCTCAAAGTGAGGGGGATCCATCATCCAAGGGTAAGGGAGAAGAAGAAGACTGAAGGGAGGGTGGGTGGGAGACAAAAGAAGAGAAGAAGATGGTGAAAGGCAGAAAGGATCTGGAAATCACACAAGATGAGAAAAGCAAACCCCTGATTCACCTACGCACACGAGCTGAAGACCGAAAGGGATCGGTCAATTATCTTGTCAATTTTATTTTAGGTGATCATTCAGTTTATCAGAGCGATTATGTGAGCTGAATAGGAATCCAAATTTTTGTCAACCGACTGTCCCGTACAAAAAGCCAGTAATCAGTCAAGAAAAATTGGATATGGCTCTAGCCTAAGGTACGTGTCACTCTCTTGGTCATCCAAACCAAACAAGGAGGGGGTTACTCTTCCCAAGACAGATTTTCAATGAGGTGTCTTTTAGGTCAAGTGTGATTAGCAGTCCCAAATTTTATTGTTTTTCTTTTTAGGTATTTTTTAAATAAAAAGAAACCGCCTAACGAATTTTTCAGTTCTCCTGGTTATTAAGTCTAAAAATCAGGGGGGAGAAGTCGAAAAAGCCGATGCACGATGAAATCAATGATGCATGCAGAGTAAGCGATGCATACCTGACTCCAGCAGTCTACATGCAAAATGATCCGCGCAGAATTTAAAGACTGAAAATAAACTACCTAAATGGTGCAAGCGGAAAACCGAGTCCCTAAACAGCAGTTCTACTCGAAAGAACGGCTAGTCGACCACCAGCCTCCAATCCAAAAGTCTGGTCTCGGTCCACCCCTCCTCCTCCTAACAAATCGGGTTCAGGAGCAGCGCTTGGCAGGGTGGGCTACGGCACGTAGGCTCGAAGGTAGTGAATCAACTATTTTATTAATCTTTTTATTATAGGTCCAATTACCGAACTATAGGCACAAGCAGCTTTATTAGCGTGTTTAGATCATAATTATTACGTCATAGTCAAGCAGATAATCCTAAGGCTAGGGGCTTGAGAAACCGCAAGAAACCGGAAAAGGCAGTAAAGAAATCAAAAGCCGCGTAAAAGCCGCGAAGAAATCCGAGGGGTCCCCCGAGCACACCGGTGCTCGGCGAAACAGACCCCGAGAGTGTCTAAGGAAAGTCCAAGTGCCCTGATGTCCCTGTATTATTACAATAATTATTCAAATAATGCTGAAATAAAATCTAGACTAAACTAAACTAAGCCTCCCACACCTAATTGTCTTCTCGCGCTCTCCTACGGCTCCGTGCATAAGGGAGCCGCCTCCGATCACCGCGGTTGCACCGGCTCCTCGAAAGTCGCTGCCTCGGTCCCTCGGGCCCTCGTAAGAAAACAGAAGAATGTGTCAAGCCTCAATAAAGCAAATAAAGCTAAGAAAAGAAAATAGGGTATATATGCAAAAATAGAAATAAAATAAACAAACAAAAACAAACAAAAATAAAAGAAAAGAAAAGAAATAAAATAAAATAAAACAAAAATAAAAGAAAAATAAAAAGCCGCGAAGAGCCGCGGACTCAGAAAAAGCCGCGGAAAGCCGCGAAAATAAAAACAAAAATAAAACGACTACTAAGCCGTGCTCCCCGGCAACAACGCCATTCTGATGGGCCGAAAAATCCCAAGAGCAGACTAAGGTGGATAAAATATAGCGAAGGTCGTTGCGACCTCAGTCGCTCGAGAAATCAATCAACTCAACGAGAAAAATATAAGATCAGACCACCAAACAAAGAGAAAATCAGAGAAAAATAACTAGTGGCCCTGGCTATTGGATTAGTCTGGTATAGCGACTAGGGTCGGACTCAAGGAGCGCGGATTGGCCTTGCAGCCTACGAAATAGTCAAAAACAAATAAAAATAAAAATAAAGGATTTTTGGTGGATTTTTAATATTTTTAATATTTTTTTGGAATTTTTAATTATAAAGAAAACTATAAAAAGGCAAATATAAACACAAATAACAATTTATTTAACTACTCTAAAAAGCTCCAAAAAATCAAACAAACATATTTTTAGAATTTTTGTATTTTTTACTGCTTTTAGTGACTTTTTGATAATTTTCTGATTTTTATAGGATTTTATAAAAAAATAAAAGAAGGCTGAAATATAAGAACACTGTCCAACCAAGCTCTTAAGACCAAAATAAAATATACAATGGTCTCAGCAAAGCCTGAAGGTATTTTTCAATAGACAAAAAGGAAAAATCAGAGACTGAGTTTATTATTTTTGGAATTTTCTATTAATTATTAGAATTTTTATGAGATTTTCAAAGTTTTTCAATTTTTTATATTTTTATAAATCCAAAAATGACCAAAATTGGTCAGAAAATCAAACACATCAAAACAACCAAAATATAAATTTTTAGATTTTTTGAGAAAGTTTAATATTTTTTATGATTTTTATATCTGGACAGACAGAAAAAGGGGTGTTTTTGAATTTTTAAAAATACTAAAAGGGCTCCAAAAATTTGCCAAAAATTAGTGAAAATTCTACACAGTGGAAGGAGCCACGTGTCAAATTTTCACTTGATTTGGATGAGATTTGATATTTTACTTACAACAAATACAAGCCCACAGTTACAAGGACCTATTTGTCATAAAAATATGCTCTGGGGGCCTAAAAGTAACAAGCACAGAAGTCCAGGGGATCCTGGTGCAAAACGTTCAGGTTCCCACGCGCCACGCACGTGTTCTAGGCACTCAGGGACCAATATGCAAATAAAATAGTTCCTAGGGCGTATTAGTAACAAGTACTAAAAGCCCAAGGAGCTGGTTGCAAATAACCCACTACATTCGGCACATGTCCAATTAAAACACTCACAGGGGTATATATACAATTAACCAAAAAGATTTTTCATTTCATTAACAAACAGAAACTACAGGCCCATACATGCAATTTCACCAGAATACACATGATGAGCACGTGTCCCACAACGTACAGGGGTAGAAATGTAAATATAAGAAACTAACAGGTCCTCTATGCAATTTTACCAAACTAAAATAAACTACAAAAATATTTACAAGACTATTTAATAAAAACAAAAAGAAAGGGGGCCTAAGTGAAATTACCCCTTATTATGATCCGAGGGCAGAGATGGCGCCACGTGGTGTATCTGATGGTCGGGGATGACGTCGCCTCAACGAAGAAGCCTCGGCTCGGATCGAACGGCTAAAGGCCTCCCACGTGGAGGATCTGACGGCTACGATGCGACGTGGGTGAACGAAGGGGCCTCTGCTATGATCTGACGGTGAAGAGCTAGACACGTGGAAGATCAACGACTATTGTACGCCGTGGCTAACCCTCGCTGGATGGACGGTCCAGATCAGTCCTCCAAGGGATCGGCCGGTGGCGTGGCTCCTCAAATGAATGGCTACGATCATGTCTGGAGCTGGAGGGCTGGATGGACGGCTCTGGAGGATGCACCAAGAACAGGTCGCCGGCGATGTTCGCCGGCCCAAAGCTCGCGATGTGTGCCTCCTCAGCTGTTGCTAAGATGCGGAAGAGCTCCGCCGTGAAGTCCCGCAGTGGATGATGGTCTCCGATGAGGCTGACGACCACCAGAATGGCTCCGCAACGGCGGTGGCCTGGAGTTGCTGCGCCTGAAAGCTTGGACCCTCAGATGGGTCCCTCTCGACCTGCAAAACACACAGAACAACTCCTTGGTCGAGGGCAAATTGCCTCGACCAAGTTAGGGGCGAAATGGGCGAGTGGGTGCATCGGGGCGTGGTCCTCCGGCGAGCGGCGGAGGAGGAGGACCGAAGTCCCTGCTCCGGGGCGAGTCAAGGTTGGGTGGCTGAATGAAGAAGGTGGAGAGAAGTCTGGTGAAAGTGGTGGAGTGGTCGGAGTGGCTGATGGTTGGACGGAGACGACGGGCGAAGGTGGCGGAGCTACGGGCACTGAAATCTAAAAACTAGGATCTAAGCTAATCTACTAGCTAATCTACCTACCTGGCGGAGGAGGTTGACTGTGCTGGAGCTCGGGGAGCTCCGGGGGTCATTTCCTGCAAGGGGGCATCGAGTCCCGAGGCTGGGCGCGCTCGCGGCGGCGCACGGCGGCGAAGCCACCGGATCAATGTCTTCCAAGCATCCCGAGCCTCACTTCCACTCCATCTCACTCGGCTGTCACTCAAGCAAGGTGGAAGAGGTCCTTGTCGTCGAGGGGAAGGTCCAGAGATGCCTCAAATGTGCGGCGGAGCTCATGCTATATAGTCCTAGGGGTCCGTCTAGATGGATGTCGGGCGAGGAAATCGGAGTGCGGATCCCCAAAACCCACCCCGGACGTGGATCAGGGATGACCGATGATGGATTAGGACCCGGGGTTTCGAGTATTGGTGATCGGATCAAAGCGCAATAAATGGGAGAAGAGACGGGTCGGGCGCAGATCCGCTAGTCTGTGGTCCAGGGGGAGTTGACCGGGGGGTCAACATCCCCCGTGGACCACTGAGAGTCGGCCACGTCATAAAGAATTGGAAAATCAATATAAAATAGAAAATGGCCTATTTTGGAAAAAGTTAAAATGCAAAAAATGTTTATTTATTTATAAACTAATTTTTTGTGATTTTTATTTATTTTTTTGAAATAAAAATTAGGTATTTACAATATAGTATTATATACATAGGTATATACAATATTGTATTTTTGATTTTTATTTTTAATTATTTATTTTTGTACATTTTTGTTCCAATTTTATATTTTATTTATTTACAAAATAAAATTTGGAATAGTTTGGTATTTTTATTTTATTTTTATTATTTAATTACAAGGGGTAAATAAATAAGTTTATTTATATACATATATGGTATATATACAATGAAGGAAATTGATTTTATTTTTATTCCTTTTTTTATTTTTATTTTTGTAATTTTTATTCTATTTATTTACATTATGAAATATATAATATATATATAATTGTTATGAGATTTTAATTTATTTATTTATAGGGGTAAATAAATATATAAGTGAGTCTATGTACATGGTGAACATACAAGTGTGAAGGCATTTTTATTTTCTTTTTATTTTTCTATTTTTATTTTGATTTTGTATTTACAAATATATACAAATATTTACAAATAAATACAACCCATTTTTATTTTTGTTTTTAGAGGAAAATATTTTTATTTATTTATAGGTAGATATGTACAAGTGTGAGCTTCCTTATCTCCCTCTACTTGGGTTTTTATGCGGTCAGGCCCATGCCGAGCCCTCCCTTGGGATTAGGTCGCTCAATATTTATTCTAAATATCTCCCTCTTTTTCTTTTGTTTCTTTATTCTTTTATTTATGCACAAAAACATGCTAATTATGCATATTTACAAAATACATGCTGATTGACAATTATTTGTATTTACAGGAATATACATGTGTTTGGCAAAGGTTTTGTAGCTAAAATAAAAGAATAAAGAGTGATGAATGGGTATTCATCAGATATGTGTGGAGATTGGTTGGGATCTCCTTGCGAAGGGGACAAATTGGAGCCAAATCGGTGGAAGGTTGAGTGGAGGTAAATAGATGTGAAGAGAAGAAGAGATGGAGGTGGTTTAGTGGCCAGGCGTGGGTTCCAATCTCATAAAAGAAGATGAGGGAGTGGGGGATGTTACTGGAAGGAGCAGAGAAGATGAAAAAGCAAAACAAAAAGAAGAACGGGGAAAGGATTACCTGGATGAGATATCCGAGTTGACTGTGGAAGAAACTCATATGAGCCTCTGATCTTTTATCGATGGCACAGAAAGACCGGAGCTGAGCAACTGTGTGAAGAAGTTGCAATGACAAAGGTATCTTTGCCGAATCGTGCTTGGAGAAGTATTATCGCTCGAGCGAATCGAGCAATAGGATTCAAAAGCTACATACCAATTAACCAGCACAATGATCTCAATTGAACCCTAAAACCCCAAATCAAGGAGTGAGCCCAGTGGATTGTCGTATGAAGACTTCCTTCTGTTCTTGCTCGGATGCCATCCGAGACCCATGGTGTGCTCCAGCATGCACTCGAGGGAAGAGGCAGAGTGAACGGGTTCGGAGGTAACGAGAGAGAGGTTGTTTCTTGTTCATGTGTTCGTTTACATGAGACTCTAGC
Organism: Ottelia alismoides; assembly: GCA_037367405.1. NCBI lineage: Eukaryota > Viridiplantae > Streptophyta > Magnoliopsida > Alismatales > Hydrocharitaceae > Ottelia > Ottelia alismoides. Next base: position 169,487 of record JAZKJV010007144.1, read on the forward strand.
CTTCCCTTGTTGGGAGCAGAAGTAGTACCAACTCTGCTCTGATACCAGTTGTTGGGATACAACCTGATACCAACTCTTCTCTGATACCAGTTGATGGAAACACGACTCACCGGTATCGTCTCCTCTCGGATATCGGATGTTGGGGATACGAACATCCCCGATATAGAAGCAGATGCGGATGCATAATCAACTATCATCACAGAAGTAAATGAAGAAAAGAACAACTAGGTATAACGGTGGTCGGTCATCTCTCACGACCTCCGGAGAAGAAAGATCACTAAAAGAAGAACGAGTACAACTCTCTCTGTTCCCTCGCTCTCTTGCTCTCTTCTCTCCCCTCCCCCTTTTTCTCTATGGGTTACATTGTTCTTGCTGGTGGTGTTGGTGAGGCAATGCCTCCACCCCCTTTTTATATAGCCCAAATACAACCCCATAGTCCTATTCCTAATAGGATTATAAATAGAATATAACTCAACTACTATTAAGATTAGGTGTCCAATCCCATTAGGATTCCCAATCCTAATATGACTCTAGTCCTAACAATTTCTCCCTTGAGTTGAATTCCATCATGATCTATTCATCGTCTTGGGTTTTCATCGGGCTATCCTCGTCATCTGCAAGTCTCGTTAGAAGGAACTCGCCGTCTTTGGGTGATGCACCTGTTATTGGAGCCCTCAACATGCTACCTTGCACGATCTCCTGCCAGCCGTCGCTAGCAGAATTCTTCGATGCCTCTGGTCGATTCCAAGAGACCACCATACCACGGCTTATGCTGATTACACATCTTCTGTATTGTGTCGTCCCATCAACGTCGAACATCGCTCTGATTCATCGCATCGTTTCCCTTCAACAATGCTGAATCCAGCTCTGATACATCAGGTCGTATCCTTCGCTATCGTCGGACCTGGCTCTGATACCACTTGTTGGGAGCGGAAACGGTACCAGCTCTGCTCTGATACCAATTGTTGGGATATAACCTGGTACTAACTCTGCTCTAATACCAATTGATAGGAACACGACCCACCGGTATCGTCTACTCTCGGTTACCAGATGTTGGGGATACGAACCTCCCCGGATACGGAAGCAGATGCAAATGCACAATCAACTATCATCACAGAAGCACATGAAGAAAAGAACAACTAGGTATAACTGTGGTCGGTCACCTCTCGTGAACACTAGAGAAGAAAGATCACTAAAAGAAGAACGAGTACAACTCCGTTCACTCGCTTTCTTCCTCTCTTCTCTCCCCTCCCCCTTTTTCTCTAGGAGTTACATTGTTCTTGCTGGTGGTGTTGGTGAGGCAATGTCTCTACCCTTCTTTATATAGACCAAATACAACCATATAGTCCTATTCCTAATAGGACTATAAATAGAATGCAATTCAACCACTATTAGGATTAGGAGTCCAGTCCCATTAGGATTCCCAATCCTAATATGACTCTAATCCTAACATCCCTGAGGCGACGGGGGCGATGGAGGACCTCTAAACGAGAGTGACCTCGACAGCGTGGTTGTGGTGGAGTCAGCGGCCATCGATTACGGGTGGCGGCGAGAGAGAGGTTGAAATATCAAGCTATCCAATCTACCCCATTTTACAGGTATGAAGCAACAACAGTACATGAAGCTCCACCCTGAAGCTTAATCTTCCTCCTCCATACTTCTCCCGGAAGACGTAGTAGAGAGCATTATCAAACCTCTATGGTGGATGGGCATATGTCCCTGGAGCTGTGAGCTGTTGTGCATCTCTTTGAGTCGGTCGTGTGTCGACAAATCTGAGAGGCATAAAGGTAGGTGGCTGGGCATTTTGGGGGGAGATGAATAAATTTAAGGGTGGAAGATAATAGCAGAAACGTGTTGCATGTTGCTTGTGTTGCAAGGAAGAAGGGGATAAGCTCAGGCTCATACGGGGATAGAGGGGGGGGGGGGAGATCGGTGGTGTGACATGTATAGCATGTGAAAAGTTTGGCAGAATCGGGATTTTCAAGATAATGTAGATACAAAAAAATCAGTCATGTGTCAGCAGCTGGGTGAAAAACCCAGCTTTAATATAAATATATAGATACTTTTTGTAGTTTATTTAAGTTCCTCTTTCTATTATGATTTTTCAAAACATGTTGTTGAGCTTTTTGACTTTTGATTAATTTTGTTGATTGGAATATATGATGTGACTCTTATATTTATAGGCTTATGGGTAGTTTTATATTGTCAATTAAATGAAGTTTTCTTCCATTTTATTTTATAATAATATATGAATGTATATTTCAAAATTTATTATAACGCACATGAATTTATTTTATCACATACAAGAGAATGTAGACGTTTTTAGTAACAAACCATGCATCTCACGCCATTAATCATGCAAGATGTTAGGGGGCGTCCAGTTCGGAAATAAGAAAGAATAAGGAGAATAAAGGTCTATTGTCTATTTGACAAGAAAGATAAAAATAAGGAGAATAAGTTGGAATAAGAATAGGTAAGGTGGAATAAAGATAGGAATAAGAGTAGAATAATAGGATGTGGATGTGAATGGTCATATTCTTGGGAACCACACCGAGCGACGAATTAACCCCTTATTCTATAGCTTTTTCTCCAAACAAACAGGGCCGATAGAGCACTAGAAACAGATTAAGAGTATGGTACTCCACTCCTCGTGTATGTAAATTTTATTTGCGATATTTAAAACTGAAATAACATTGAGTGTCTTGGATTTAGGACAAGTTCCAAGGAAAAGTGTCAAATTATATAAAGATGTACATTATCTCTATAAATATCGCGGCATCTCTCACACAATTATATTTATAGATCCATGTAGCATCGTGTTGATCTCTATCTTTCATAATAGTGTACTATATTTTGTCTATGACACGTAGAAAATATCACATTACTAGACTACATTTGACTAGAGATTGATTTAGCAGCAAAACGGCCCTTCTTATCACCTCTCTCATGAGGATGAGAGAAGTATATACCCAAGTCTTCAAGGCCCTTCACATTATTATTTAATCACACCACTGCCATTTAATATAGCTAAATGTGTGTGAAGGTTTACACCTCTGAATTCATTGTTCACCTTTTAATGGTAAGGAGATTAAAGTACAGCTTCAAGATTATTAAAGAAGGGATCCCAATGATCCAAAACTTAGTATAGGATGTGCCTATATTTTTTTATGAAGAAGAAGGTTAAGCTTGTAAGGATATGAATTGACTAAAATCAACAAAATAATCATATAATTGAGAAACAATATCCAATCCCATGTACAAAGACTCTCTTACATAGACTATTGAGAGTGGTGATGTTCTCCAACATATATCTACAATGTGAATTCCAATACATGAGGATCAAGGACATGAACATACATAAATCTATGGATTTTTATCAGTTGTGTCCTCCCGAGATTTTGCAATATAAGTTAATGCCCTTTCCTTTTTAGAATATCGACCCTAACTTCTTCAACAATGATCACTTGTGCCCCTCAGGTTATTTGTTATCTATCCCTATCCTAAATAGACGTTAACTTTGGTGATACAATGGTAGTTAGATAAAATATGAAGGGTAGAAATATCTTTTTCTTCTCCGTTTCTTGTTCTCCGTTCCCCTCGTTCTCTCTCCTCCTCTGGCCCCTTCCTCCATCATCCACCATCTCCTCCGGCCCTCTCCTTTGTCCCCATCTTCTCAGGACCCCACCTCCTCCAGCTCCATCTGCCATCGACCCCCTCCCCCTCCAGACTCTTCCTCCGCCGCCTCTCATCTCATCCGCCCCTCTGGCCCTGCAGAGGCAACTATGCTTGTTGCTTCTGAGCAACCACTAAGGCACGCTGTAGTTTAATAGGTCTTCTTCATTTTTTTTCTTCTTTCTAGGCAATCTCCCCTGCTTATTCTTCTTTGTTCTTATTCTAGGTTTTCTACTTCGTACCTACTCTTACTATTCTTCTTTCTCTCCTCTTTGTTCATCTTCTAAGTCATCCGCTATTCTTCTTCACTGGTCTGTACTATATTTTTCCTTAGAATCTATTTGACTTCGCTACACAGTACTTCTACTGCTGAATCTTTGATCATATTTTTCTTTATTGGTCTTGTGATTCAAGACATATTGTCATTGTCTATAACCAGAGAGCAACGAACGACAACCATTATTGCTCAGGAGCCAGATTGCATCTGAGACCCCCAATATTATCTCTAATTCGCTTTAGCAATATGACTCGATTAGCCCAACCACAATGGAAACGTCATGAAATCGATCAGGAATCCCATTACACACGAATTTGGAGTTTTTCATTAAAGGTTAGGTTACAAAACACGTTACATGCTGGATTTCTTTGGAAATAATAGCCAATTTTTATTTTGTTCTGCCTAAAGAAGAATACTCCAAAGTGGAAGTATGATGCATGTATCTGGAAGAATCCTTACAAGGATTACTCGATTTTTGTATGCATTAGTTAAGAATTTCAATCTTTCTACTACTGGGTATTTTGCTGTGTGTATCTAATTAATTTCTTGTAGAATCCAATCAATAACAAATCCGATGTGTCCACTGCTGGAGGAGCTCGAAAGGGGAATCCCTTCTTTATGGAAATGCCATTCCTTCATCAAGCATTTACAGTCACATCGGCCTGAAAGAGAAGCAATGAAGCCCAACAACAAGAGTTGAAATCCCATCATCTGGAGCTGCTCGACCCATTTTTGCCGTTAGTCCTCTGCTCGGATCACATTCGTCCTCCAGCCATCAGCTGTCGTCATTGATCTGCACTATCATCGATTGCCTGCAGCCATCGCGCACCGTCTCCGAATCCATGTTCAGATCGATCATCACGAGTAAAGATTATCCCATGAACAACAGCTGGAGACCGCCCCTTGAATCCATGTCTTCGTGTGGTCCTCCCTATTCGACAAGCTCCTCATGGTACATTGCATGAAGTTCACTGGCGAGAGAGGTGGTCGTAACAAGGGATGGCACAAGCGATGCCCCGTGCTGAAGGAGGTTGACGTGGGCCTCTCCATGGGGATCAGGACACGGATGTGGCCAAGGAGTGCTCTGAGCAATGATCGAGCGGCTGTAGTGCATTACAACATTGCAGCAGAGGATCCACACTCTCAGGTGGGAGGAGCAATGTTGGGGATGGAGAGGAGATGTTTGGACAATTATACCCCTCTTAATCACACCGCTATTTGTTTTTAGGGTTTTTATCAGTTATGCCCCTATGAGATATTGCAATTTCAATTATGCCCTCTTTTTTTTGAAATATCAGTTGTGTCCCTATCTTCTTGCAAAATTCACAGTTCTGCCCTTTCGTAATATCAGTTATGTCCCTACTTTACCTTAACAGAAGGGGAAAACTGTGAATTTTGTAAGAAGGTATGGGCATAACTGATATTTCAAAAAAGAGAGAGGCATGATTGAAATTGCAATATCTCAGAAGAGCACAACTAATAAAAACCGTAGTTTTTATTATCTCCTTTTGGGCTAATGCACCCGCCACCTTCATGGATTTGGTGAACTACATATTTTGAGAAAACTTGATAATACGATCGATCAACCCATGCTTTTAATTGAAGGTAATCTATAATGCCACCTTCAGTGGTCAATCAACCAAGGATTCTAATGAGGTCTTGATAGATCAAGGTTTTTAGATTATCTATTAAACTTGGTAACGACAGCTATGAGAGATTAATATTGTCGTGTAGTCAACCAATTATGGTTTAGAAATGAAGAAATTGATTGTGGAAACCTAGGTTGTGGATGCATGTTTTGAAAAGTGATCAACCATTTATCACTTGGAGTGACCAATTAGATCATCTCTTTTGAAAACTTAGTCCCTCCCTAGTTAGGGACTAGTCATGTAACGTAAACTGATTAATCAAGTGATGTTCGAGTCAATTAATATTGTAATATGTAATAACATCAATCCTAATTAATAATGAGCAAAGGTGATTGATCAATGCAATTAGAATGATCAATCACATGTGTAGATATGAACCCGGACCGTTAGAAAAGGTGACTAATCAACTCCACATGGATGATTCACAACATAGTTATTCTCAATGTATATAGTAACCATGATTACTAAAGCAAAGCACTCTCTCAGGGAAATCAACCTAGGAGGAAATTTGTACTTGTAATGCACTTTGAATATGGAGTTTTGACCTTTATTTTCTAAAATGCTTAAATGATTTAAAAGTTTATCAGCTAGATTGTGTTTAGAATGCTTGATTATAATGTTAAGCAACATGTATGGATCGATAATATATATGTAAAGAAAATAGCATTGGATAAGGTATCAAGAACATAACAAAGGAGAAAAAGTTGGTACATGATATGATGGAAGCATCCAAGAGGATGGTTGTCTTTAGAGAAGTTCCGCCCCCACAATGTCAGCAAAACATGCGCGGCATGCTTCACCGATGAGCTCCATGATCGATGCACTTCGATCGCAATAGTACTCGAAAATCATCTTAGGGTGCGTTTGGTTGCCGGGTTACTCCGGAGTAAACTGGTGGGGGTAATCCGTTTTTGTATTATTGTGTTTGGATAGAGGGTTTTGGATTGAGATGGTTTGTTGTGATGTGATTGTATTAAAGTTTGGAAAAGTGAGTAGTTATTGTGATGTGATTGTATTGAAGTTTGGAAAAGTAAGTAGTTATTATGATGTGACTGTATTGAAGTTTGGGAAAATGAGTAGAAATTGAGTAGTTTATAATTTTTAGATGATATAATTGTATGATCTATTATTTTTTGATGGAATAGATGAAAGAGAAATGATTTATATAATGTATAAAAAAGAAAGGGAGAGTGGGGCCTCACAAGTGAGAAAGGGTGAGTTTTTTTGGGGGGGAGGGGGTGGGGGTTTAATCCATCAATCAAACATGGCCTTAGAGATGGCGATGATGAGAATCATTGATTATTAACAAGAAAAAAAATGAAAAGTTGGTCTGGAGAAGAACTCAATAAATGATTGTCAATATTGGTAATATTCACTACAAGAAAAACGCCTTTTCCCAACAAAAAATTCTGTCACGTATAGTGTCCAATCCATCGCAAATAGTGCCACTTGACAGCTAATTCGTCGGAAATAATCCGTCGAGAAAAGCTCCGTAGGGAATACTATTTGCGATAATTTGAACGTCAGAAAAATATTGTGTCCGTCACAATACAACTATCAAAAACAGTTCTATGTAGATGTTACTTGAGACAAATTATCCGTCAGGAAAAGTTGTCTATCAGTCAGTCAGGATCAGGCCCCATCTATGACGCGGCTCACCCGCGCCTCCTAACATTATAATTGCAATGACAAATTGTCAATCTTGAAAATTATTTATTAACAAATAATTTTTAATTTACCAAAAATATATTCATATTATTTTTGTTCTGATTTGGCATTTAATAAGATACACATTAAGCATAGACATAACATCCACGACTGATTAATTAAAGAAATTATTTCATGAAGCAAATCATAAATAAAAAAGTATTTTTTTAATAATTTTGACATGTCCAAAAAATCACTACATTAAACAAGATAACGTCTAAAACATTACATTAATAATATAACAATGTACATATTACGCGTTCCAAACTTAATCTCGACAAGTTCGAATCCTAACATGATCTAAAGTAACATCTCAAATCAACAAGAGATAAAATAGCTAAGATCCATCCATTTCTTCTGCTGCAAGGTATGCAATTGCATCTATATCGTCGTCGTCTTCTAACTCGAGTCCTGAAACGATCTAAAGTAAATCTCAAATCAACAAGAGATGAGATATCTCAGATCCATCCATATCTTCCGCTACAAGGCACGCAATTGCATATGTATTGTCACCATCTTCAAACTCGAGTCTTGACACGATCTAAAGTAACATCTCAATTCAACAAGAGATGAAATAGCCAAGATCTATCCATTTCTTCTGCTGCAAGATATGCATTTGCATCTATATTGTCACCATCTTGATTTTGATCGGTCGATTACTATCTTCTATGTTTTGACATCCACCCTGTCATTGAAAATAATATAAAATTCAGTTGTATATCAATAAAGAAAATCTATCAAATAACACACAATTAAAAAACTAATAAATCCGTACACCATGAGATAATATGGTGTTGCAATGTTTATTAGAATTCTGGATCTTATATCTAGTATATCATTTAAATTGTACCTATTAAAAGAACTTTATGTTAGAGTATGTCAAGAGAAAAGAAGAACACAAATTAGTAAGATGAGCTGGTTTAGCGTCATTGTCTTTGGATCTCTTATTCATGAAATTGAATGCGCTGAACAACTCACAAATCACGCAGACCTCTTTGATATGCTTGTAACAATGCAGTGCAGTTGAAATTTTGAATGAAGTAGAAACTGGGAATTACAGACATTCACGGTAATCTTTTAGTCAATATATCATCAACTAGTATTAAAATATTTTGGTTTAAAAAAAACCGAAATTGCTGTGATTAAAAAAGAATTCTTTGTTGTGATTGTAATTGGGGTTGTTTGTTCCAATTTTCTGTCACAAACTTGCTATATGCGGATGAAGAAACTCTGATAGTTAAGCTACAATGATCGTTAATGTTCAAGCAACTTCCTGTGTCATTAACATGATCATTTGGAATGAGAGAAGGCATATCCCATGTGATATTTGTTGGCTCTGTCACTAAAACTCTCTTGTTTGACATATGTCTCCCTTTTTATTTATTTCATCATGCTAACTCCCATCAATTAGATAAGGCATTCTTTCTAAGTTATTTCATTATGATCAATTACTCACGCCCATCAGCACCCCTCTCAACATCCCTATGAACTCTATGCCCTCTTCCCTCCTCCCACACACCCAGTAGAGGATGACTACCTCCTCCTTGAGACTGAAAGCAACCTCGATCCTGACACACTCGATCTCACAGAGCAGCCGTGCAACATCCATGACAATACACCCATTTTCCACCGTTGTAACACAACATATGACTGTTTTTAGAAACACTACAGAATCTTTTCATCCAGTTAGATCAGGACAAAAGAATAACACTATTTAGTAATACAAAATTCTAAATAAGGCAGCATTGGTCAAAAAATTGCAAGCAAACACTCTCAGTATGAAAGAATTAATAAAGATGTACCTCCTCCATGTGTAGGAATATTTTGATTCTACAACTTTTGATATTGTCTTGAATTTCTTGCAACTTCATTTTGGCAAAATCTTGAACTTTTTCCGATCCTCTCAATTATGCAAAAGCTGCATTTAAATTGTACAAGTTAGAGTAATCTAGCTTACAAAGGCAAAGTTTCTCTAATGCCATGGCCACGTGTATTATCATTCCACAAGCAACAGTACAGAGATTGCAACTAAGGTACACATTCATCATAAGAAACTTCACTTTAAACTTGATAAAAAAGTACTAGGAAAGGAAGAAGAAAGAAATTATAACATTCATAAAACCATAATTGGAAGAACATTTTCTTGATGGTCGTCAGCATCCCAACTTAGTAAGCACAACAAAATCAATCCTGATGCATCTGCATGAGAAAAATAATTAGAGTGATCAGAACAACCTATCATCTGGCTACATAATTAACTTAAAACAGTACAAATCAGTGGTTAAATCGAGGTACAAACTCACATTCCACTTTCTCCATCTTGATACGACAATTAATCTACTTGGTTCAATCTCGAGCAAGAATCAACGTAACTTGTGTAGTCCTAATGAACCACTTGAATTCCCAACTTTGACAACAAAGAGATCCAACCAAGTATCAATCTTCACCATCTTTAGTGTACCTATAAGCAAAATTCAAACTCACAACACGTGAACAAAAAAGGAGGCCTTCATTGGCATTCAATTCCCACATCATCTGGAACAATGTGTAGCTCAAACTAAACACAACACTGAGCCTTCTTTCGGAGTCCAACTAATGTGCATGTAGTATGTTGCATGAAATCAGAAAAATCCAAGAAAACCGAACATGCATATGATACATCAAAAAAGAGGTTAGTTTAAGATAATAACCAGCAATATATATATTCCTGTTGGTAGACAGGATGACCTCATTCCTGTATTTTCCTCGTGTCCAAAAAATCCACTCTCTGATCTCTCCATTAAACTTATAGAATTAATAGACCGATAGATTACAAGAATCATCCGTCATCAGAGAACAAAAATACGTTTCCCTTCGTTTTAGGTGGATGCATCTTCACCAGAGAATCTCCTGTAATCGACAACACATATTTCACTTAATCTAGCATGATTCTAATTGTTTTCGTCTAAATCAAACTTATCTATCACTTTTGAAAATCCACATTATCTATCAGTTTAACAAAACAACTATCTAACAATGATCGATTTTAGAAATATGCACTATGGTTGATCAAGCGTTATCATAATTATTTTCTTACCTTCCGACGCTCATCTCTGCATCTCCCGTCGGGGGAGCGAGAGGAGGTGGCAACACATCCACATCGCCCACCATGACGGAGGCAATGACGGGTGATCACTAGCAAAGTCTCCCCGACGGTGGTGTGGGTCTCCACCCGAGGCACGATAGACATGCGAGGATCCTATCGGAGCACAACATCATCGCTTGCTGGAGACGTTGATGTTAACAATGTTTCCATTGTTTACTATTTATATAGTTAAAGGTGTGCCCATCCTCCTCCACCTGCACACAATGGAAACCATCAGCTCGCAAGTCTCAACGCCAAGCGGTTCTCCCTCCGTAGCAAGTCGAAGACCTCGAGTGAGCAGTTCCTTCCAGGGAGAAGTAGACGAGCACGAGTTGGAAGTCTCTTGGGGAGAGCTCCTCCACCATCCTGTCGCACACATCGGATAGGTCATGGGCGACAGGCTCGAGCTCCTCCAAGGCATCCTGGAAGCCGTGGCCCGTTGCCTTGTGCATGTGCATGAGGAAAAACGAAGAGGGAGTTTGTGGTGGAAGTTGTGATTTTGGGTGAGAGGAAGAAGGAATTTGGGGTTTCCCGCAAAGAATTTTGGGCGGAGAGGGAGAAGGGATTTCGGGGTTTCCCGCAAAGAACGGTGTGATTTGGGCGGAGGGAAAAAATTGGTTTCCCGCACAGTCATTTTCCTGATTGGTAAATTGGAAGAAAAAATTGATACTCATTCCCAACGATTAGTTCGTCAAAAAAACTTTTATAAATGTGACTATTAGTTTGCTGTAGTATATAACTGTCACATATGATATATTTTCCTGTAGTGATTGGTCAACTTTGTGTTAGTGCAACCGAGATAAGATATTAAACTCTTTCTCACGATTACAATAATTACGGTAAGGGGAGCTCATAAATGATTGTCAATATTGGTAATCAAGCGATGGGATTAACATTTTGATAATAGTGTACATGAAAAGTTAACCATGTCGTGTTACGTTTTTCTTGTTTTCATAACCACTGCTACTCTCACGAGAGTATATGTTTTCTTGCTGCCTGTTTGATTAATTGTTTGCTGTGACTTCTGGAAATGAGCAGTTGGATTTTCTTCTGGCTTGTATTAAAGGAGTCTCCACGAAGGAATGTCAATTAATTACCGTAATCAAGACATCGGTTCATATTTAGGGCCACTTACAAAAAGAGCATCAACTATGTCTCGATTCTTAATAACATAACTCATTTTTTAAAATAATAAAGAGTGATCATCTTATTTTTCTATCTCAAATACATGTTCTGTAGGCTTCCTCGGCCCTTTTACGTTGACGTTAAGTTTTAAAGTTGGAAGTTTAGTATTATTTTTGTTAGGAATACTTACACCCATAACTTTGAGTAATTTCGTAATTATGTACATAACCCAGTGCAATTGTGAATTACATCAGGAACCCCGAATAATGCTTAACTCTTACATGACATGACTATGTGTTAACATCCATCCGTTTTTCCGTCAACTTTGGCGGAATCCGTCTATTTTCACCTTTTATATTCAAGATAATTACAAATCCTACCACTCCCCTTCCTTCTCTTCTCCTTTCTTCTATTCCATAGAAACACATCATCGTCGGGAAAAGGTGGGCGATGGTGGGAGACATGGGAAGGAGGAGGAGGTCGGGGAAGGAGGTGGGTGACGGCGGGGGGACATGGGGAGGATGAGGAGGAGGGCGATGGTGGAGGACCTGGGAAGGAGGAGGAGGTCGGGGGAGGAGGAGGGCGACAACGGAGGACCTAGGAAGGAGGAGGAGGTCGGGGGAGGAGGTGGGCGACAACAGATGACCTAGAAGAGGGGGAGTAGGTTGGGTAGGAGGAGGGCAGTGACTGGAGGACTTGGGAAGAAGGAAGAGGTTTGGGGAGGAGGTGGGCAACAACGGGAGGACCTGGAGGACGAGGAGTAGGTCGAGGAGGAGGAGGAGGGTGGTGGCTGGAGGACATGGAGGAGGAGGAGTACGTAAGGGAGGAGGAGGGCAACAGTTGGAGGATTTTTGAATTTTGATCTCTTCTTCACTACTGGAGCCCTTAGATCCACTCTAGGAGTGACGCGCATGGTGAAAGCATGCCTCCATTGGGTCTACAACGAGCTTGAGGCGGCAGAGAAGACGATCCAAGCCTCGCCGGACACATTCTGGCAAAGCTTCTGTGATACTTGTCTTTGGGCATGTTTGAGCTCTTTTACTATATTTTTTAGGTAGTTTTCAATTCTAGTAGAGTAGTGTGGCTTTTATTTGATGCATTTCTATGAATTTTATTTTAAATCCATGGATCTTCGTCCATCAGAGTTCTGGGCTTCGGTCATTGTTTTCACTATGTCGTCACACCTGTTCCGACACACACAACCACCCCATTAGCTTCTCCGTTCGATTCTCCATCCATCACCCCACTTCAGACACCCATATCTACTCCAGACCTAGAAATCAAGGTCCACATCCCCTGTTTCGTTGGACCTCTCCGCCTCCCCTCATCTTCGCTTTGATTTCCACCAAATAAAGGTCATGACCCCTCACTCGTGCTTTGCCAATCTTTCTATACAAATTTTGGGTCCTGGAGGGCTCTTCTGAGGGTCATTTGAACCAAGGGCATGTACTTCAAGTGCTCTAGCTTCTACACCACATCAGGACCCCATCAATGGGTCCTGGTCCTTTTAGCGCCGTCACTAGTGGTGGAACACTTTCAGCATCATTTCTCCCATCTTAGAGTAATCAAGAATGTTGGAGATGCGAGATCCCAATGATCGAAGGAGCAGCTCTTCGTTGTTCTTCCGAGTTCATCCAAGGCCCTATGTAATTGCCTTATTAGGAGCAAGTCTCCAAGTGCTGTAGCTGACGTCAGATCGAATCAAACAGGGACCGTTGATCTCATTGGGGATCTAATCTCAGGCGTTAGATTCGAAGGGGTATAGCACAATCTTGACCGTCGGATGCACTTAAGTGAAAGAGCAAGAACGGTTGGATCGTGCGCATGTGGGGGTATATTCACTCTTAACCGCCCGCTTTTTGTATATTAGTATTTAATATTTAAACTTTTCTAATTGAAAAATTTTGTAATATTTATGTGAGAACCCTCACATTCCTTTATTTACGTTTTGGTCCAATCCACGTCACTTCACGTGCGTAAACATGTGAGGCGGTGGGACATTTTGCAGCGAGACCCCTCCAGGTTTGCATATTTTGATTATCTTGTAATTTTAATTAATATCGTAATATTTTATGAGATATTTGCATTACGAAATTGGAACTTTTTGAATATTACAATTACATCCTTGCTAGTACATATAATATTATAAAATTTTGGGTATTTTGCATCATTAGCTCCATAGTTTTGCAGGATATTTTGGATTCAATAAAACATTTATTTAAATTGCAATTAAGTACCTTGTATTGTTGAATTTTCTTGTTGTTGATTTTATTTTTATTAAATGCCTCTTATTCTCTAAAAATGCTAGAAAAATCAGGTTAGATGTCTTAAATATTATCCTAACATATATATTTTTATTAAGGTATTTTATTTATTTTTCTATTTTAAAAGAGAGCATGTATTCCCCAACTAGATATAAATTTAAAAAAAATACAAAATCATCTTTAAAAATTCCAAAAAAATAATGTATTATCTATTACTATAAAATATAACTCCAAACCAAAAATCACAAAAAATATAAAAAAAAACCTTAAAAATTGAAAAGCCCTCCTAAATCTATGATAAGCAGCAAAAGTTCTTTAAATCTAAAAATATTAGTTTTTTTGTTTCTTATTTTTATCTACATTATATAATATATATTAAAAATACTTTTAGGTCATTTTGGTCTTATTATATATTTTTAAAACTCAAAATCGTCTGGCATATTATTGTAAGTCAATGTGTTTATATTTTTAATCAATTAAGAATATCTATAAAATTCTTAGAAATTATCCAAAAATACCAAAAAATAAAGAAAAATTAGAAAAAACATTAAAAACATTTTAATATATGGCTATATTTATAAGCATAAAACCCTATATTGACTATTATAATATATACTTATATATGTTTATTAATATTAATATAAATTATAAATACCTATAGATATAATTAAAACCTTTAAATAAAAATGATTACACTTATCAACATTTTCTGAATTTTTTATATTGATTATATATATCATATATTATTATCTATACATATATTATATCTTTTATAAATAAAAAGAAATTAAAAAAAGGAAAAATATAAAAAGAAAAATAAAAATTTAAAAATTCAAAATAAAAACATAGACTCATAAAAAATCTGTAAAAATTAAAATATGATTAAAAACCGACAAACATATCCAAATACATTGATAAAGATAAGAATAACTTAAAATTTAATCTGATTAGAAATAATTAGATTTTATTCCCTCATCTATTATATTTTCTCTCTGAGTTCGACATTCTACATACTTGCAATATATACATACTTTGTAGAGCTATAATAAATTTTAACTACACGCACATATTGCATTGCTTTATCATTCATATGTGGGTTAATTATTGTCTGATTCAGGTTTTGTGAGCAACCGCCTCAACGACTCTGTTCTCACCTTGTGAGAATATCATACCCTCGCAAAAGCCATGTCAACTAATGGTGTCATTGTCGGGGAGGAATGCCTCATAGATTGTTTTTCTTTCTCTTTGTATGTTTTATTTCCATTATATATTTCTCCACTTTTTTGGATTCTATATAGAACTGTTCTGACCATCTCTATTTTTCATTTTGTTGCAAGAGACCACAGATCGAGGGCGGACTTCCTAGGAAGATAGGTGTACCCACGTGAAGCGGAGTTAGCTTTTCAGCACATGCCGACAGAAGAGAGCAACAAGAGAAGATCGAGGCATCTTTTTGAGAGCAATAACAATTGTATTTTCTTTGTAATTTCAGAGAGGGGGATCCACATTTATAATTTATAATAATTAAGCACTCTGAACACTTAGACATTTGAGGTCAATTGCCCATGTGATTATTCACTTCGGTGTCTCATCGATTTTTTTCGCAGTTTTCCCACCTTTCTTTTTCTTAGTTTCTAGTTTTTTGAGTTTTCTGTCTTTATTTTTCCTTGTTTTGTATGATTGAGCCCTAGCTTTGGATTGCTTGACTCTATAAGCCAGATCCCAAGCCGTAGTTATTCCATGTTCCTATAGATCTTTCTCTTGGACTTAGATCAAATTGATTGTTATATGCTTAGATCTAAAACCGAGTGCTGAGAGAGGTTCAATACAATGCTTGCAGGATCCGATTTGTCGAACACTGATGAATTGCCATTCATGCACATTCATTCATTCATTTTAGGCTTTAATCCCTAGATAAATGTATGTAAATATAAATAACACTCTTGAATTAACACATGCACATTCATCTATATATTAAATATAAATACATGTACTTAAACCCTAGAATGAAGGAATAGATAAAAGAAAAGAAACATAAAGGAGGTATCTTAGATACACAGTGACCCTGACCCCCAAGACTAAATCAAGCCTTTACTTAGTTGACACATAATGAAGTAGGGGAGATAGGGTAGAGAAACCACACAAAAATCAAAATTAAAATCATAATTTTTTTTATTAAAATATACATTTTGGGACTCATTTTATTTTCATATTTTTACTCCTCAAATCAATATGTTTTGAACATGAACATTGTACATAATAATACAGATAAAAATACAAAATATATTTCATTTAGAAATAATGCACAGTATGCCCGAGACACACAAAATAAACGATCACAAAGAAAACTTCTTAGACCTATATCTTCTTCATACAAACTCAAAATTCACCAAAATCGCTTTTAATTGTATATAACTTTTAGTAAACTATTTAATGAAGGTAATTTAATTTAATTTGAAGTTAAAATGCAAAATTTGCTTTTGAGCCTTCACTGTGCAATAGACCTATATAAAATAATTAATTTGTGTATTCGTTACACTTATATGTTTCTTATATTTTTATAAATATGTAAATATTATTTGAAACATATATACATAATTAAACTAAAATAAAATCATTAAAAATACACTAAAAGAAACAATGTACTTAGTTACATAGGCAAATATACCTATAAAGTATCTATAATATTTGTATATATATTTATTTAAGTATATAAATAACTTCAGAAAAATAAGAGAAAAATATGTAATCTAAATAATAAAATTGTGTATATAAAATAATAAATTATATAGCATAAAATAAAAATAAATAGGTAATATATAGGTATGTATACTTATATATTACATGTATATATCAAAACCTCGTAAAAAACAGGTTATTAAATATGTAACATATTTTGTTTTTTAAGTTTATTTAAATAAAACTATTTTCTATTTTTATTTTAATTTCATTTTCATTTTTTCTCATTTTTGTCCTCTTGCACCTGCTGATGTGGCCCAATCGTGGACCTCGGAATGTTGACTTTAGGTCAATAGCCCCCTCCCCTCTGTTGCCTATCAGACTTGGTCGGGAAGCCGGCTTCTCAAAATTTTCCTATGATATACCTTGCTTATTTCTACCCGATTCCTTTTTGAAAATCACAGATTGTATCACGCTCTCTCTCGGGAGTCATCTCAATCTGATCCTTTTTGGTCGATCATGCTGAAACCCTAATTTATTTTTCCAACTTTTCCAGTCGACTATAAATACGTTGCACCTCCTCCTTTGCTCCGTTGATCATTCATCACCTCCCTAACCCCCTTGAGCCACTCTAGCGCTTCATCTTGGTGAAAGGAAGGTCAGATGACAACTCTTGAGCGGGGACGAAGGAGGAGGACATGCATCCTCCCTTTGTTAAAATCACCTCCAGTGAAGCCTTGCTCCCTGGTCCTGAAGAGGTGAGCTGCTCTTTTTTCTTGCATTTTGTTCCTTAGCGCAGTAGTAACTTAGATATACTTCCAATTTGTTTGACTTTGCTTAAAGCTATCTTAAATCCAAAAATTGTTCCTCACCGAAGCTCGGAGCTCCGAAATCTATTCCCTCTTATTCAGGTTCGCTCCACATTCCACTCCGCCATACAAGCTTCCTCTTCACTTCGTCATCTCCCAAATCATTTCAACCGCCTTAATCTTGCAAAGATAGGGTCCAATGGGTCTCCCTCCGCCGCCTCGCCAGAGACCCACCGCTCCAGCTCATCCATTATCCATTCCTGCTTCTTTTTAGACCTGGAAGATTCACTTCTAAATCCTGGTTCTAAACATGCATGTCGCGACTCAGGAGGACCCCATCTGAGGGGCCCCGGCTATCAGAACAGGGAGCTCCAGGTGAAGTTCTTCCTCTAATGTTTAGGACCCACTCCGTGGGTCTTGGACCTTCTTTCGATCATCCATCACTCCAGAGTCATCCCATGAAGCTTTCTAGCAATTCAGTACATCGGGATGAGGCCGGAGCAGCGAGGGAGCTTCCATCCAAGTTCATTAGGTGGTTGTTCTTCGACCATTCTTCCAGAGCCTTCAACAATCGTCTGATGAAGAACATCCGCCGAGTTTGAACGCATGTTGTCCAATTAGACTCATCATCCATCACAGGATCCATCTGAGGATCTAATCTGAGCTGACGATCGACGAAACGGTATCAACCATTGGATGAGCGCCACGTGTATAAGTGAATGGATCTATGTCGTTCGCCAACATGCAAAGTGAGAGTATTTTTCATATTTGTCCCTCGCATTTTTGGTATTTACATTTTGATCCTCTAATTATTATCATAGTTTAAAAACTTGTGAATATTTTGCATCTGAAACCTTGATGTTCCTGCTATCTGCATTTGGGTCCAAGCCACGTCACCTTACGTGTCATCCCACGTTAGGATTTGTGTGGGTAAATTACATATTTTATCCTATGTTTTGGGGGATTTATGTGGAAATGTTGAAAATATTTTGAGAATTATAATTTAGTCCATGCTAGTTTGAAGTAAAATTATATTTTATTAGGAAAATTATTTAGATGCCCTTGGATCTTTGTTTATTTGCACATATGCCTCTTCTAGGTGTTTCTATATTGTGAAATTCATTATAAAAATTGTGATCAAGACCTTACTTTTTAATTTGTTAAAAATGGATGCTTAAAGTTTTTTGAATTGCAGAATAGTCCATGTGTTTTGTAATTAGTTTTGCTTTTGTTTAAATTGTATTAATTACCTAATTAACCCCCAAAAAATTAAGAAAACTAATTTAAATATTTTAAAGGATATTTTATCTCATATATTTTTATTAAGGTGTTTAATATTATTTTCCTAATTAAAAATGGAAAAACTAGCTATATTTTTTATTTTGAATTTGAAAAATCATAAAAATATAAATATAGCTCCAAATGCACCAAAAAATTAGGGTAAGTCTATCTACTATATTTTATATCCTATCCATAATTCATAAAAAATATAAACAGAAAGCTTAAAAAATGAAAAATATAGAAAAACTTAAAAAAATCATAAATAATTGTAGAAAAATCAGAAAAATATATTCTAAAGCTTGAAATTTTATTTGTTTTATTTTATATACAGGAAAAATCATTTTGGTCCATTTCTGATCTGATAGATATTTTTATGCATATTTGAAGTTCTTGTATTTTCTGTTTGTTTTTATTTTATGTATTTTAATTCTTAAAAATCCACAAAAAGCTGAAAAATACCCGAAAAATACACTAAACAGAGAAAAGTATAAAAATCCAATTTTTTTGTGTATTTCAACTTTATTTTCTATATTTTAAAAATATAAAAGATTATTCTTTATATCTCTTTATATATTTCTCACATTTATTTATATTATTATTATATATTTAATATTATATATTATTTTATTAGAAAATACTTGCAAAATTAAAATCCATAAAAGTATAAGTAAAAAATTCATAAAAAAATTAAAAACCCTCAAATATATATAAAAACTTAATTAGGCGGCTAAACCGACATATTTGTGCTTGATTCTTTGAGTCGGGTTTCATTTTTGTGATTTATCCATGTTTGCTCCCGTGGATGACATTCTACTTTCTTGCCTTAAACGCATTTCATGTAGAGTTAAATAAAGTTTATAACTCGCACACTTCCATGATCTCCTTATACATAAACATTCGTGGGTTTTTATTATTAGTGATGGATTTGTTCGATTGACATCCAAGAGCAGTGAGAGGTGCTGATACGACGATTGTCAGATCCAACTTGTCGGTTACCGCAATCCCTCCAAGATCAGATGCTAGGATCTCTCGCTCGATCAGTTTCCGTAACCATCAATTGGCGTCGTTGCTAGGGAGCAACAGTCAGGTAGATTAGCAGCCTTAGGCACATTAGGTTTGCTTGCTTTCTTGTCTATTTACATAGCTTTATATGTTATTTTGCTTATATTGTCTCTAATTGCTTCTGACATCATCTCTTGATTCATTTGATTCATTTGTTGTGAGGGATCACTTATCGAGGGAGATCATCTTCGGATCGTCTTGGCACCCACGAGAGGTAGAGTAGGTCATTCTTCCCCGACCTGCAGGAGAGAGCTCCAAAGGAGAAGTAACACAGTGTGGAGGAGCAAATTCTGCCTTTGTAGCTATTTTATTTTTATTTGAGAGAGAGAGAGATTTATTTTGAACTTGTAATAAAAAAGGTACACTTGGACACTTAGACTATTCATGGTCTATTTCGCCAAGTTCTGGTGCACTTGGGGGACCTTACCGAGTTTTGACAGTTTCAACGATTTTCTTCGTTTTTCTTTTCTTTCCTTATTTTTAGTTTTGTTTTGTTTCACGTGATTTATGCATTTACGCCTTTCTTTCTTTATTTTATGTGAATGAGCCCCTAGATATTAAGATTTCTTGATCAAGTAATCTAGGCCCAAAGCTTAATATATTTCATGTTCCTATAGTCACTTCGCTTGGACATAGATTCAAATTAATCTGATACTTCACGTAGTAGCAATTCACGTTGTTGGACGATTTCACACCGTTGCATGCATTTAGTGTAATTTCAATTCTGTCTAGCATACCACATGGAGAGTGTTATGAAGCAAGGTGAGTCTTTTAACTGAGCATACATCATACAACACAATGATGAGTTTTCCAACATCGTGGCCACTTGATTTGATTTTATGTTCTCTCCCCTATTTTTGATCACTTAGGAAAAATAAAGGAAATTGAGAAATTGTTATGCCTTTTCATAAAAATACTAAAAACAAGTGAAAACCCAAAAAAATAGAAAGGGACCGCTATAGAAAACTTGACCTAGTTTTAAAAATTCGTAATGAACTTCATTGTTTGGGTTCGTAAATCCCTCGTTGATTTCAAGTACCTTCCAAACAAAATGAGGCACGACCCCTAGGAATTAGAGCCCAAATCCCGATCTGTGGCACCTTGATAATCACTTGGGATGGCGAAGTAATGATGTTTCTATCATACGCAGGAGAGTAGGGTCTTGTCGGTATTCCTACCTTATGTGGAACATCTGACTTGGTTTGAAGTATTGAGCATAGGACACACCCTCACGGGGGTGTCTGTCTCATCGTCCTACATCTGAGTACCTCACTTGTGAGGGAAGTAGTGGTTTCGCCAATCATCTTCCCCTCTCTATTTCTTTGGCTGAGTAGCCCCTTAGGTACGAGATCAAGGAATTTTAAGTGCATAGATCACATGTTACAAAGAAGGTGAAACAAGTAAGGGCACTTTCTTGATAATACAGAAGCTCCTGTAGGGATAGCCCTCTAAGGACAAGTGAAAAAATAATTTCCTGAGAATCACCAATAAAAATGAAAAGATAATTGTTGAACTCTTACGGCTTCATTGTTTTGAGTCGGTGAATCAACCCTTGTTTTGAGGTTTGTTTGGATCAAATCATAACAGGTCAAGATAAAAAATTTCACGCATTTTGCACCCTTTCATCTCTACTTCTCTTTTTTCTACTTCTTATTCACCCCGCTTACTCCGAGCCTTCTCTCCTTAATTACTCTTGAATTCATCTTCTATCTCGTCTTTGTATTCCATCATCATCTAACACCTTTTGCCATTACGATGTCGCATCTTGGAGGGTTTTGTTTGGCATCCGCGAACACCTACATTGAGTCCTCAATGCCTACATCGTTGCTTTGTCAGGGTGATCTCAGAGAGTTGTGTTTGAATTTTGAGAACCTCATTCTGAGCTCCCCGATCTTCACTCCACCTAGGGCCCGGGATGACTCTCTTCATGAGTGCTCTTCTTTCACTAGTCACCTCTCACCAATAAATTCGATGTTAGAGGTTGACTCTAAGCTTGAAATATCTTTCCAGACTCCATTTCTACATACTGATCAGAGCTCATTTCATCATGCAAATCACAAGCCTGAACCAGAGTCAAATAGCGCACTGATTCAGAGATGTCTCCTTAGAGACAGGGAAAGGTCCAAGGATCAGACCAAGGTGTGGATCATAATGAGGTTACCTCCAGATGCTTGTTTCAATTTAGGTCATACAACAGCAGTTACTTGATCATGCCAATGCCTTGGGTGCTTTCCAGGAAATGCTCATGGAGACGAGGAGGGAACGTGAAAATCGAGGAGGAGGTGATAATGGGGGTGACCTACCAGGAGGTGCAAATGGAGGAGGTGCCAATGGATGAGCAGGAGGAGCTGCAGGAGGAAAACATGGTGGAGAGGAAGAGGAAAGAGAGGTCAAGAACAAACCGACTTTTAAGGAGACCTATAACCCTGGAGTAGGGCAAGTCACATGCTAGATCTGTATTACCCAGATACACGGTCACTTTGAGCTGAAGCCATCACTACTAACTCTCTTGCCAACCTTCCATGGAAATACGAATGAGGAACTGTACATTCATCTGCAGCAATTCAACCGCATCTATCGTACCATGCGTTATCCTAACATACCGCTTGAGTTAGTGAAGATGGATGCTTTCCTCTTTATCCTTTAGGGTAAGACTCTCTACTGGATTAGTCATTTAGGGAAAGTAGTCACGACCTGGGAAGAGCTGAAATCTGCATTTTTGCATAAGTATTATCCCATGGGTTGACTCAATCAAATGAGAGCTCTCATTTCCAACTTCTCGCAACTATCCCATGGGCCTTTCCGTGAGGCATGGGAATGATTCAGAGATCTCCAAGAGAAGTGCCCCCACCACGATTCGTCGAAGACAAGCCTAGTGTAGAACTTCATTGGGAGATTACATCAAGAGAGCCATTGGCTTGTGGATGTTGCATGTGGAGGTTCCCATTTCAGTAAAGATGAGGACATGATCTGGAAATTTTTTAAAGAAATGGTCGAAGGATCGACAACATTGTCCTCATCTCGAGCCTATCAAAAGGCTCTACAGATTCCTCACAAGGTCGTCAACATGATGACAGAACAATATGAAGAAGAGAGGAAATATGGGAGTTCCAACTTGAGCATCATCGGGAACCATCTTTCCAAGGTGGAGATCATAGAAAAGCGATCACAAGATCTAGAGAAACTCATTGTGATCGAATAGAGAACCAAGTAACTTGATCAGCTTGATCTAATTACACAGCAATTGGAGCTACTTGTCAGCACCATTAATAACGTCCATGTTGTGACTGCAACCACTGACATGCCTGCAACTGAGCTGAAAGAGCAAACAACATCCCCATCACAACAGTAATAGAGTCCAGCGCAACAACCAGCGGTCTAGCATATTTATTACTTACAAGCTCCGTCCCAGGGTTCACAGTCACCACAACACTTGTAGATGGTCATCTACCATCCACAAGCTCCATCTTATGCCGAGCCATTTACTCCACCTCCACCCCCATAGATACATGAAGTGGATTCTGTATGGGCAATCAAACAGGTTTTGCCCCGTATTGGAGGACAACAATAGAGGCAACCACAGGCCAACAGGTTATTCCACCAGAATTAGGGTGGACAGAGTTTCCAGCAGCACCAACACCAACAACACCTCCACTACCAGTCTGCACCACATCCAAACTACACTTGGAGACAGAACATTCAACCGTCGGCATAACGCCAACCTTTCTATCACCAATAACCGATGGGCCAATATCAGAATTTTCCCACCTCCTCGGTACCAGCATCAGTCATACCCTCTGCATCAGTATTATAACTTGCAACGGCAACCATATTTCTATCTGCATCTACAATCTCATGTTGTTGAACCATCTGAGGTTGCTCCCGTGAATCTCGCTCTAGATTGTTTGGCTCAATTGATCAAAAATATGAATAAGATGAGTCGGAAGATTGATGACCCCACAACTATGAAAACGATCATACTAGCCTAGGTAGAGGCTAACCCCAATAACTTCAAGCATAGGGAGTAGGTAGCTCGTAGTGCCCCACCACCTCCCGAGTCAGGTACACTTGATTTTATGTTATCTAATGATGTGAATCTCAGGAGTGGTAGGGAACTACAACCATCTACAATTGTGAAGGGGAAAAATAAAGCTTCGTTGAGCAAATCTTCTACATCAGCAGTTGAGCCAACCCAGATCCGTGGAGATGACGCACCTAAAGGAGCCGATTCTGAATCAACAAAAATCTAAAAAAATGAAGAAGAGCAAAATACCAGCAATAATAATAGAAGCCAAGCTGATGTAACCAAGGAGATGCCAGTGCCTACAGCAACTCCCGTGCGAGCTGACGAAGCTGAATTTCTAGTTTTTACTTCTCCCTCTATATTGGATGATTGTATCATTTCTAGTTATCCACATATACAAGTTGATTCTCTTAATGAAAAAAATATTGCTTTTGAAAATGTATCTATACCTTTTTCAGAAGCAATGAAAAACAAAGCAGTGAGAAAATTGAAAACACCTCTTTCTGATACGTTTGTTGTTGAGATTATGAAGATTATCATGTTAGAATTGCCATTTTTGCAAGCCATAGAATACATGCCAAATGCCAAAAAAGGTCTAAAGGAGGCATGTGCATCTAAGCGTCAGCCACACAAGAATCGATGCAATCGTGTAGAGAAGCATATCTTAACCATGGCAACTGTCAGCGCGATCAATAACCTTCCGTAAAAGAATGAAGACAAAGGAGCCCTTTTGATCCAATGTGAGATATTCAATCAAATATTTGATCTCACTCTTACTGAGAGCGATTCTTTGATCACCCTCCTGCCCATGTCCTTGTCCAAGGAATTTGGTCTTGGTCCGCTCAAACCAACTAGAATGATCCTTCAGTTTGTTGATCGATCCGTTAAGGGACCGCATGTAGTGTTGGAAGACGATATCGTAATTGTCCAAGGTATGAAATTCCCACTGGACTTCATTGTCCTGGACATGGAGATTGCTCAATACCTTTACTCTAGACACCGATCATACTTGGTCAGTCGTTCCTCCGAATGCTTGAGGAGGTGGTTAATTATGGATTGGAAAGATCACCTTTCGTTCGCACAGTGATAAGGTAATCATAGAGATGCGTGCAGAGATGAAGAAGACAGATAGCACATCAGAGAAAAGGATGCATGTTCATGCAGACGACTATGCCATACTTGAGGAGATCAGAGATATGGATTCTTTGTGGACTACAACCAAGACCAAGGAATTCCTCTTACCAGATGAAGGCTTTGAAACACAATCGAATTTTGCTTCATTGCCGTATATGAGGTAGAATATGAAGAGTTGATCCATCTATTTCAAGAATATCCATCATGGACCGAACAAGAGGAAATTATTATAGATATCTTCGATTTCGCACTATCTGAGTCTGGAGTAATCGCGATGGACCCCAAATTAATGATGCATCATTCACCAGCAACAAATACAATAATTGAGAAGTCAGATATGATTCCACCCGACCTGAAGCCGCTTCCAGCAAGTCTTAAGTATGTCTTCCTTGTGGATGAGCTCGGACAGTATCCGGTCATCATCAGTTCACGATTGACCGTTGATCTAGAATATCGCTTGCTAAAGGTTCTAGAGAAAAATCGTAATGCTCTTGGTTGGAATATTTCAGATCTCTGGGGGATAAATCTGACCTTATGTTCACATCATATCTACTTAGAGTCCCATGAATTTCAGCACAGGCTGAATCCTCATCTTCGGGAAGTTATCATGAAAGAGACAATGCAATGGTGTGAGGCAAGATTTATCTATCCCATCTCTGATTCTAAATGGGTTAGCCTATTGCATGCGGTTCCTAAGAAAGATGGGATCACTATGGTTACAAATGATAAAGGAGAGGAGATCTCGACCCGAGTACCTATGTCCCAACGTATTTGTGTAGATTACCGATGCTTGAACTCCGTGACCAAGAAAGATCACTTTCCACTACCCTTTATTGACCATATCATCGAAAGATTGGCAGGGAAAGCGTTCTTTTATTTCTTGGATTGGTATTCAGGGTATAACCAAGTGGCAATCACCCCGAGGATTAAGAGAAAACTACATTTACTTGTCTGTTTGGCACCTTTACCTTTTGACAGATGCCCTTTGGATTGTGTAATGCTCTCGCTACATTTCAGAGGTGTAGGTTAGTTGTGTTCGCCAACATGGTAGGTAATTTTTTTGGAAGTTTTCCTGGACGATTTCTCGGTCCATGGTGATGACTTCGATTTGTGCCTAATGCACCTAGACCGAGTGCTTACAAGATGTTGTGAAGTTAATCTTATGCTTGCTTGGGAAAAGAGCCACTTCATGGTTACAGACGAGATTGGGTTAGGCCACGTCGTCTCTGAAAGAGTTATGGAGGTTGACCCAGCCAAGGTGGAAGCCATTGCAAATCTTGAGAGGCCTAGAACACTGAAGCATGTGAGGTCTTTCTAGGGCATGCCAGATTCTACAGTAGATTTGTCTGACTTCAGCATGATTGCCAGACCTCTTACCAAGCTTTTGAGCATGGACACTGAGTTTATTATCGATGACAAGGTCCTCCTTGCTTTCAATGCCTTGAAAAGATTGGTTACTCAAGCACCTATCTTTCAGTCACCCGATTGGTCTCTCCCCTTCAAAATCATGACAGAGGCTTCAGAGTTCGCTATTAGGCCTCTGTTAGGTCAACGCAGGGATGGAGTTCCATTTACTATATATTATGCCACAAAAACCTTAGATGATGCCCAGATAAACTACATTGTAATAAACAAAGAACTATTGGTAGTTGTGTTCACCCTCGAGAAATTAAGATCACATATCTTGAGTTCAAAAATCATTGTCTACACTAATCACACTACTATCTGGTACCTACAGAACAATAAAACCTAATAATTGCTAATTAGACTAAATCTCGAGTTATTTTCTTCTCTTTGTGAATTTATTTGGATATGTTTGTGGATTTTTAGTTATATTTCATTTTTATGGATTTTTAATATTCTATATTATTTATTTTGAAATTTTTAATTTTTATATTCTTTTTATATTTTTCTGATTTTTAATTTATTTTTCCTTTTAAAATATATAATATGTGTAGATAATAGTGTATATAATATGATATATAATAAATATGGAAAAATTAGAAAATATAGATAAGTACTGTACTTTTTATTTTTTATAGGTTTTAATTAAATTTATAGGTATTTATAATTTATATTAATAGTAATAGATATATAGAAATCATAGGGGTTCTGACTGTAATTATTTAAGTAATCACATGGTTTTGCATGATCGTATGTTTTTTATGCAATTAAGGAAACAAGCGGGAGGGTATGTGCAAGTTCACTAGTTGAAAGCGTATTGCTCACGTGTAGGCGTTAAGGCAGTGAACGATTGAGATTTAACTCCTCAGATCTGATCAGGTGGCTAGAATTTGGGCATGAACGGATGGCTCTGATTATATCTAGAACTCTCTTTTTCAATCGAACGACAGTTGTAGGCATACGAAGAACACTGAAGAACGCTACATGGGGTGACCTTCAATCGTTCAGATCTAGCTTGATCTGAGGTGAATATGAGCTGCAAGGGCCTCAATGGTTTTCATCGTTGAATCTATGTCGATCAAGGATGCTGAATGAAACTAGGTCTCCCTAATCTGAGACTTGGAAGAGCTGCTCCTATGTATGCCATGAATATCCTCCTGAAGGTTTCATCCATGTTCCCAGGTACCTACAAGTGGCGATTGGGCTCAAAGAACAAGATCCTCAACTGAGGTATTTTTTCTAAAAATAAATGAAGGGGAATGAATGAAGATCTCCAACGATGGTGGAAGAAGAAGTTCGTGTCCTCATATCCGATCGGATCTGAGGTGAAGGTCACAATTTGAAGATGTAAAGAAGCGCAAAGGAACATAATTGATGGGGTGAGGCAGAGCGAAAAGATCAAATGTGAAAGAGATAGTGAAGGATCTCTGATCAAGCTGATAAGAGACTTGAAATGGGTCTACTGCTACCAGATCTAGAAATCAATGAAACATAAATGAAAAATTAACACAAATAAAAGGAAATTGAAGCTAAGATTACATTGAAGGGGAAGAGAATGGAATGGATCGATTTTCGCCTCGACAAGGTAATGGAATGGCTACAGAAGTTGATCACAGCGGAGCTTGGATCGCTGGCAATGTGGATCGCACCTCCAATCTGATTTATGCACTCCTGATCGGAGGGATGCCCCTCTATCACAAGAGCTTCTATTTTCTCAGTTGATCTCAAGGGAAAAGGGTCAGACCTGGAGGGGGTTTTATATGCTAGAGGAGGAATGAAATTCAAGTGGAGTTTTGGACACAAAACAAAGTCATATTGAATTTAAATACGCGGGCACGGATCTTAAAGAAGAGCTGGATCGAGGTTAGGTATAATCATATACATTAGGTGTGTGAATCGAGCGTGAAAAATCGGTGAACAATGCAGGTGGTGTTTATCTCGAGTTTGGAGAGATGGGGGGGGGGAGTTAACTCAGGTCGACGGACCCAGATCCAGTTAATGGGCTTTCATCCCGAATAAATCCAAAACATAAAAGATAAAAAACGATCAAAATAAATAAAGATAAATATAAAATAAATATAAAATGACCTTAAATTAAAAGCTATTAAAATAAAATTTGTTTATATTTAATAAACTATTATGTCATGATTTAGTAAATTAAATAAGTTAATTTATATAGTTAAATAATTAAAATACATGCATTACATGTATTAAATACCTATATACATAGTACATGTATTTTTAATTATTTTTTTACAAATATACCATATATTTTATATTGTATTTATTTAGAAAATAATTTATTATATAGGTATATTATACATATATAATAAATACATTTATTTTTGGTTATTTTTAATGTTTATTATTTTTATTTAAATTTTATATAAATTGTATAAAATATGTACAAAATATTAAAAATACAACATGTCCAAAAAATGTAAAGACTAAATTAAATACATGCAATATAGTTTTGTACATGTACAATAAGTCCTCCAAAATGTCAATTTTAACATCTTAACTGCAAATTTTATGAACCTTTTTCATTTTAAGATTTTTTTAAAACAATGAAAATGAGTTTGATTCATTTTGAGTTCATATGGAGAAGATATTAATATTTCAATTCTGATTTTACGACTTTTTTAAGTGTTGTACCTTTTATTCTATATGTGATTTATTTTTACGAACATTTTTATTATTTAAAATATATTTTATATACAAGTTTCATGAAGAAAATATTTTTTGAGGTTGATTAATGATAAATAAAATAGTACAAGATATGTGCATAATGAAGAAGACGAGTATGTAGAAAGTGATGTTGGTTTTATGAGATATTTATAAGTTAAGGACCATATCTCACCCTACTTTATTCCTTGTCGATTAAGTCAATACTTGACCTACTCTCGGGGTCATGATCTATTTGTATCTATTGTACATATATTCATTCTCTGTTTCTTTCTTTTTCTTTTCTTCTTTATTCATTTATTTTAGGTTAAAATAATGATAATAACACAATATTAATAGGTGATGTTAGTTCATTAATAGATGATAATTAATGATATTTGCATGTGTTTATGATAGATTTTAAGCTAAAATAAAGGACTAAAGATGACAAATTGCTGATTCATCAGTAATGTCACATGCTTAGGTCACATGACCATTATCGAGGAAAATTGACTTGACAACTTGCAGGATTCAGGTCTAAGTGGACCAGTTAACAACTACCCGATATGCTTAAGCTTAAATTGTCAAGTAGTAATTCCACCGCATATAACTCACTATCGCACTTTGTGAGTTTATGATGTGAGACTATGTTTGGGTGTTACAAACCCCCACTTATATTTGCAATGTCCTCGTTGCGACATGTCTCTGAAGGATATGGTTAGATCCTCAAGCGCATCACGGAAGTGTGAGCGTCGTATCGAATACGACGAGGACCGACTAGTCGCA
The DNA here is from genome assembly GCA_037367405.1 of Ottelia alismoides. Taxonomy (NCBI): domain Eukaryota; kingdom Viridiplantae; phylum Streptophyta; class Magnoliopsida; order Alismatales; family Hydrocharitaceae; genus Ottelia; species Ottelia alismoides. The sequence goes on from JAZKJV010007144.1 coordinate 199,148, forward strand.
CTAGTTGCTCGATGCAGCAGAATTTAAAAAATTTTATTACGACGAAACCACATGATCCAAGAACACTTCTCGGATCGTCTCGTCTAAACCACAAACAAGTAATAGGATTACCTCTTGAAGCGTGGTTGCGATCAAGTCTCTAAACGAAGAGACCTCCTGTCTCAAGTCTGATCCGACAGAGGAGACGCTTGCGAGCGCGGGGATGAACCGCGTGCTTCTCGCAATCTATGTTGATGATCCAAGCGACGGATCTCCTGATCTCGACACACGAGATCCGACGTCTTCTTCACGAGCGAGGCACACCGAAGGAGACGAAGATCCACGAGCAGAAGAATGGGCAGCATAACGACGATGCCGCGGTGATGGAGAACCTCTCTTAGGTCATCCATGGTGGACGGCCACATGAGAGGGAGAGAGAGGGCTGTCGAGTAGAGAGAAAAGAGAGAGAGATGCTTCTCAAGCATTGTGTGTGTAAAATAGAGAGCATGGTATGCCTCTCTATTTATAGGATTTTGGGATCCATCGATCTCAATCCATGTGACATATAAAATCAATGGATGAGATTGATTTATATCAATCCAATGGTCAAGATTATTGTTGGTAAAATCCAACAACATGTGATTTAATTTTGATAAAATATATTTGATAAATCAAATAAATATTAATACCAAATTAAATCAATCAAATAAGGAGAGAAAATACAAAGAAGATCAACCTTCCCCTTTAGAGGGAGGTGACGGCCACCAATCCCATAAGGGATTTGGTGCCGCCCCCTCCTTTCCTAATGGGAGGGCAATCTCATGGATTCCCATGAGATTGCACATCTCCTTGATTTTCTCTCTACTTATTTTCCAACAACTATTTGTTGGAATTTTTATTCACCAACTCAATTAATTTTGGGAATATTGCAATCTTGACATTGGAATATTGTGAATCATATTCACAACCCAAAATAAAATGTAATTTACATTTTCAATTAATTAGACAATGTGTATTCAATACACATTAATAATTAATCTACTAATATAAATTATATTTAACTCTCTCTAATACATTATAAATCACATTTATATTATATTATGAATAATTGGATATTACTATCCACATTATTCTTATCCATAATAATTAAATCACATTTAATTATATTGGATAACTTATTCTCTTGTGCTCAAATAATATGAATCACATTCACATTATTTACATCTTTGATAATCAAATCACATTTAATCATCTAAGATAACTCTCCTTATAATATGAATCAAATTCATATTATTCATGATAATTAAATCACATTTAATTATCCATTTTCTCAATGCTCGGATACATATATCAACAATAGAATTATCCATGAACTCTTTCAAGGATAATGCGCTTTTTCCGCGAATACTTGGAGATAAGGACATGGCGATTGTATTGTTCCACGTATAGTGACATGGATATTGAGATCATATCTCAAATCCAGATCGCGGGCCTCGCATAGATGCTTGATTAAACCAAGTCCGCAATCTAATCTTCTCATTGCATCTGAATCACATTTAGATCAATATCCAACATTTGGACTAAGATCAGATTACTTCTCTATTGAGAGGAGTCACTAAAATCCAGACTTGTTTCATCACTCCCTAGGAATGGAAGCGTCATGGTTATACAATCGTTTATGATCACATCACCCTCAAGTATTCCTAATACCTGTACATCCTGCATACTGGAAGACTCAGAATAAACCCGAAATATTAGATCAACTTTACACTGTCTACTTCAGGGTTCTATCAGTAAGTTTTTCATTCGATCATTGGGAGTTGTTATCGATCATATACTTTCCAAAAGCATATATCATACCTAGGTCTTGATCATATACTTTCCAAAAATATATATCAAACCTACAAATTTAGTCAAGCTTCCAAAGTGAGACGACCATGCACATGGAATTTGATTCTTCCCAATGTCTCATGAGTGAGCTCATGTCTTCCGGTTCAGTAACTGAACCTGTATGATCCCTTTGAGAGATCGTATTACTCATATGCCCTTATATGCACACCAGTGCGCCAGTGTATAGACCTTGATTAGGTCATCAACCTATTGGTCTGCCAAATGTACATACTCAAACATATAGTAACACATCTGTCTCTGGTCAGAGGATGTGTGCATGTATCGTGACAGCATACGATGTAGGACTTTGGTTATCTCGATCTCGTTAAGTCAACTCTTTGACCTAACTAATCTGACACCTACGAATCTCTATTCCTATGCAGAGGACCTGCATCAAGAGGTCGGTCAGATATCAGCCTTTAGAGAAAGGATTGCCATCTCCTTCTCATGCCGGAGATCATCTCTTAATAATCATTTGACGGTGCTTGATGAGTCCTCAATCTAACTCTTTAGATATTCATCCAAGCACCAGCCTCTATGATTCAATAATTGAATCAACAGCTGTATGATCATCAAGATGGCCATGGTACATAACCCTAATTGTACTATGGGACCTATTATGCAAATTATTCATTCTGCATTTCAGATCAGGGAATGATATTCACAATAACATTTATTGCATAATGGTTCGCCGTGGACTCGCATGTCCAACAATCTCCCACTATCTCAAAGAGCCATTAATGGGCTAATCATTTAAACCCACACTCATGTGACAATCACATGCTATTTAGAATATAGCTAGGTAAGCTGATCAGTCACTCTGTTCCCAAGAGACTATGCTAAGTCCTTTTACGACACTTGCATATCCCCTAGTAACAATACTCGCATCCAATGCGAATGTTGTATCTTATGCAACCAATACTCAATTTTGTCGGTCATAGTGTCCTTGACACTACATCTTATTAAATTGTTATAACCAGTATTCCCATAATCCTTATTAGAATACCGTCATTCTTGGAGATCTCTATCTCCTAAGGTATCTACAGTTAAGACCTTTTAGATCACTATCTATAAAGTCTTAAGTATTTGAAGATAAGACTTTGAGATCACTATCTCAAAAAATCTTATCATCTATGAAGATTTTGTTATTACTGCAATCAAGTGTTTTATCTCCATAGTAGGATTAGTAACAGTTTACTACTCTCACTGCATGGCAGGCATCTGGTATTCGTACACATCCAGCATACACTCAGCTTCTCGTAACTGATGCACAAGTGCAAGCAGTTCTAGCATTCACTTCCTCAACTTTTTGAGGTGTTATCCCTTAAGATAGGTCACTACCATATCTTAAGGGAAGGAAGCCTTTCTTGGAATTTTCCAGAAAATGGAATAAGTCCAAGATGTACTACTAATGTGACGGTCACAATATCCTCTTCTCTTTGCCTCTGAACGACTTAAGAACTAAGATCTAAGAAGTATCCTTGAGATCATATCTCAAGGTATGGAACAACCAAATTATAAAACACTTATTATTATTCTTATATCATTCTAAATGATTAGAATAATATCTACATTTAGCACGATGAACACAATGGCACTCCCACTAAGCTTCACATGGTTCATCAAGATTTTATCTGAAATCATAACATTTATAATTTCATCAAATCTTATGTTTCAACTACAAGAAACTTATTGGAGTCCAAAGATGGAGTTCTTCAGCTAGCACATCTTGCTTTCCTCGACCATGAAGCCCTGGGTCTACTTCATATGAATATCCTCAGAGTGGTATTCATAGAGGAATGCAATCTTGACTCACATCATGAAGATGTCATAGTCAAGTTGTGTAGTTACAGTTAGCAATATTCTGATGGGTTAAAGCAAGTCACTGGAGAGCAAGTCTCATCGCGAGCGATGTCTTCTCTTCGGTGTGTAGCTCATGACTACGAACCGTGCTTTGAAGGTCTCTACCCTCTCATCAGGTTCCCTCTTTCTCTTGAAGATCTATTTACACTTTAATGGGTCTTACCCATATAGGTGGATCCTCGAGGGTCCATATACAACACTTGTATATGAAGTCTACATTAGACTTTTATTACTAACATCCATCTTTCCATGTCATGATCCTTAGGAGCTTCATCACATGAAGTCCGATCATTGTCAGATTCAACTGACACATGGAATCCATCCTCAAACTTACCTGAAGAGGTATTAGTGTTTCATCTTTAATTATCTTTTTAGTTTCCGATTTCAGGAGCCTCATTATCTTCTCAAGATTAAATGAGTTCCTTTACTTCATTTTTATCTTGATTCTTAAGAGAGTCATCCTCTAAGAATTACATTCTCAGAGATGAGATCCTTTAAGAATCTCAAGGTCATAAAGTAGGTATACAATACCATCCTTTATTTTCCTAATGAAGTGGCACTCTCTAGTGCTAGATTCCATATTACTTGCATGGAACCTTATTATGGATATATATTGTAGTCTCTACTACATATATACCTTGGAAACTAATAGATAATTATGCTAATATTTATCATTGATTATATCATGTCACACATGATCCAATTGTATCTCCCTACAACTCTATTGAGTTAAGGTTCATTAGGAGGATTGAGATAGGAATGATATTCACATCTCCATAAGGTATTCTTTGAATTCATCTAATAGGTAATGACTACCTAGATTAGATCAAATTCATTTAATCTTCCTTCAAACTTTGGTTCTAAACCAAAATTGTGAAATCTTTGAACATTTTAAAGTTTTCTAAGTGAAGAGAAGAAATCTCATATCACAAACAATCACTAATAGATATCACATATCCATAATGTTTATTCTGATATAGATGATTCACATACATCAATATGTATGAGATCTTGTATACCTTAACATCTTACACCTTTCCCAAAGAAGGGTGTATTGGACATTTTTACTTTGAATACAATATTCACAAGTATGTGAGATTTGAATCTTTAGACAATCTAAAGTTTCATGTCTTACTAGTCCATTGATCTCATCAACAGACACATGTCCAAAACTTGATGCCAGATCATTGTCAAATAATCTTTATCCTTCTATTGATTTTTAAAGGTTTAACTTTTCAGTATTAGAAATCTTAATGAACCATTCATTAATTTTCTAATTTTGTAGAGTCCACTAGATTTTAGATTACTATCTGAAATATCTCCATCATAGCTCTTTATGATAGATTTATCACAGAATTCATGTTTATATCGAACAATTAGAAATAAACAATGAGTGTATGCTAATATCTAGGTCATAGAGACATTTTCTAAGACTAAGGGCTCCCACTGAAAATATAAAGTATATTCATCCGGTGGAAATTGTTGCAACAATTGCATCAATTCAAACACTTAAACCTTAAAATCAAATTTCTAATATTCTAATACATATGCAACCAATTGCAAGTGTTATTAGAAGATTATGATACAATTATTTACCTTATCAAATAAGTAAGTCAATTTCAATGATTATATGTAGGTTATTCTGTTCGATTCCTTCTCTAAGGATTCTAGATAGATTTGATAGTCATACTATCAACACATCAGCATATTGCCGTATTGGCATTCATCCAACTCTTTGGATGTCATATGGAAGTCACAGAAGTACAGTCAACTCTTTGATTATACTTCTTGCTTGGGTCCAATCCATGCTTCCACTGCACTCCCTTTATCTATAAACAACCATTGCTTAAGACTAAGGATCTCTTGTGTTAAATTCAAAAAGAATTCAATGTAAGAGCATTTTGACATTTATACATGCTTCACCTAATTCATACAATATGAATATTATGAAGCTTCATGAATGACTACAGTATAGACAGTAGAATGATGACACTCATCATCTACATCCATCTAAACTCTTAAAACATATGATCGGGTAGGTACTCAAACAACTTGAATATATCATCTCTTATAGAGCTACCATTCTACATGATGCAGAGAACCATGTCATTCATGATTAAATGTCAAGAGCACATATGTATGCCAGAAAATCTTCTTAGATTTTATAAGGATTATTTGATAATTATGATCATTATCTACATGTCACTTCAAAAGTACATTCGATGAGATCAAGACTCATAGAGACATACAAACCCTAGGGTTTTAGTCATATTGTCTATTTAATTATCACTTCTCATTATTATGAGGAAACTTGCACATTGCAACCACATACATTATGTGTCCAACTGCACGTACAATATCTGGATCAAGGGTCCAATCCATGATATTCTACTGGTTATTATTGAGTATAACATTGAGTGGGATTAATGAAGGATTATCTGAAAATAAGAAAATTTGCATAAATATATATAAATATTTAATTTACTTTGATTTAGGAATTTTTTATATCAAAGATGTCTTGCCATGTCAATAACGAAAGTTCATTCCCTTAATCACTTTCAATGTAAGAGATATACTTACCATTATATCTCAAGCAAGATCTGGGATCTCCTTCCTTATCTTTGTTACATCCCAATAATATGAGAAACTGCAACTTGGATAAAAAGAAGCGGGAACACATTCCGCCTTGCAAGTCCAACTTGCATCTCCCAATTTGGTCTTTAATACCCGGGCCCACCACCCCTAAGGTGATGTTGACCCGTCATTAATTGAACCAACCGTCAACAGGAATAGAACTCGCTATGCGCAATCCAATATCACCCCAATAATACGAGGATCTGATATTGGGGTCACTACGCATACGGCCTTACTCTTTCGAGAAGCAAAGAGCCCGATCCAGATGCGCTTGCATATAGGAGCTGTCACTTTGGATAGGCGTCTCCTATATACAATCCCTGGCGACGAAACCCTTCGCCTTGACGGGAGACCATGGATGTCACTTATGTGATCCTCTATATCATATTCAAATTCTAATTAATTATCATGAATCATATTCACACAATTAATTCTTCCAAGGGAATTATCAACTCTAATCATATTCGAGTATAATTGGACATAATCAATTCAATCATATTAAATTAATTATCAATCCAATTCAATCAATCAAACTTGATTGTTATACTGAATATATATGGTATTATTCTCAAAGTACGTATTAATTCGTATTTTAATAATTGGAAAAATACAACTTAATCCCTCGGACATTATCCCGGCCCTACCCGCTGTCATGGCCAGTACCGGCAGGAGTGGGACGGATCGCATACGTTGCAACCCGCTACCCCAGCGATCCTCGACTAGACACCATATCCGCCTCGAGAAAGGATAATGCCAAATTGATTAATTTGTACTTGAGATGATCATTGGTTCTTTAACCGAAATTGTACTATATAGTAATCAAAACAATTTTGATTATAAGGAAATTTACTAGACAAATTCCCAATCCTATTCAAGCAAGGAGTTTGATGATAGTATTTCCAATTATGATTTAGATCAAATCTAATCAATTAATTGGTTGGGGCCAAGTCAATTAAGGAAATAATCATCTTCTAATATTTCTCAAATATTTTCCATAATTATTTCTCAAAATTAATAATTAATTTCATTAATTAACAATCACATGGTTCTTGATTAGGAAAGTAATTTCAGCAGTGACCCCTACTTACTAAAATTAGCATATCTCAATCAATTTAAATCTAAATTAAGCAAAGTAAGTTTCCATAGTTTGCTAATTTGATTTAAAACAGAATCTATGTGATTTGTATGCATTTCGAGGCGTCTCTAAATAGTAATTAACTTCTTAATTATGTTAAGATTCGTAGTTCCCGTAACAGTGAATACTTGTTCATTAAAACAACCATATCTCGAGCATACAAAATCCGATTTACGCAAACTCAGATCCTATGGTTTCCTTATTTAATGAGAAACAAAATCCAAGCTATTTTTGTGTTTAAACAATTTAAAAAAGGCCGAAAAATTACACTAAACAGATCTGCGAAATCAAATGCGATAACAAACTTTCGCGACCTTAATGAACCCAAGTCATCCTCGGTTAGCGAATCATAATTGAAACCGTCGACCTAAGGATATGATACCACTTGAAGGATCCTCAAGCGCATCACGGAAGCGTGAGCGTCGTATCGAATATGATGAGGAGTGACTAGTCACACTAGTTGCTCGATGCAGCGGAATTTAAAAAAATTTATTACGAGGAAACCACATGATCCAAGAACACTTCTCGGATCGTCTTGTTTAAACCACAAATAATTAATAGGATTACCTCTTGAAGCGTGGTTGTGATCAAGTCTCTAAACGAAGAGACCTCCTGTCTCAAGTCCGATCCGACAGAGGAGACGCTTGCGAGCGCGGAGATGAACTGCGTGCTTCTCGCATCTATGTTGATGATCCAAGCGACTGATCTCCTGATCTCGACACACGAGATCCGACGTCTTCTTCACGAGCAAGGTGCACTGAAGGAGACGGAGATCCACGAGCAGAAGAATGGGCAGCATAACGACGATGCCACGGTGATGGAGAACCTCTCTTAGGTCATCCATGGTGGACGGTCACATGAGAGGGAGAGAGAGGGCTGTCGAGTAGAGAGAAAAGAGAGAGAGATGCTTCTCAAGCATTGTGTGTGTAAAATAGAGAGCATGGTATGCCTCTCTATTTATAGGATTTTGGGATCCATGGATCTCAATCCATGTGACATATAAAATCAATGGATGAGATTGATTTATGTCAATCCAATGGTCAAGATTATTGTTGGTAAAAACCAACAACATGTGATTTAAATTTTGATAAAATATATTTGATAAATCAAATAAATATTAATACCAAATTAAATCAATCAAATAAGGAGAGAAAATACAAAGGAGATCAACCTTCCCCTTTAGAGGGAGGTGACGGCCACCAATCCCATAAGGGATTTGGTGCCACCCCCTCCTTTCCTAATGGGAGGGCAATCTCATAGATTCCCATGAGATTGCACATCTCCTTGATTTTCTCTCTACTTATTTTCCAACAACTATTTGTTGGGATTTTTATTCACCAAAATAATTCTTAATTAATTTTGGGAATATTGCAATCTTGACATTGGAATATTGTGAATTATATTCACAACCCAAAATAAAATGTAATTTACATTTTAAATTAATTAGACAATGTGTATTCAATACACATTAATAATTAATCTACTAATATAAATTATATTTAACTCTCTCTAATACATTATAAATCACATTTATAATATATTATGAATAATTGGATATTACTATACACATTATTCTTATCCATAATAATTAAATCACATTTAATTATATTGCTAACTTATTCTCTTGTGCTCAAATAATATGAATCACATTCACATTATTTACATCTTTGATAATCAAATCACATTTAATCATCTAAGATAACTCTCCGTATAATATGAATCAAATTCATATTATTCATGATAATTAAATCACATTTAATTATCCATTTTCTCAATGCTCGGATACATATATCAACAATAGAATTATCCATGAACTCTTTCAAGGATAATGCACTTTTTCCGCGAATACTTGGAGATAAGGACAGGGCGATTGTATTGTTCCACGTATAGTGACATGGATATTGAGATCATATCTCAAATCCAGATCGCGGGCCTCCCATAGATGCTTGATTAAATCAAGTCCGCAATCTAATCTTCTCATTGCATCTGAATCACATTTAGATCAATGTCCAACATTTGGACTAAGATCAGATTACTTCTCTATTGAGAGGAGTCACTAAAATCCAGACCCGTTTCATCACTCCCTAGAAATGGAAGCGTCATGGTTATACAATTGTTTATGATCACATCACCCTTAGGCATTCCTAATACCTGTACATCCTGCATACTGGAAGACTCAGAATAAACCCGAAATATTAGATCAACTTTACACTGTCTACTTCAGGGTTCTATCAGTAAGTGTCTCATTTGATCATTGGGAGTCGGTATCGATCATATACTTTCCAAATGCATATATCATACCTAGGTCTTGATCATATACTTTCCAAAAGTATATATCAAACCTACAAATTTAGTCAAGCTTCCAAAGCGAGACGACCATGCGCATGGAATTTGATTCTTCCCAATGTCTCATGAGTGAGCTCATGTCTTCCGGTTCAGTAACTGAACCTATATGATCCCTTTGAGAGATCGTATTACTCATATGCCCTTATATGCACACCAGCGCGCCGGTGTATAGACCTTGATTAGGTCATCAACCTATTGCTCTGCCAAATGTACATACTCAAACTTATAGTAACACATCTATCTCTGGTCAGAGGATGTGTTCCTGTATCGTGACAGCATACGATATAGGACTTTGGTTATCTCGATCTCGTTAAGTCAACTCTTTGACCTAACTAATCTGACACCTCCGAATCTCTATTCCTATGCAGAGGACCTGCATCAAGAGGTCGGTCAGATATCAGCCTTTAGAGAAAGAATTGCCATCTCCTTCTCAGGCCGGAGATCATCTCTTAATAATCATTTGACGGTGCTTGAGGAGTCCTCAATCTAACTTTTTAGATATTCATCCAAGCACCAGCCTCTATGATTCAATAATTGAATCAACAGCTGTATGATCATCAAGATGGCCATGGTACATAACCCTAATTGTACTAAGGGACCTATTATGCAAATTATTCATTCTTCATTTCAGATCAGGGAATGATATTCACAATAACATTTATTGCATAATGGCTCGCCGTGGGCTCGCATGTCCAACAGTCTCATCACTTATTCTTAATTTCAGTGTCAGCTACACATTCCAGGTAGATTTTTTTAATCGTTTATAGATGTGGCTACACCTCTTGTGTAGCCCTTTCCTCTATTAGAGGGAACCAACTCCGATACCAATTATATCGTCCCGGTCTTAGGGATCATGAATGTCCCGAGCTTAGGTCCATGGTCTGCTATCGAACAAAATCAACACTGACAACTTGTTGGCCGGGCCTGATTTGACTTATTAACAACCACCTAAAATGCTTAGGCTCAAGTTGTCAAGTATTAATCCAGCCACTTATAATCTGTTCTCATACTTCGTGAATTTCCCATATATTACAATACATAGTCGCATATGGAAACTCACGAAGCGTGAGAGTGAGTTATAAGTAGTAGGATTACTATTTGACAACTTGACCTTAAATGGTCCAGTGATCTAAGGTTGGAACGTTACACAAAAACAACCATTTATCGAATGTCTAATTTATATATTTTCAAAAAGGAACTCGTAAGTTTAGAGTCAAATATAAGGTTGGTTAGATATTTGTTGATTTGGATATTTGGAACAGCCCTAGATTTTGGGGGAAAGTGTGCTTTGGCCCAATGTGTTTTATCTCTCTCTCTATATATGTGTATTAATATAAATAAATATGTATACATATGCTAAAATAGTCGTAAAAGCACGTCGCCGTTCAAAAACAGTCCACTAGCAAATCAAAAACCGGACAATCTGGACATGAAAGTCATTGAGAAGAAGATGGATACAGGTTGGAATATGTTGAAAATATGGTGTGTGGCAACATTTTGGATAATATCTTATCAACAAGGTCAACAATGTGAAGACGAAGAAAGTCGGCATGGGATTTGGAGATAAAGTCAACAAACAATCACCAAGAGCATGTAGATGTATAATTGTTCAATCCCACAACTTGACGGAAGCGTTCATGGGGAGAGAGAAGTCATCATCGATAGAGAAAATAATATATCTGTTGGTTGCAGATTGCTTTGCTATCATTTGAGTAGCATATATACCAAGTAAAAAAAAGTACATTATGCACCACAAGTACAAATGCATATAATATCGATATTTAACCTCTAAGTACCCGTAACCCAATGGCAAGTTAGTGGAGCCGCGGAGGCGATAGAATCCAGAGATTGTATTTTTATGACTTATTTGGACGAGGGATCAATTTGAATTAAGGAGACTTTATGAGATTTCTATGATATTGTTGTCATATTATGATAACATTAGTCAGTATCTTTCGTTTTACAAAACTTACTAATTTTATTATCTATCAAACTAGTGGGACAATTAATGATAAATGTCATTTTCTTTCTTTTTCTTTATGTTTTTTTACTCATTATCGCAATATATCAAAATGAGCCTATAGTAACACTTTTTAAATTTTGTCACGAATTTTATTCGTTGTGAAATGAGTTTTTTTGAAGTTAGGGATAAATATCATACTTGTCGCTATATCATCAGCTAGAATTAATATAACAATGCTCATCTTGTCGCTATTTTCCAAAATTTGAACTAATTATTCGTGACTTTTAATTCAAAAATAACGACGGAGAGTGAAATATTGTGTGATTTACTTTCTAAAAGAAGAGTAATGCTACTGAATCGATCAGATGAGATTTGTAGAAAATGTGTGTGATTATGTTATTTAGACTCCTAATTTAATGTGTATAACAATAAGTTCATGAGTGTCGAACTCAAGGGGGAAAATTGTGGAAACTAAAGTGAATAGTAGAGTAGGCTAAGTGTTAGGGTTTTTATGATTGTTAATTATTTTTAAAGTGTTTTAAGATTTTATTAGGTTTTAAGTATTTATTGTTTTTAATGTTCTTTTATATACATATCGATGAATCTCCATTTCAACACATTTATTCTTTCATTTTGGCCTTTAAATCCCAACTAAATGCATGTAAATATCATTATTTTGTATAAGTTAATATTTAATATTTATTGTGTAAATACGGTATAAATACTATATTTAAAGCTAAAATAAAAGAATAAAGAAAGAAAAGGAAAAAATAAAATACCAAAGGTATTTTATGACCCTAAATCCCGAGACCCAAGCATCATGATGACCAGGTTGACAAGGAACAAAGTAGGAGGAGATAAGAGCCAATAAACACAATAAAAGCCCTCATTTTTATTCTTCAATAATTCACTTTTGGGACATATTTTATTCTTTATTATTTATACATCAAATCAATAAAATGTGTAAAAATACATAGAAAAGTACAAAATTTATTTCATATAAAAATAATACATATTGGACATTCTACACTTCGAATAAAAACCCAAAATCCAAACTCTCCAGTCTTCTCCATATGAACTCGAAATGCATTAAAAGTACTTTAATTTATATAACTTTTTATTAGCTATTTAATGAAGGTGGTTTTATTTAATTTAGATTTAACATGCAAAAGTTAGTTTTTTGGACCCTTATTGTACAATATAATTGAATAAAATATTTATTTTATTTACTCTTTATATTTTTCATTATTATATATTTTAATAATTTTGTAAATAATATTTATAGTATATATACATAATTAAAATAAAATAAAACCATAAATAGTACATTAAAATAGATAAACATACACAAATACATAGATGAATTACATATGCATATAGCTATATAACTAATACCTATATTTAATTAAATGTACAAACAAACTCAGAAAAATGTAATAAAAATATTTAAGTATATTGAAATAATTTATAAATATATAAATTATGTGTATACAATAATAAAATACATTTTACAAAATAAAAATAAAATGTCAACATATATGTATTCATGCATATGATTTACTTGTAAATAACAACATGTAATAAATAAACCCATAAAAATAAATAAAAATAGAAATAGTACATAAATAACAACATGTAATAAATAACTCCCATTTATGTGCGCAACAGCTTCATTTTGGGTTGAGCCACATCCCCTCGAACCCCTGGGTCTCCTTCTGCCGTTATATATGTAACAAAGAATAGGGACGATTTTTTTTAAAAAAAATCAATATATATGTATCCATTTTGTTAAAGTTGAGGCAGATTATAATGTTCGTTATCAAAGACAAAGTCGATACATTAACGCATGATTCAAAGATCAACGGTGAAATTTACAACTCCCGAAATATCTTTGGACAAATCTACGGAGAAGATAAACAAAGCAGGAACCGAGATTTGACGGAGTATAAAGTGAAAAAAAAGAAGGAACAAAAGAAGGAACCGAATATCTTTGGACAAATCTACGGTGAAGTCTCGCAAATTTGTTGGCCATTGAGAATAGACCGAAAAAAAAAGAAACGAGATTTGAGTACAGTTTGCGGATTTCTCGACTTCACACGAAGGTCATTTATTAGCCAAAGACCGATTTCTTCTCATGGCAAATACCAACACCCATTGTTTCAAAAAAAAAAGAATTTGTTTCAAAAAAAATACCAACACCCACGAAGAATATGCATGGGCAAAGTCAATGGCAAGTAAATTACAGTTCCCTGCTATGCTAATCAATGCCCATATAAAATTGTCTTGATTTTATATGCTACTGTGCATTCTAAAACAGCACGCTCTTTTGATGACTGCTGCACGTTCCTGTCAATTCCAAGCAGCTTCCCATCATGGGTTTGGATGAATTATATTTTAGATTTAATCTTATTTGACGGTCATTGATGGGATGGGGATGATCTCCTACCCAACTGTACGGCACATCCACTATTATATTAACATCTAACTTAATTCAAAGCAAGCGTGTGCAATCTTTCGGAACCAATCTGCTGCTTCCACAGCCAGAATTATAAATCTGACTTGACGGATTCATTGATGGGATGAGGATGCTCTCCTCCCACCCAACTGTACTGCATATCCAATATATATATATATATATATATATATTAAAATCCAACTTAATTCAAAGCAATCTTTCAGAATCAATCTGCTGTTTCTCAGCCAAAATTAGGGTTTCGTTGCTTTCTCTTCCACTTTGACTTTTCATTCGGAGATTTTTGCTTACAATCTCTGTGATATATTAAACGCAAGTGGAGAAGAGAAACATATATCTACCAACACATCTTGAAGGTTATCCTTAATTGCCACCTTGACTTTTTCTTAATCAAAGTGTCCGAGCTGGAAGAGTTTTTGAAATAGAGGTTGGAGATGTCGATTGCTGAAGATTTGACTATCAGTGACTCCCCTTTGATGCATGTGAAGGGGCACACCCATTTCAAATACTTGGTGGGGACATTATCTTAATTATATGATCTGCAAAAGTCATCTTGATGGAACTCGGTTATAAAAAAATAAGATTTGAAGGTGTCATTTGGGTTTATACATCACATACAAGCGAATCGTTTTGTATTTAATTAGTTCAGTTGAGTTCCAAGCTTAAAAAGTTTAAAAGATCTTAACATGGTAGATTCTAGCTTGTTCTTTCTTGTGTACTTGGATCGATGAGATCTTCCATGAGGCACAAATACCTGTCATATTAGATGTATCAATATCATGCTTCTTGCACAAAAAAAATCGCGAAATAATAAGTTCCATCATCCATCTTGCATCTTTTGTAGTTGTTTTATATTTACACGAGATTCACAACCATAATTATGTCATGTTTTGTTCTTTGTAATGCTTATCGTAAGTTGTTAAATATGCAATGACGATATTATTCATTGCGAAATTATTTTGTATACTCGGAACTACTTACAACTGCCATATTTGTTGGTATATCATTAATCAACTACTAATGTAGCAAAGCTCATATGTTGCTATTTTTCAAAATTTTAACTAATCCTCGCTAAATTTTGAACTAAAAGATTAGCGAAGATTAGCTAAAAATATGAATAAATGAATAAATATTTCTATATGCACCGTCGATAATGATATAACAATGAATATGGTATTTATCTCTTATTTTAAGTATAAAAAATAACTCGCAACAAATAATGTCGTCATTATATATTTAACAACAAATGATATAATAACATGTTTATAAAAAGGTGTCACTATAAATCCATTTTATTGTAGTGATTGCACTTTTGACATAATGCATAAACAAGAACCCTTTCTTCTTCTACCGAAACATAATGAGCTTCATCAACTGATATAGAATACATATCACTTTCAAAACAACAAAATGTGCATATCGTGAAACATATTATAAAATTTGATATTATCTCGTTCAGTATAATATATATATATATAAACATTAATTATCCATTATAAAAATGTTTACTTGAAATAAGCAATGAATAACACAGTTGCTGCTATATTATTAACAACAGTTCATATAACAACTTTATGTTGCCTTCTCATTAAATTTTGATTTAATCAGAGCTATTTTTTGCAATTATTGATATACATTTCAATAACAAAGGAAATAAAACCATCGTTAGAAAGATAGCTACAAAAGTATCCTTTCTTGCGAATTTTAAGCAAAACTTGTTACAACGGATAATATTTATTCTTGTATATCTAACAACCAGTTAATGTAATGACAGAATTTCTCAAAGAATATATTACTATATACACTTTTTGTTGTAATTTCTCATACTCACTTTGAACGATTTCACAAATGCGGCTGCAATGAATTCGTGACATCCTTTAGAATATCAGGTGAAGTCAAGTCATTTGAATTCGTCAATTCAACCAATTGAATCACTTAAAATGTCTCGTTCAAAGAAGACATGTTAAATGTATTGTTTTTGGCTCAATAAATTCCCACAATTTGCCTTTTTTGATTGTAGAGCTTCTAACTTGACAACTTGTCAATATCGAATCTCTCTTTCTTTTTGTCAATCTCTAAAGCCTTTGGTGACAGATGATTCTCCACCACCTTGTCTTGACCATCTATAGTCTTCATAGAATTATGAATTTTTACGTACTCGATTTGACAGAAAAGTTATCACTACTACAACATTGTAATAACAAACATACGAAAATTTATTTAATGTAATACTAGCTACTTCCACATGCTTTGTATTAATTTCAATTTATAAGTAAAAGCAAGCATATAGCTTACTCATATAACTATCCTCAATGCAACAAAATATATTTATAATGACATATAATTAATTTGAAAATTATCACCGTGTCATTCATTATTAAAAAAATTACATCGATACTAGTATTATAAATTAGATTTATAGCAACGAATAATTTCAATATTTGTGCCATTACGAAAATCAATAATTATTTTCATTAGTTTGCTTGTTGAAAAATTAGATATTATTCTTATAATTCACAAAAAAGGTTACATTTGTATTGTATTTATTCTTAAAATTCATTTTCTAAAGTTAACAACAAACAACGAATATTAATTTATTTGTTATCATAAGCTATTTTTTTCTATCGCAAAATCAATGTTTATACAAGAAATTAGTGATGAATTAACGACGTCCATTGTTATAACACTAATAAGGATTCATGATTATTTTATATTTATCGTCAAAATTTATACTGAAAACTAAGACGGCAATAATACTTTTGATGAGAAAAGTAAGGATGATTGTTGTTATATGGATCGTAACTAGTGATATAACAACCAATATCATTCGTTATTAATTTCAAATATAAAAAATGTTTTTACGATCAAATATTCGTTTCAAAATGAATATTCATGGTGATTTTTTTTAATGAAATAGTACTCATTGTGATATATATATATATATGGTTGATCTTGTGAGAGTCAAAAATTGTGAGAGCATGAGAGCAGTGATTTCAGACTACTAAATTCTGTCATCTCTCTCCTGATTGATTTCAGGAGGAGAGAGAAGGGTAGAATCTAGTAATCCAGAATTACTGTTCTCATACTTTCACAAGATCATCCCTTATATATATAAAGAGAGAGAGAGAGAGAGAATACTGATCATGTGAGAGCCAAAATTGTGGGAGCAGGAGAGGAATGATTTTGAACCACTAGATTATGTAATCTCTCTCCTCATTGATTACAGGAGAAGAGAGAAGAGCATAATGTATTGGTCTGGATTCAATATTCTTATGCTCTCACAGATTTTGGCTCTTACATGATCAACCCTCTCTCTCTATATACACACATACACAGGAAAGGGAAACTGCTCCATGGAGTAGTTAAGTTGGCTGCTCCACTGAGCAAATTCTTTTTACTTTCTTTGGAAAATCCCGTCATGTATATTCATCTACATATCCCTCATATATGTCATTCGAATTTCATCAGAAACGAAGACTTTTATGCCCTCTATTTATAATAGGTAATATTAGTGGTCTTAGATTTGCTATAATCAGCCTGTTCTGGATGGAGGGCATATGATTCTATATTTCTGATGAAATTCCAATGGCATATATAGGAGGGATATATAGATGAATATACATGATGGATTTTTTCCAAAAAAATAAAAAAAATTGGGGGAAATTGCTTCGCCAGCTTAGCTACTCCATGGAGCAGCTTCCCTAGCCTCTCTCTCTCTCTCTCTCTATCTATATATATATATATATATATATATATATATATATATTAACCTTGAGTAATTTCGTAATTACCCTAGGAACCATCAATTATTATGAATTACACCCAAGACACTGAATAACCACTCCATTTTACACCCATAACCTTCCGTTAGTTGAGTTAATCTAACCCAATTCGTGATCTTACGACTGAGATTAAACAAAAAAAAGAAAAGAAGGAGGGAGAAGGTGGGTTCGATTCTGGAGCTTGCAGTAGGCGGTGACTTTTTCACGATGGTAGGCAGACGGAGGTGCGTGTAGGAGGGGGCAGGCGGAGGCGGGGGGAGGGGGGTGCTATAGGCGGATTCGCATGCATGGGGGGAGAGAATGACCTGGACTTGCAAATGGATTCGCAGGAAGGGGGTGGGTGATGAATCTCGTATTCATCATGCTAAAAGCCACTTATTAAAATCCCTGCTTTAACAAACCAATAAAAATACCCTCTAATTCTCTATTTTTATCATGTACCATATTGTGTATAAATTACCATTAATTTATTGTATTTAATTTCCTCTAATTTTATTGTAATTATTTTATCACTTAAAAACCCCTAAAATTAGGTAGATAACTTGTCTATAAATACTGACCCTTAAAAAGATAAAAAAAATACAAAAAAATCTCAAAACCACGAAATCGGTGTTTTTATCCCCTTGAAAATACCCCCCAAAAATAGCTTTTGTACATATGACCTCTTTTGGCTTTTTGACCAACATGAAAGTTGTAGATCTCGTCGAGACGAGCAACTTTCATGTTTTGACCTTTTCCTAATTCGGCCTCTAACTATTTCTTTTCTATTTTTCTTTGTAATTAGTTTCTGAATTTTTTCATTGGGCCACGTGGCGCCCTCTGGGCCGCCCACGTGGCCCGCTTCTCCTCGCGCCACCCGGCCCTCTCCTGGGCCATTGGATCACGCTATCCCTGCCTTCATCTCCACCGTCCATCACCGCCTTGTTCTCAACTGTCGGATTTGATCCCCAGATCTGATTGCGACCGCTCCTTCCCGCCTTCACGCCAACCGTCTGATTACTTCCTCATCCATCGCCTATCAACTAGTCACGTCGCCCATTCATCTTCGACCGTTCGATCCCACCATCTCCCCATCTCAACCCTCCAAACCCGCCTTAACCACAGCCATTAGATCTTAACTCCAGATCTCATCACCACCGCTACTTGGCGCCTCGCCTGCGATCGTTGGATCAGCCTCCATCCTACGCCTCTCCTTGCGCAACGTCTCCCCTCACCTCAGCCCTCGGATCCTACTTTCATCCAACGCCTATCCACCTGCCACGTCGCCTATCTCTCCCTCATCGTTAGATCGCCCCCACGAGTCAATCCTAACCGCTCATAAACACCCCCCTCCACCACACGATCAGATCCTAAGGATCTGATCGTGGCCTTCCGCTCGCGAGCTCATCCCAGCCGTTGGATCAAGATCCAACGGTCCAACCACCGTCTCCTACCTCCGAAGCCTCTGCTCCCAGGCGTTACAACCCTCGCGCATCCTCCGCCCCCTTCCTTTTCTGGCCAACACCTCCGGCCACCTCTCCTGCTCCTAACGATCACCTCGCATAGACCTATCCTCCTTCTACCTCGCGTAACCCCCCTCGACCTTCACCATTAACCCCATCGCCATTAAAACACCTCTTGAAACCCCCTGTAACCGCCGGTGACCGCCACCTATTTAAACCCTCCCCGCCACCGTATCACCTCGTCCACCATTATTGGCTCTATCCTTAGCCTCCTCCGCCCCTCCGGTGACAGCGGAGGGGCGGAATGTCGAAACCACGATAAGATTTTGTCGGTGTCGACCCGCGGCAGTGCTCCGCCGCGTTCTGGTGATCTCCGATCACCAACCGAGCTCCGAGGAAGCAGCTGGCCTCGCGGGCGATGACCAGAGGCTCCCATGGAGCCTCAGCCCAAGCTCCTCCCCTCCGCCAACTCCTTGCTCCGGTGAGGAGACTTCTTCCTTATTTTCTCCTATTTATACCTCCGTCTGCAAACATCCTCACCTCCATCCGACCAGCTCATCAGCTTTGCCCAACCACCACGACCTTCGCCGACCACCCCTCCCCTTCTCCAGACCCCCAACCGCTCTGACCCATCTCCTCCTCCACCTCGCCGGAGGAGGAGCCTTGGCCTCCACTTCCGACCACCCTTAGGCCACCACTCACCTCACAAACACTCAAGCACCTTCCGCACGCACACTTCGGCTATCTAACCTTGCAGGAACTTCAATGATCGGAGCTTGCAAATCGTCTCCGACCATCAGCTCCGCCACCGGTGGTTCTGCATCGACTGACCAATCTAATCGCCTCCGGAGGTCCGCAACATCTCCATCTCCTTCGCGAGGGCCTCAACTTCCTTCTCCGATCTTCGAAAGACCTCGCGAAGACTGGCGGAGCTCTAGGGAGCTCACCGGAGCCCAGCCTCCTCCGGTGGGCCGTGGCGGAGAGACAAGTTACAGATACCGTCCGATCTCCAGGATCGGACGGGTATGATGACGACGTATGGCATCCGAGCCTCTATTCCATGCCTACAGGTTCGGGTACTACCGAGCCTCGCCCCGAACCTCCAGTTGATGCCACGTGGTCCCGAGGCTGAGTCGCTTCCCGAACCTGGGTCCTCACGTGCACCGCACGTGAGGCCTGGGTAAATTACAGAGAAGACCCCGGAAGAATATATATTTTCATTTTGGTCCCCAGGCACGTGCCTCACGTGGGTGCATGGGTAATTTACAGGGAGGCCCTCGAAGGTTTTCAAAATTACAAAAAGGCCCCTATGCGCAAATGGTGAAATTGCAACTGGGCCCAGGCGGTTTTTGCTATTTACATTTAGGTCCCTCCAGGGACCTAAATGCAATATTTATCCCTTTATTTTATTGCATTTTTATTACAATTATGCCCTTGCACTGTTTTTAGCATAACTTGAGCATCGTAGGTCCAAATTGCATGATTTTAGTGTCGTTTTGATCCTTGTTTTGTCCTCTACATTTTAGCATGCTTACTTGTTTCATTTGACACTGTTTTAATTTAAGTGATTTTTATGTGGAAATGAGACCATGCTCTACTTGTCTTGCTTGATTTGATGACCGATTTTTAATGATGTGTTCAAATTGGCTCTAATTTCATTCTATATTGTGTTGCTCATATTTTAGGGTATAATTGTAGGTTTTTATTTGGCATAATTGTTCTTTTGCATATTTGTTCATAAATCACCTCCTTAACTTGCATAAAATTATCTAAAAAATGCATACAGCATAGCATCGCTTTGCATTGCCTCATAAATTGCATATGGACCTGAAATTGAGATTAAATCACTCTGTGCTTCATGAATCAAAATTCAATAGCTAAATTGGGCAGCTGTGTCCCTATGTTCGACCTTGGTACACTTGCCAAGTAAAATATTCCATGACATTCAAAGATCGTGGTTTTTGCTGAACCAAATTCGCCTCTTGTACTACAGCATAATTCCACATTATTATAGAGGCGAATTTGACAATCATTAAATGGCGTCGTTGCTCGGGATACGGCTTTTCTTAATTTTTGGATTTTGATTTTTTTTATTTATTTCAAAAATTTTCAGGTCCTCATTTCATGCATCATTTCTTTGCATATCATTTGCTGATTTAATGTCTCCAGGTTTTCTAACGTCTATCTTTTGTGACAAGGTCCATGGTGATCGATGACGCTTGATCCTCATGGAGGCGTGTAGTCGAGAACTTCCGCTGAAGAGGCCGCAAAAGAACCTGTGAAAGATTTGGGAGATTTTAGCAGTCAAAATTGCATTGCATTTTGTAAAAAAAAATAGATAACTGGCATCTGCATATTTATTTTCAGTATTGCATATTGTACAGAAAAAAATATATCCCCCCTCACACACACACACACACACCTACACTGCACATGCACATACTCACCCCCACCCTCCCCCTGTATATTTCATTCTCTCTCTGTCTCCATCTCTCTCTGTGTGTATCTATTCTTCATGAACCCCCTCCCCCTCACCCTTGTACCATAGACATCCCCCCTAACACAGACCTTACTTCGGCTATTTGTAGCTTAAGTATAGGGGGGACCTGCCTATTCATCCCTCCCTCGTTCTGTCTTCTTGTGCTTAGGCCGATTTTGGCCTAAGTATAGGGGGACCCTCCTCCTCAGTCCCGCTATATCACCCTGTACTTGAACCGAGCCTTGGCTTCATGGCACTTGTGCTATGAGGACATAGCAAATTTTAAGTATAGGGGGGTATACCATTTATTATTGTATATTACTTTAGCCTTAGCTCGCGTTTTTAAAACTTTTTTTAAATTTTATTTTTCGGGCTAGGTTTTTGGTAACCTTGGGAACTGGGTAAAAACCTGTAAAAATTAAAAATTGAGGGATTAGTTTTTGTAAATATTCCTGTTTAAAAAAAATTGAAAAATTAAAAATCTTTCCTGTGAGGTTGATTCTGACTACTAGGTTTAGTAGGCATTTTCAATGAGGGAACCTCGGTCTCCCTTAGCAGAGTGGGTGGTTTAGAGGACATCGCATACGGCCCTGTCCTCAAGTAACACGGGCCTCGGCCCGTACTTACACCCATACTGGCTAAAAGTTTATACTTTTATTTGAGCCTGGGCCAGTCATTGTCTCTCTGAGGAAATAAAAGAAATTTAAAAATTAAAATCCATAAAAAAACTGCAAAAGATAAAAATCACACAAAAATTCACTAACCCAAGGAGTTGGTGTATTCCTGACACATTCACACTCACGCAAGGCTTGAGGATTTTGAGGACAATGGATCTCTGGGATCTTGAGAGTCTGAGTTAACATGCCTTAGTCATTAGGGTTTTCATGACTTAAATATCCACACTCTTCTGGTTTGAAAGATTTGAGTGCTATATTGCACTCTTCATCTCTACCTTCATATGATCAGCACAATCACTTCCACAACTGCATGATTGATGAGCTGAGATGATATATCACTTGAGGAACTAGGACCATAGATTTGAGTATAGACCCGATCTAATGATATTCGAGGATGGGATAAAGTTAATGAAGGCTTCAGAAAACCTGAGTGTCAGCAAAAACCCTAGCCAGTATGTGAACAAGATTCATATGCTATCTCTTTGATATTTACCTATGTGCCAGGGTGTGATGAAACTTAAAGGAATTTGTTGATCAGTGTGCGCCAATCTCTTGGTAAAAGCAGTGGAGTTAGCCAACAAAAGAAATGAAATGTCAAACAAAATCTCTAAATCCAAAGTCAAATTCCAAATGAGCTTCCACCAATGGCGAGCGCTCCCAAACATTTTCAAAGTGTCCACTTGGACCAAGCGCTAAACAGGACCAAGGAGTCGGGCTGACACCACAAAAAGGGCCCTGCATCGTAAGAGATACAAGTCTGGGTGTCGAAGGTATCTTAGATACTCAGAAAAGACACACCCCGGTGTATTCCCAGAAAAAACAAGTGCAAACGACTCCAACTCTCTTGATGGACACATTGATCAACAAAATAATAATTTACATGTGTTGAGTAAAAGGCACTCGAGAGGCCCCTTATTCTAATGTGAGGGTGAGAAAAATATACACAATCCCATGTCCCTCCATCATCTGGCTGTCCATCTACACTTTCAAGTCTGACAAACTATAGAGACGGTCGACTGAAGCAAGAACAAACTTATTCCCTAGTATTGAGGATTAGGTCTAGAGGAAGATCTTTGGGACTGGAACTTTGAGTGATGCATCGACTCGGCTCTCATGAAATACATTACACTAAAAGTCATATCCTTATATTATATGTACAAAAAGAGAGTCTGATAATCAGAGAAGTTGGATTCCTTCTGACTAAGGCTTGGATAAACCCGGAATTTGAGGATCATTCAGGTCAAGGGTCTTCGAAAGATCAAGCTTTGTAAATTTCACGCGCACTGTCAGGAATTAATCCGACTCCTTCATTCTTTAGATGCTCGAGGACGAACATGGTTTAAGTATAGGGGTATGATGAATCTCGTATTCATCATGCTAAAAGCCACTTATTAAAATCCCTGCTTTAACAAACCAATAAAAATACCCTCTAATTCTCTATTTTTATCATGTACCATATTGTGTATAAATTACCATTAATTTATTGTATTTAATTTCCTCTAATTTTCTTGTAATTATTTTATCACTCAAAAACCCTTAAAAATTAGGTAGATAACTTGTCTATAAATCACTGACCCTTAAAAAGATAAAAAAATACAAAAAATCTCAAAACCACAAAATCGGTGTTTTTATCTCCTTGAAAATACCCCCAAAAATAGCTTTTGTACAGATGACCTCTTTTGGCTTTTTGACCGACATGACAGTTGTAGATCTCATCGAGACGAGCAACTTTCATGTTTTGACCTTTTCCTAATTCGGCCTCTAACTATTTCTTTTCTATTTTTCTTTGTAATTAATTTCTGAATTTTTTCATTGGGCCACGTGGCGCCCTCTGGGCCGCCCACGTGGCCCGCTTCTCCTCACGCCACCCGGCCCTCTCCTGGGCCATTGGATCACGCTATCCCCGCATTCATCTCCGTCGTCCATCACTGCCTTGTTCTCAACCGTCGGATTTGATCCCCATATCTAATCGCGACCGCTCCTTCTCGCCTTCACGCCAGCCGTCTGACCGTTGGATTAGCCTCCATCCTACGCCTCTCCTTGCGCCACGTCTCCCCACACCTCAGCCCTCGGATCCTACTTTCATCCAACGCCTATCCACCTGCCACGTCGCCTATCTCTCCCTCACCGTTAGATCGGCCCCACGAGTCAATCCTAACCGCTCATAAACACCCCCCTCCACCACACGATCAGATCCTAAGGATCTGATCGTGGCCTTCCGCTCGCGAGCTCATCCCAGCCGTTGGATCAAGATCCAACGGTCCAACCATCGTCTCCTACCTCCGAAGCCTCTGCTCCCAGGCGTTACAACCCTCGCGCATCCTCCGCCCCCTTCCTTTTCTGGCCAACACCTCCGGCCACCTCTCCCGCTCCTAACGGTCACATCGCATAGCCCTATCCTCCTTCTCCCTCGCGTAACCCCCCTCGACCTTCACCATTAACCCCATCGCCATTAAAACACCTCTTGGAACCCCCTGTAACCGCCGGTGACCGCCACCTATTTAAACCCTCCCCCGCCACCGTATCGCCTCGTCCACCATTATTGGCTCTATCCTTAGCCTCCTCCGCCCCTCCGGTGACAGCGGAGGGGCGGAATGTCGAAGCCACGATAGGATTTTGTCGGTGTCGACCTGCGATGGTGCTCCGCCGCATTATGGTGATCTCCGATCACCAACCGAGCTCCGAGGAAGCAGCTGGCCTCACGGGCGACGACCGGAGGCTCCCATGGAGCCTCAGCCCAAGCTCCTCCCCTCCGCCAACTCCTTGCTCCGGCGAGGAGACTTCTTCCTTATTTTCTCCTATTTATACCTCTGTCTGCAAACATCCTCACCTCCATCTGATCAGCTCATCAGCTTCGCCCAACCACCCCAACCTTCGCCGACCACCCCTCCCCTTCTCCAGACCCCCAACCGCTCCGACCCATCTCCTCCTCCACCTCGCCGGAGGAGGAGCCTTGGCCTCCACTTCCGACCACCCTTCGGCCACCACTCACCTCACAAACACTCAAGCACCCTCCGCACACACGCTTCGGCTATCTAACCTTGCAAGAACTTCAATGATCGGAGCTTGCAAATCGTCTCCGGCCATCAGCTCCGCCACCGGTGGCTCTGCATCGACTGACCGATCTAATCGCCTCCGGAGGTCCGCAACATCTCCATCTCCTTCGCGAGGGCCTCAGCTTCCTTCTCCGATCTTCGGAAGACCTCGCGAAGACTGGCGGAGCTCTAGGGAGCTCACCGGAGCCCAGCCTCCTCCGGTGGGCCGCGGCGGAGAGACAAGTTACAGATACCGTCCGATCTCCAGGATCAGACGGGTATGATGAAGATGCATGGCATCCGAGCCTCTATTCCATGCCTAAAGGTTCGGGTACTACCGAGCCTCGCCCTGAACCTCCAGTTGATGCCACGTGGTCCCAAGGCTGAGTCGCCTCCCGAGCCTGGGTCCTCACGTGCACTGCACGTGAGGCCTGTGTAAATTACAAAGAAGACCCCAGAAGAATATATATTTGCATTTTGGTCTCCAGGCACGTGCCTCACGTGTGTGCCTGGGTAATTTACAGGGAGGCCCTCGAAGGTTTTGAAATTACAAAAAGGCCCCTGCGCGCAAATGGTGAAATTGCAACTGGGCCCAGGCGGTTTTTGCTATTTGCATTTAGGTCCCTCCAGAGACCTAAATGCAATATTTATCCCTTTATTTTAT
The DNA here is from genome assembly GCA_037367405.1 of Ottelia alismoides. NCBI lineage: Eukaryota > Viridiplantae > Streptophyta > Magnoliopsida > Alismatales > Hydrocharitaceae > Ottelia > Ottelia alismoides. Next base: position 225,510 of record JAZKJV010007144.1, read on the forward strand.
TGCATTTTTATTACAATTATGCCCTTGCACTATTTTTAGCATAACTTGAGCATCGTAGGTCCAAATTGCATGATTTTAGTGTCGTTTTGATCCTTGTTTTGTCCTCTACATTTTAGCATGCTTACTTGTTTCATTTAACACTGTTTTAATTTAAGTGATTTTTTATGTGGAAATGAGACCATGCTCTACTTGTCTTGCTTGATTTGATGACCGATTTTTAATGATGTGTTCAAATTGGCTCTAATTTCATTCTATATTGCGTTGCTCATATTTTAGGGTATAGTTGTAGGTTTTTATTTGGCATAATTGTTCTTTTGCATATTTGTTCATACATCACCTCCTTAACTTGCATAAAATTATCTAAAAAATGCATACAGCATAGCATCGCTTTGCATTGCCTCATAAATTGCATATGGACCTGAAATTGAGATTAAATCACTCTGTGCTTCATGAATCAAAATTCAATAGCTAAATTGGGCAGTTATGTCCCTGTGTTCGATCTTGGTACACTTGCCAAGTAAAATATTCCACGACATTCAAAGATCGTGGTTTTTGCTGAACCAAATTTGCCTCCTGTACTACAGCATATTTCCACATTATTATAGAGGCGAATTTAACGATCATCAGTGGGGCGCGACCTAGACCTGCAAGAGGAGGCGCGGGTGCGGGCGGGGAGGGGAGGGTGCACAGCCTGGACCTGCAGTTGGATTCGTGGGAGGGGGGAGCACAACCTGGAAGGGGGTGGGGGGCGACTTGGACCTGCAGGCGGAGTCGCAGGAGGGGAGGGGGCGGGACCTGCAGGCGGAGGCATGCGAGAGGGGGGAGTATGACCTGGATCTGCAGGAGGATTTACAGGCGGAGGCACAGGGGAGACACGATCTAGTGAAGGTGCGTGGGGGTGGGGGGGAGGGGCACGACCTGGGGCTTACAGGAGGAGGTTGGGGGGGAGGGTGCGGGCGTTGGGGCGGGGGCTCCGACCTGTGGTAGGGGGCTCTGACCTGTGGCATGGTGGGCCGCAGGCAGGCAGGGGCTCTGACCTGGGGTGGGAGGTGCTGCTTGGAGGACAAAGGGGAGGAGGAGGTGGTTGGAGGAGGTTGGTGCTGCTTGGAGGACAAAGGGGGCAAGGAGGAGGAAGGGGATAATGGTCTTATTTGTAAATAATTGAAAGTTAAAGGATATAAAATATAAAATACTTGTCGGATACCGTCGTAGTTAACGAAAAATTGTATGGAAATTAATGTGGGATTATGGGTGTAAGAGTTAAGCATTACTCAAGGTCTTGTATGTAATTCGTGATTATCGAGGGTTTCTGGGGTAATTACGAAATTACTCAAGGTTATGGGTGTAAATATTCCTATATATATAATAGGGCCCTTCTAGTAGGACATGGTCCTTCTTGTGTTCAGGAAGGCCACCCTTATTTTGTAAAAAAACTCCATTAATTTTGTGAAATAGGTAAATATTTTGTATTATAAATACACATTATAATGCATAAGTATACATTATAAAATACAAAACTACACATTCTAGTTTTTACTAAAACAAACATCAATACTTTACATTATAATGCAAATTGTTTACCTATTTTACAGTAAAATGCTCGTGTTTTTTTTTACAAAAAAAGAGGATGAATTGATCCTGTGAGAGCAAGCTTTTTATGAGATAATGAGAGCAAAGAATAACAACCCTTGGGTGGTAAGCGAAAAGCAACGGTTTAGATTTCCCCCCCACTTGATTCCCCTCCCATGCACTTTTCTCTCACTTTTAACCCACCAAACCCATCTCCTCCTCCATCGTCACACAACTCCACCCGTCCCCATCCTCCCATATTCTCACGATCAAAAAGCCTATTGAGATGTTCGTAGGATCTTTTGTCTCCACCCTCGGCAAGGATTCTTCATCGAAGCCTGGCCGCGGTGGTATCCCATTCCATCAACCATGTTTTTGTGTCGCACATCCCATCCTTCCATGCTGATGAGAAAAGATGATCATGCTCATGGTTTACTACGGTGCTACATCGTGTTGATTCCAACCGTGAAGATCATGTGAACCGCCCGATCAAGATCAAGCGATCGAGCAGCTCGAACGGCTACAGCAGACACATCACCGAAACAGAGGATCCTCTCTATGTTTCTTATGGTGGAAATTTTTTCTTGTTATTTTGTAAAAGGAAATATCAGGTTTTGTGTATAAAACAATTTTCAGATTTTAAGGTCATGGTTATCATTGTGTATGAGTAGCAATGTATCTTCAACCGCATTATTGTTGTATAACTTGATCAAAGTTTCCATAACTTATCGCAACGAAGTTTCTAACAACTTGGTAAAATTTACCATCTTGAAGGTAAACTATGATATCAAAACTATAAATTAACAGTTTGATTTGGGATTGGATTATAGTTAGACTGTGATGATCGCAAAGAGGGAATGTAAGAAGGAAGTAGCTGACCAGTAGGCGTGCAATGCATCAAGCAAGCAATGCATCAATCAATATGCATGTTGCATAAAGGATCATGATGAATGATCATACATATGAAAATTTTGATTGATTTGGGTATAATCGACTAATAGCATGCCAATTGTCAAAGATATGAATATTAAATTAGCGATAAAGACATTACCATAAGATAACACTATAATAGGAGGGATACTTACATGTTTATATTCCAAGAAGTTGGGTTGGGATCTGAATCAGTTAGGGTGATGATGGAACATGAATGTTATGCATATTACTATAATACAACAAGATTATTAGGTAATGATGTTATGCATTTGAGTAATAATTTTTGAAATCCTATCGTTGATTATCTCGTATCTACTCTAAATATTTGTTCAATTTTTTAAGATTGATTAGGAAGTAATCTTCATTTTTTAGATTGATAAGGTTAGGACATTGTTGTCATATGATTTTGAAAATAAAAGGCTCCAGCATTTGGATGATACTAGAGCCTTGCCTTTTATTCTCAAAATCATATGATAACAAAGTACAGACCACAGAACTGTTGCAGAAAATCCATAGGCAGTTATATCATAACCACAAACTTTAAACTTGATATTCCATATGTTTGATCTCGAGTTTTTTACCCATCCAAATATTTGAAAACGATGTTATTTTGGTGTTTAAAATGACAAAGGACTGACATGAAAAGATTGCACAAAGATTACATAGGCTTATGTCCGTTCACATAGAAAGTTTCAACATATAGTATGCTCGAGAAAGGGAGAGCATGGTTGATGGAATGAGACACCACCACAGCCGGGCTCCGATGAAGCATCATTGCCGAGGGTGGAGACAGCATATCCTGCGCACATCTCGCTAGGCTTTGCGATCAGGAGAATATGGGAGGATGGGCGGGCGACGCTGTGTGACAATGGAGGAGGAGATGAGTTTGGTAGGGCAAAGGTGAGAGGAAAGTGCAGGGGAGAGGAATTTGGGAATCTAAACCGCTGCTTTTCACTTACCATAAGGGTTATCATTCTTTGCTCTCTTCTTCTCATAAAAGCATGCTCTCGTAGGATCAACTCTTCATGTGTGCGCGCTTGCGTGCGTACATTTGTAAAACTTCAGATAAGTCGATCTTTTCTTGGATGTATGGAAAGCCAACCATTTCATTCATTCTTAATCGATCTGATGATTATGACTAATGACTCGTTATATGTATTTTTTTCATGTTGAAAAATCTATTATGATTATTTTGACATATTTAAAATGTAAAATATGACAAATAATTTTACAATAATATCCTCAACAATATCCTCTCTCTCAATGGCAGCACGCGAGGAGGAAGTTGTTGCACACCGGTGATGACTTGCAACGATAGTGGAGGGAGAATGTTGGGCAGTGGATGTGACGTGTTGCTCTATAGTGGCCGGTGATGGCATGCTGCTATAAGGATGTACAACAACTGCTTCCCACAGCAGTGCAGTGTTTCTTTGACCTTCAAAACAAGAGAAAAGAAGATGGGTTCTTGAAGGTTCTTTTCTTACATGCAATAGAGGCAGAGTCACGTGGAGGCAGTGGTTGTGCGTAGAGGAGGTCGATCATGGAGAAGTGCGAAGGAAAATGCAGGTGGAGAAGGGGTGTAGGCGAAGGAGGGTGTGCATGGAGGAGGTGGATCGTGAAGTGGCGTGCGGACGAAGGAGAACGCGATCAGTATTTACAATCCAAGATTATTTTTTATAATCTCATATTTTTTACAGATCTTTTTTTACAAATCTCTCTCTCTATATATATAACAATAGATAATACAAACATGATAAATTTATATATACAACCATCGTAGAAATTTTTTGCTATGTCATCCTTGTAATAAAAAATATAGTTTCTAAATAACAACTAGAAAAGCTACTATTTGATGTTACTAGTAAATGCAGTTGGTGTGACCTTTTATCGACGATATGAATTTGATCACAAGGATCCGACAAACAAATATTGACCGATACTAGATAATTTCCAAATACAAGAAACATGATCCTCAAACATTTACCTTTCAAAGAGAATTGGGTGCAAGTGGATCGAGATCTTGACTCAAAATTTGTTATACTAGAAAGCTGACTAGTGCTTCACTGCGGAATGGGAAGGACATGTTCAAAATTTGTTAGAATTGTAGTGCAAAACTTACTGACCACATACAGTAAATTACACATATTTTTGGAAATTGTTTCGTACAATCATAAATAACTTCTATTTTTTTTAAAATGCAAATTAGGAAATATGCAACATGTCCTTGCACCCTTCAAATTATTCTTACTGAAATATTCATTTTCATCCCTATTCTATATGTACGTATTTGATCCTCATATGTCATCCCTTTGTTCCTTGGACAGTGTCATCCCCTTGGATAGCCAAACAAATTGACATCATAAAACAGTTAATTAAAAAAAACTTTTATCATTGCAAATAATATACAAACACAGATTATAAATACCATTTAATGATAAAAGACAAAAAGTTTAGAAAGAAATATGTACTACTTAATGATGGAAGATATAAAGCTCTCATAAAGAAATATGTACTTAAATTACAAAGTATACAATGGAGAATACAACATGTAAATTATTGTTAAACACTTATCATACGGTATTGACAAAAGGACAAATCATTCGATTAATTTTCATATATTAAATTACATGTCAATTTTCTAACGGATGTAACTTGCAATGCACATCAACAGATGGGTATAAAACCACTGCATTCACACACAATTGAAATGATGGGTATAATGACTCTATACAACTTTAGATCAATTTTCATCACTTTGTATGTGTGTGATAGTATATAAGTAAGAACAAAATGTATAGCAGTGTGTGCATGTATATATACACATAAATATATCTATATACGTGTGTATTAGTGTATGTGTGTATATATACATACATATACATACACAAATAATTAATAAAAATACATTATTTAAATGGTAATAAAAGGACAAAATTGTAATTATACGGAAAAAATAATGCATGAAATGAAATAATAGAAAATCGTGGGGTATTGCGACAACGTACTTGCAAATCACATAATCGTCCATGTGATTTTCTCAATAGTAGATTTGTTTGCAAATTAAAACCGTTCGAGGGTTCGACCTGTAAATGGTCCCAACACGCGTGTGTATCACATGACGTTGGCTTATGCGGTGAATCACTTGTAAATGGTCGATTATGATATGATGGTCTCTATTTCGTCCGCGTGGTTTGTTGATAAGCGATCGATATAATCTAAGGTTCTAATCGAACGACTTTCATAGAATGTGAACCAACTGCTCTAGATGCTTCTCTTAATGAAGATCGAGCAGCTGTGAGTAAATCTGGACGTATGCCTTGTTCATCCCCAAAGCATCAGCAGTTCTTCGTTTCCTGGCAGTTGTTTGATTAAATGATCTCAAAAGTTCTGCGCTCCAGTTAATGATTACGGCTGTGAGTATCATCAGGTTGTCAACCTTCAGACGATGGTTGTTGTTCAATCTCCAATGGATGTTGAATCTTGGATCTTATCTTGAAGCAGTTTACGACCTTCAATGAAGACTCTCATTACAAGTGATAGATGATGACAATGATGCTCTTCGTATCAGAGGGATTTGATCGTCCTACAGGTAATCGATTAAGATACTATGATCGGGTGTTCTCATCTCCAAATGTTCTCCTTCATTCCCAAATGGTCTCCAAGTTGATTGACGTATCTACAGATGGTGATGATATCCCGCAAGTTATACAAAAAGAAGCTCAAAGGTGTGAACCTTGACTGGTAGTTCTAGAAGATGGAGTGAACGGGAATCTTCTGCGAATAAAGGATGGGGGATCAACCTTTCAGATCTAGAACCAATCTGAGGTAAAATGTTTGGGAAGGATGATTGAATAAATGTATCAAATCATCGTGGGATGAAGGCTAAGGGTGCGTTTAGTTCGTGGGTTATCCAGGGGTGGATAACCCGATTTTGTGTTTGTGTGTTTGGTTGGTGGGTTAAAGGTTGGGAAGGTTTGTGTGATGTGATTGTATTGGAATTTGAAAAAGTTTGTAGTTATTATGGTATGATTGTATTGAAATTTGAAAAAGTTGGTGGTTGTTGTGATGTGATTGTATTGAAGTTTGGAATATTGGGTAGAAATTGAGTATTTTATGATTTTTAAATGATATGATTGTATAATATATATTTTTTTGGTTGGAAAGAGAGTGGACCCCACTAGTGGGTTGGGAATATGGGTTTTGGGGGGTAACCCACCCAAAGTGGGGGGTAACCCCCCAACCAAACGCACCCTAAGGGTGGGATTCAGCGAATAATTACTCGTGTATGGGAGAGAGAGAGAGAGAGAGGGAGAAAGAGAGCGCTCTGGTATGGAAAGGAGAATGGGGAGAGAGCAGAGTCATGCCACATGCAACAAGGAAGGGAAGAGCTTGGAAGTACCGATGAGGGGGGGGGGGGGGGGGGGACCGGGCTTTACCCAAGACACACCACGTGTAGCAAGGAGGGTAAGAGCTGGTCAGAATCCAGCTTTAGTATTAGTTATAGATTATCGTAGGATTCTTGAAGAAGTAAAGACGAGAATCAAATTTATTGAAGTTTTGAATAACTTAGATAAAGTAAATGATTAATGCCAATTTTCACTACAATAACAACGGCCTACATAAATGAATAATTTGGATATTCTATGCTATATGTTACGATGTTAAATATATAACAATAGATATTATTAGTCATGAAATTATTTTTTACATTTACAATTCGTAGTAGATATAACATCCGTTGCTGAAGTTTAATATAGCGATGATTATGTGTTGATTTCTTCATCACTAATTTATTAACAATTAGGAGAAAAGAAACACTACAATAAATTTGATCCAATGTCACAAATAGTTTTTTTCGTTAACATATCATCCGTAGCTAAATATAACAACTTAAATTTCAAGCAGAAAAGTTAATTTTACAAAGAATAATATTCATTGGTATATATTCAACATTTGAAGATATGGTAATGAATGCAATTCAAAATTCATTATCTTAGGTCAACTTTGTTGCAGTAAGAAACCATTATTTATTATTCGTTGCCAGTAATATAACAATAAATACGACACTCTTTGCACCTTTGAAAAATCAATTTATATAGTTTATTTCCAATTTAAAAGTAAGTCATATTTTATTTATTTTCGAAATAGATAAAAATTGCTCGAAAAAAAGGGAGTAACATATGGTTTAAGTTGTGATTAGTGGGTACCTGCATTGCGCTTTGTCCATTGTACAAGGGATTATTTGCATAATTGCAGTTATTTTTCATTTTCTTACTAACAGCTTGAATGATGGCTTTTCACAAATATGCGCAATTTTTACCTATCACGTTAGTTGGAGCATTCCATTTGATTTGGGCCTGGACTGGGAAAGTTTTACAAATCCAGGGGTCAAAGCGGCCCGAAACTTGCGAGATTAAATGGGCCCGGGGCTTGGTCCATGGCCCATGATCCCATAAAGGCCTCCTAATTCGCATGGAGGATTCGAAAGAGGCGTAAATCGATATATGCAGAAGAATCTAAAAACAAATGCAACATTGATTAGTACTGGATAATTTTCAAAGGTAATTTTAATATAATGATTGTATGTTCTCACTTCCCTAAAAAGAGTTTTGTACATAGAGCAGATCTAGATATTGAATCCAAATCAAGAATCCTGTTCAAGAATAAAAATGAGAATATATCAGCAGTAATTTTTTAAGTGTTATGATTAACTAAAACAAGGTTTAGGGTTTAGGGGTATAAAAAACCGGACCGGACCGGCCGGTCGGACCGGGAACCGGCTCCGACCCGGTCGGTTCGACCGGTTCTTTGAAATTAATTTCAAAAAAAATAAAAAACCGGGTCCGACCAGTGGTCGGACCGGGTTGACCCGGATGGTCGGACCGGGTTGACCCGGATTGACCCAGTTTTGATGGTTTGGTAATTTTCAAAAAATAAAGGTTTAAATAATGAAATAATGGGGTTTTTATCATATATGCCCTTCTTAACTTCTGCGATATAAGGTATGTCCCTCTCTTTTTTGGAATATACATTATGTCAATACTTTCTTAGAGTAATTTTCTTGAAACAAGTATAAATAAATGATTACAATATTATACTCATATATAAATGCGACTAACTTTGTATAGTTTTACTCGAAAGAGGCAATCATGTTATTCTATTTAAAGATTTGAAATTTCTAACGATTATTTCATTGGTATATAAATATATACTTACATATATGTATCCGGTTTTATTGGTTCAAAAAACCGGTTCAACCGGTCTGACCAGTAAATTAAGCCCGGTCCGGTTTTTTCCGAGTCGATGAGAATGATGACGTAATGCTGACGTCATCACCGGTCCGATCGGTTTGGACCGACGGTTCGACCCGGTTGGACCAAACCGAAGACTGACCGGTTCAATGTACGGTCCGGTTTTTAAAACCTTTCGCTCCTCTAAACCCGAAACCCTTAAAAGCGCACTATTTTGGATTGATAGCGAAACGAAGAATCTCAGTCCCTTTTTGACAAATCTTCCTTGTCTGATTTGTACTTCCAAGGGATTATTTCACTGCTGCTATTTTGAGTTTTTTCAATAATACTTATGTTCTTATTTTTTCTTTTTGCAATTACACTTGTGTCATATATTCTTACGAATCTTACAGCACTACATGCTTTCACTATTATGATATAGGTATACAAGTGTAATAATGAAACGACATTACTGTGAGTTTACATAGTAACGGGAACATGACTGATTTAAATCGAAAGATCATATCACTTATGAGGAAGGATGTGCTGGACATGAACCGGTATCGGCTCCGCTTGGACAGTGGTTGGTGGGGATGAACCATCGTATATTGGTGTGGATGCACAATTGACCATCACGAAGGAAGTGCATGAAGAAGAATAAGATTACGATATGACGGTGGTCGGTTATCTCTCATGACCAGCGGAGAAGAAAATCACTAAGAAGTAGAATGAGTACAAGTCTCATTGTCCCCCACTCCCTCTCTTCTCTTCTCTCTCATTCTCCTTTTCTCTTATGGTATTCCCTATTGTTATGGTATGGAGGCAATGCTCCCATCTCTGTCTATATATAGACCAATTACAACCCTATAGTCTCAATCACATCAGGACTGGACATATAATAAAACTCAATAACTACTAGGATTAGGAGTCTATCCATTTACAATTCGAATCCTAATATGACCCTAATCTTAATAATCTCTCCTTTGAGTTTGATTCATCATGTTTTCTTCACCGCCTTGAGTCTCCACTGGAACATCGTCATCATCTATGGGTCTTGTTAGCAGGAACTCGTCGCCTCTTGGTGACACACATGTTGTTGGGTGATGAATGCACATTTCATCTACTTTATATTTGAATTGTGTCCTTTATTCCTGAACAAAATCCCAAAAAATCACATAAAAATTATATTAATAAATCAATTCATGCATTAAAAAATAACATAATTAGCTATAGTTAACTCATCATTAGAATAAAGGAGAAAATCATATAAAAGATGAGAAATTTAGAGTTTCTTGCATATATGTACTTATATTTATCATACCATTGACATTTTTAATAAATTCATACTAACTCCAAAAATATACGTAAAGTCAAGAAAATGGTGCATTCTGACAGAGTATATATTGAGATTTTCTATACATTATTCTCCACACACACACATTATTTATATATTTTTAATCAGTAAAATTCCAAAAAAACTATATTACAATGTAATTAAGTATTTAATATTTACAAAAAAATATCATATATATTATTAAACAAAAATCAAAGATAAAAATAAAAAAGACAGAAAATTAGATATATATATATATTATATTGATGAACAACTAGGTCACAGAGGGATCCTAACGTCTAGTCTTGGAGGGTCTGCGATGCTCGATAAATCAGGTCCGGCAATCACTGTGTCGACCGCTCTCTCATCTCTTCGATATCAATAATTTAGTGCATCAACAATTAACCCAAAATAATGATTAAACAATAAATGAGGTGAGCTAAAATTTTTGTAGTTCAGATAATTTGTAGTTTGGATCCTAAGTTTCCAGTATTTACAATTTAGTCCTCCCAGATCTGAGACACATGCATGTACACGTGAGTTTGAGGGATATTGCATGTTTGCTCGTGAAGTTTATGAATGTTATGTTTTGAAGTGAACTTTTCTGTTTATTGCATATATACCCTTGTGTGTATGTTTTTGAACATGTGCGTGAATTTAGTGGTAAAATTGCAATAGTGGCCATGTGCTTTTCACGTATGTTACATTTGCTCTAGAAACTTTAGGATAATTGCATCTAGGTCCCTATATGTTGTGTGTGTGGTTTTTAATTAAATAAATATCTAATTGACTCCTCAAATTCCATAAAAAATATAGTTAGCTCCTGCTAACACGTAATAGTTATGATAATTTTTGTGAATTAATTTAGTTCTTTTTGATTTTTTTAAAAATAAAAACCCATAAAAAGTGTCCTTTTTATTTTAGAAAATGCACAAAATACGAAAATAGCTTTAAAAATTAAAAAATAGTAGTTGCTTGTTTTCGTATGCTTTAATTCCAATGCAATTTTTTTGTTGCATTATCTTTTATAAAAAAACCCCGAAATCTAAAAACTCTAAAATTCTTATAAAAATCATTAAAAATTAAAAAAAAGGATTTCGATTTCTATGTGTAAAGATTTTTATTCGCTTTTTCATAAAAATCACGTCCAGGACTTAAAGGCATTTTTACTATTTTAAACTTGCCTTTTAGTCCAAGCTGCACATTGTTTTCCTGTTCTGATCTTGTTTTATTTTTATAAAATCATATAAAAATGGAAATACCCTAGAAAATCACCAAAAACATCTGAATATTTGAAAAATATAAAAACATTTTTATTTCAAATTTTTTGAGTATTTTTAGTCTTAATAAAAATAGTTAAAACTTGTTTTTGCCTTGATCTTTTTATTTGTTTTCTCATTTTGAAAATATTAAAAAAATGCAAATTAAAAGCCATAAAAATATGTATTTCATCTGATTTCCGACTACTTCGTAGGTTTCACTCGTGCTCCTTGTATTCGACCTTGGTCGCTATACCATGTTAAATAAATAGTGGAGACCGCTGACATTGATTTTTGTGCTTCCTTGTTTTATTTGTGTGGTCTTGATTTTCTTGTTGAGTCTGACTTACTTATTGGGGCCACAATGACCCTTGCTGATTTTTCATACTTAACCCTAGTCGGCAAGTTGCTCATCATTCATGTTTTGACTTTTTGTTAATTCGATCTTCTTCTATTTCTTTTGTATTTTCGTTTTATTTTTTAGTTTATGAACAATGTAATTGGGCCACATGGCGCTCTCTGGAGCCGCCACGCGATCATTGCTCTTTGCGCCACACGACCGCTTCCTCTGCCCTTGGACCTTCTCCCTTTGATGCGATTTTCACCGCCCATGTTCGCCTCCATCTCAGCCGTTGGATGGCTGCCCATCTAATGGCTTGGAGCCCGCCACGTCTCCACTCCTTTCCCCCATCATAAGATCCTCCCTCTTCCTCATCTAGGTTGCTCCCGAGCACATTGATCCCTGCCCTTAGATCTCTCCCTCAGATCTAATATGAGGCGCCCGTTCCCGGCTCCACGTGGGTCGTTGGATCACTTAATCCGACGACTAGAGCCTTCGTCTTCCTCCTGTAACGCACGTTGCCTCGCTCTGCCCGCTTCCCCCTTCTATTTTGGTGACCTCAACCACTCCCACCACGTAAACGCCCGTCTACGTAACCACATCTCCACTGACCTTCGCACAACCATTCCTTCCCTCAACCCATGCCGGCAGCTCCTCCCATAACCGTTACAAACACCCCCATCGTATGTAATCAACTGGAGCTCCTCCTATTTAAAGCCACCTCTGCCTCCATTTCTCCTTGTCCATCGATCCAAGGGTGAGGGCCAAGCCACCATATTTGAAATTTTCTAAATGATAAATAAAATAGATAAACATGTGTACAAGGTGAAAATTATGTTAATTTTGTGATCTTGATTTTCTGACATTTTTACAAATTAGGAATCATTATCTCCCCCTGCTTATTTATTTGTCGAGCAGCTCAATGTTGACTTGGTCTCAAGGTTAGTATCTATCTATATATATATTTCATATCTACATCCTTCTTTTTCTTTTATTTTTCTTTTTCTCTTTATTATTTTATTTTAGATAAAATAAATGTTAAATATATAATATTAACAAATGAGGTTAAAATATTAATTAGTGAGAATGAGTGAATATTTCATGTATTTTACCAAGTATTTTAGCCAAAATGAAAGAATAAAGGCGATGAATCATGGATTCATCAACGGATTTCTGTGAGCTCTGACAGAAGTCAAACGGGGAAGGGTTGTTAACTGAAGGTCAATAATCCAAGAGCTCCGGTTGGTCGACATGGACCAATCGGAAAAAGGTAAAGATAAAATCCCTTATTTAATCAATAAATATTAATAAATAATTTTATTAATTAAAATTCAAAACATAAGAAATGTTTATTTTATGTATGTAATATTTATTTATGATTTTCATTTATTTTTACAACCTTTTTTATTAGGTACTATTTTTTACAAGTCAATATACAGCTATAAATACCTCTATTTTTAATATTCTAATTTTTTTGTATTTTAATTTTTATTCTTATACATACGTATTTTATATATTTATAGCATATTTTAAACATCCATTTTTAGTTTCACTATTTTATTTATATACTTAAATAATTATGGGTATATTTATTATATAGGTGGTATAAATATGTAATTTAATACATTGTTTATTTTAATATATTTTTAATGTTTTTATTCTATGTTTTTTGAATAATATTTACAATTATTTAAAAATATAAGAAAGATAAAAATATAAAGAATAAGCTATGCATGTATATGGGACAATGGGACCAAATAAAGCTAACTTTTTCATCTTAACTCCATTTTAAACGAGACTACCTTCATTAAATGGATAATTTAATTTAAGAACGATAAAGGTGAGTTTGATGAATTTTGATCTTGTATGGAGAAGATATTGGTCGGTGAAGTTCGGTTTACAGCTTTTTCCTCTATGTGTCCTAGTCACACTATGTGTATTTTTCTGTACAATTAATTTTGTATTTTTCTAGACATCATTATGTAAAAGTTTCATGTTAAGGATTTATTTATTTGAGGTGTATAAAATGACTAATAAAATAGTGCTATAATTTTGATGAATTAAACTAGGGTTTGAGTGTTTCTATACAATATTGACCCTATCTCCTCCAACTTTATTCATGGTTGACCAAGTCAATATTAACTTGATCTTGTGGTTTAGAGTCATTTAGTATCTTCAATACTTCATTTCCTTCTATTTTCTTTTTCTTTATTCATTTATTTTGAAATTAAATACATATATTTATACAGTATTTATAGGTACATAATACATGTTATTTTTAAACAAATTAATGATATTTACATCCATTTAACTAGAGATTTAAGACCAAAATGAAAGAATAAAGGAGATAAAATATAGAATCATCAGTGCCTAATTAAAGGATATGTACCTGATCACGGCAGTTATGATTAATGTCTTAGTTATCTTGACCACCTCAAGTCAACTCTTCGACTTGACAATTCAGACACCTCAGAATCTTTTATTCATATACACAAGATCTGCATCAAGAAGTTGGTCGGAAATCAGTCTATAGAGAGAGATTGACATCTCTTTTTCAGACTTGAAACAACTCTTAAATTCATATTTATTACTTGCTAGTCAAAGACCTTTTGTGACAAAAGCTTGTCGTAAGCGAATCCACAACTTTGTTTGTAGAGGCAGCATTAGTGATGGTGATATCACCACATTTCTGTATCTAACAAATTATATGATATCTCCTCTTTACGTGTCTGCTTCTTTAATGCTATCAGGGCTGCTTTGCTTTGCGTTATGGCACCTGTGTTATTGTAGAGCAACGGAATGGAGATTCCAACGAGGAAACTACTCCAGTTCCAAGATGAACTTGCTCAACTACATAGCCTCTTTAGCTGCATCCAATGCGGCCATGTATTCTTCTTAAGTTGTTGAGTCAGTCGTGGTGTCTTGTTTCTTGTTTCTTCGTCTCACAGCACCACCGTTCACACACGAATAAGAACCCTGAAGTTGACTTCCTATCTTCCACATCTAATTGGGAGTATGAATCCTTATACTCCCAATTATGAGCATGGATTTCTTTTCCTCAACAGTTTGAAGAGCCATTCCTCTAGAAAGATGAATATCTTGTCCTAAAAGATTGAAGCCCTTATTGGAATTATACATCTTGAATCTTTCCAAAATCTTTTTGATATATCTTTGTTGTGATGGTCCCAATACCCTCTTTTCTTTATTTCTAAACAATTTCATACTATGATGTAAGAGTATTCTCCATGATCTTTCATCTCAAAAGTATGGGAGAATCAAACATTAACACTGATTATCATCCCAATATCATTCCTAAAGATAAGGATGTCATCTACATAAAATACAATGAACATGGTGGCACTCCCACTAAGCTTCTTGTATACACATGGTTCATCCAGATGTTGAAATAAATGATAACTCTTACGGTTTCATCAAATTGGATGCTCCAACTACGAGAAGCTTGTTTGAGCCCATAGATGAATTTGTTCAGCATGCATTCTTTGTCTTCCTCAACTACGAATCCATGGGGTTGCTCCATATAGATATACTCTTCAAGGTATTGATGAATCCCTATTTCATCACCTTTATTCTATCATTTTGGCCTTAAAAATCCTAGCTAATGCATGTAAATAGCATTAATTTGTACAAAATAGCATCCATCATTTATTACATTTATTGTGTAAAAAATATTGTTTTTAGTGCCAAAAATATAGAATAAAGAGAAGAAAAGAAAAAGAATAAAATATTGAAAATATTTTATGACTTAAATCCTGAGATCAAGTCAAGAATTGAGTTGGTCGACAAGGAATAAAGTAGGGGGAGATAAGGGCCAAAAATAGAATAAAACCCCAATTCTTTTATTCTTTATTAAGCATTTTGACACTTATTTTATTCTTTATTACTTATTCATCAAATGAAGAAACTTTGTACATGAAAGTTGTAGATCATAATGTAACTAAAAATAAAATTGAGTTTGTATAAAAATAATACACATTGTTCATTTTATGCACAAAATAAAAAGCCAGAAATCCAACTTCACATACCCATATCTTTCAAATAAAAACTCAAAACATATCAAAATCACTCTAATTGTATTTAACTTTTCACAAGCTATTTAATGGTGGTGGTTTTATATTTTCGGAGTTACTGTGTAGAAGTTAGGTTTTGGGCCCTCATTGTACACTCTACCGATTAAAATATTCATATTATCCATCCCTTATTAATTTTACAAATTCATATTTTTATATTTTTTAAATAATTATGTATAATATATGTGTATATTAAAACTAGAATAAAACCAAAAATAAAATGAAAAATAAAATAAGTTTATGTAAAATAAAGGCAGAACACTTATGTTATACTTGTATAAAAATAAAAGGGAAGCCTATTCTTTTATTCTTTATTCTTTTATATTTTTCAAATATTGTAAATATTATATACATTCTATAAAAATACAAAACCAAAGTAAAACTCAATAAAATACATAAAAATAAAAAGATGTATATAAGACATAGGTAAAATACCTATAAATAAACCTATAGAATATACATACTTATTTATTTAAGTGTACAAATAATATCACAAAAATACAAAAAAATATATTTACACTCATAAAAATATGTTGTAAATATATACAATAACATAATAAAATAATAAAATAAAATATACGAAATAAAAATAAAAATGTATAAAACATAGATGAATATACTTAGATATACCTTATTAAAAATTAACTACTAATAAAATACACCAAAAAATAAATAAAAATCATAATAAAATACTACATAAAATAATAATGATTTTTTATTTTATGCTCAAAAATTAATAAAATCGATTACTATTTTTAATTAATTATTCTTTAATAAAATGCCATGTTTTATCGTTTAGCGACCTAGGTAGCCCAATCAGGGCGCTTCGTTCGTTGACCTTGGTCAATTTGACCCATGCCTCCTGATTTGACGCGACATATCTTTTTCCCCAATTTTGTGCCATTTTTATTGGCCACCACATCCATTTATCACTTCGCCCCCTTCATACGAAATGATCATCGATCATTGTACATACATGCTATGGACTCTAATCGTGTGTACATACGCCCAAATCACCATTTTTCCCTGTCAATTTGGTGCTAAAAAAGGTCTATAAATAAAACCTCCGTTTATCCTTCCAACTTTGGTCACCATTAAGCATCTAGGAGCCCTAGTTTAGTGTCTATGAAAGATCCTCGTGACAGGAGGAGTGTTCTCGAGCCCAGTCCGAGCTCTAGGAGGACGGGGTGCACCCACGGCCGCCGTCGCCGGCGACCCTGCTCCCTGGTTTATTCCAGGTATAATATCTATTCATGTATCATTCCCTTTACTTCTCTTTGTCTTAGGTTTAATTTCATGTCGTTAGTTTAGGATTTAGATAAGTAAACTAGTCATAATCGTTCATCCCGTAGTTCGCCGGAGTCGAGCTTCGGCGAGCTCCTCCGTGCATACCTGGACCATCTCTGTCGTACTTTTTGCCTCCGTATCGACCCTCATCACCTCCCGATCACGTTTCACATCTCCGCTCCCCTAGAACCTTCGTGGGTCTAGACTTCGGCTCTCCAAGCTCTGCCGTTCGCCGGAGAGCGTCACCCACTTCATCCTTTGCCCCATTATGCAACTAACCGGGTCGAGGCACTTTGCCCTCGACCCGTGAGTCTATTTCTGCATGTCCCAAGAGCTAACAACGCACCTGAAGGTGGAATCGACCTCACCGGAGGTACCTGGAGCACCTCCCATTCCCCGACCTCGTGGGGGTGCTCCGATGACCCTCCTCCCAACCTGAGGCCTCCATCCAGCAGAGGACCTTCCCAGGCATCCACCTGACACCGTCGGAGCAACAGAGATCGCCAGAGAAGAGAGATTTCGTCGGAGGAAGTTCTCCCAGGCGAACCTTCTTCCCTGGTCTTCGTCCTCACCTCACCACCGTCGGATGAAGATCATGCGCCCAGTTGGATTCACAACCATTGGATGAAGTCACTCCACTACCGTCGGATGAAGATCAGGCGCCTAGTTGGATTCACAACCGTTGGATGAAATCACTCCACTACCGTCAGATCATCCCCTGCTGATCTAATCCATCCCCTCCATCGGCGAAGCGGTACTGACCGTTGGAAGCACGCCATGTGTGTAAGTGATGAAGATCCATCCGTCGACCCACGCCTATATTTGGGGTAATTGCATATTTAGTCCCGCACTTTTTGTATATTTTTATTCAGTCTTGTAAATAAAATATAACGTGTTAAATAAATGGGAAAATTCTGTAATGGATTACTGACCTTTTATGTAATTACACTTTGGCCCGGTCCACTTCACCTCACTTGTTGTCCCACGTGAAGTGGCAAAATTGAATGTAAACCCCTGTGGTTTTTTGTATTTCTAAAAAGTCCGATAAAATGAAAGGCATGTTGTATATTTTTGTGAAAATTGCTTGTAGGTCCCTGAACTTTCTGTTATTTGCATATTGATCCCTCCCAACCGGTCAGATGTAGTGCCACGTGACGGGCAAATTGCATGATTGATCATGGCATTTTTGTAATTAGTGATTAATCCCATAATTTTGTTAATGTTGTATATTTTTGGTAAATTTGCACGGATCCCCCCTAAACTTTATTTTTATTGCATTTATGCCCCTGCTAGGACATGTGTTTTTATAGCTTTGTTCTATTTATTAAAAATAGCTAATGTGCTCCTAAAAATCCACAAAAATAGGTTAGATGCATTTTGTCATGTATTTTTATTCCATTTATTTGGCATTTTTGAGCACTCAATGATTTATTAAAAATCAAATAGGAGCCAAATATTCCTTGTTTAACTTTGAAAATACCAAAAAAATAAAAAACCATCTCTTAAAAATCAACAAAAATTATATATACTATATTTTAACCTATCTTATTTACAAACCAAAAATCATAAAAAAAGGAAAAACAAAAACCTTACAAATTTAAAAACCTCAAAATCCTTGATAAAAATATTAAAATTTCTTAAAAATCCAAAAAATATAGTTTTTAGTTGTATAATTTTGTTTATATAGATATTTATATATTAAAATTGATTTGGGTAATTTTGGAGTTTAGTTACTAATTTTTTGAATCTAAATCAATTCTGGGTATATATTTAAGCTCTTATTTGGGCTATTTTTTATTTTTAAAAATACATAAAAATTAGCAATTTTTTTTGGAAAATATAAAAACATTAGAAAAATATTAAAAACTTGAAAACAAGTTATTTTCTTAATTTTATCTATATCTAGCAGTATTTATAAATGCATTATTATATAATAAGTATATATACCCTTATATATGTCATATTATTTAAATAAAAAGAAAAAAAGTATAAAAAGATAAAAATATAAAAAACATATAAAATAATAAAAGAATATAAAAATATAAAATTATATATATATATATCAAAAACCCACAAAAAGACCTATACAAATGAATGATTTGGTTGTAAATAAATAACCCTAGGCTACCTGTATTGCTCTCTGTGGTTCGACCACTGCATGCTTGCTTGTTATGCATTTTATGGTAGATAAAATAAATTTTAATTCCATATTTTTGCTACTACTTGAATTATGAATATTGTGGGTTAATTGTTGACTAACCAGGGTTTCTATTTGGGGTCACTTCGATGACTATCTATCTACCTTGTGGATTGATACGACCTCTGCTGAGATCCTCGTTATCAGATGATGTCGTTGCCGGGGAGCAATGAGCATAGCCTAACTTTTCTGTCATTCTCGTATAGACATTTATTTAATTTATTGATTCATTGTTGTAAATATTCATTGCTTTTGTAAATATTTATTGATTTGATTATTTGAGTATATATGCTAATGCCATCTTTTTGTGACTTTGTTGCGAGGGCCCGCCATGCGAGGACGGCTTCTTAGGAGGCAGATGCAACCAAGCTTGGAGGAGGCTGGTCTTCTCTTTATGACCAGCTGGAGAGAGAGCACCAAGGAAGCAAGGAGGAGGAATTAGTTTAAAAAAATAAATTCTGTAATTTATGATGAGAGAGACAATTTTGGCATGTAAAAAAACTCAGACTCTACTCTTCACAACGAGGTCTAGTGCCCGAGTGTCTATTCACATAGGGGCCTCGTCGTAGTTTTCCGCATTTTCTCGCCTTCTTCTATTTTGTTTTTCATTGTTTTGAGCTTTCTGCCTTATTTTACTTTGTTTTGTGTGCATGGAGACCCTAGATCTAGGTTGCTTGACTTGGTAACTAGGTCCACACCTTAATAAGAATGTGTGTTCCTATAGTCTATTATGTATGGATCTAGTCAAATTAATAATGTTAGTAATTGAGATATGAGATCACGTCCACTAGAGGTCGTATACAGCGCGTGCAGGACCCATTGTGGCGGACACCGATCGGCATCAGAAATCGGACCTTGGTTTCATTTCTGAATAATCAACAATTGGTTCTTCACGATTAATAGTAGCTACTGCTTAGGGTGATTTTGTTGATTGCACACCACCATGTAGATAGGTTTAAAAATTCTGTTTTGCATATCACAAGGAGAGAGTTGGAATGCATTGTAAGTCTTTTAACTCAGCATGCATCATTAGGTTCAATGGTGAGATTTCCATCATTGAATCAACTTGCACGGCTTTTCCGCTATCTCCCTTTGATTTTGAGCACCTAAGACTTAAATGAAAATCTATAAAAACGTTAGGCACTTGTATGAAAACTGACTCAAAAAAGTGAAAATCCAAAAATTAAAACAAGGAGACTGCTAAATAAACTTTGACCTTGATTAAAATCCGTAATGGTCTCTCATTGTTTTGGGTTCACAAAGCCCTCATTGTTTTCAGGTACCTTTGGAGGAGACCAAAACCCCTCCCATTAGCGAGGCACTTACCGCTAAGGGTTAGAGTCCAAATCCCAGTCTGTAACTGCCTTGTGTATCGCCTGGATTTTCGAAGTAATGGCGCTTCTATCGTACATGACCGAGTAGGGCCATGTCAACGATGGCCTTTTTGCCTTGTGTGGAACATCGACATGGTCGGAAGTACTGAGCTTAGGCCACATCTTCACGGGGGTGTCTGTCTCGTTGGTTTGCGTCCGAGTAGGTTTTTGCACGCTCACAGGTGATTCTGTTGCGAGCAAGAACTGAAGTAGCATTTCCGCATATCGGCTTCCTCTTTCCATTTCTTTAGCAGAGTAGGGATCCATGAAGAGTTACAAGGACCTCAAAAAATGTAGACTACAGGATACAACGTAGGAGGACAAGTACTTGATACTTTTCTGGCAGTACTCTCTCCTATAGGGTTAGCGTGCTAAGGACTTGTTATAAGATATGCCTGAAATAACAACTCTAAAACTGAAAAGATAATAAGTAGCTGAACCTTTACAGCTTCACATGGCATGAGTTGGTGAACCCAATTTTGTTTTTTGTTTGTATGGATCTAGATTAAGGTTCAAAGATCGAATCCCGTGCACTTGCGTAAATTTTGTCATGTTTCTCCCTTTGACCCCCGATCAGTTTTGAGCCTTTCTACTATTTTACATTCCAATTTATTCCTCATTTATCACTGTATCTTTCTTCCTTCATCTCCTCTCCTCTTGCTTTGCGAAGGCGATCCATGGATGGTTCAGTCGGGATCCCCCCGGCACCTACATCAATTCCATGGACTCGATCTCACCAATAATTCGAGGCGATTCCCAAGAACCCGATTCAGACCTTGTGGGTCAATCTACAGACTCCTCGTCTTCTACCCTTCCTCATGACCACCCAATAAATCGGGACCACTCTTGTCCCACTTTCATCGTTGTGAATGAAAGTCGATTATAGTCCATATCCTTTTTCATTTACAATACTCTGGAATTGACCTTGATTCCATATTCATCATGGCAACCAGGATTCAATTACAAGTGGTATGATTGGGATTCTCTCATCTTGCAGATAGAAGCCAGGCCAAGCCCTGGATCCCAATCCAGAATTTATCTCCTCAGATTCAGACCCTGAGATGGCTCCTCAAGGAAAGGGCAAGGGTCAACAGCCCCCTCAGGCAGAGCAAGGATAGATGCCTGATCAGAACCAGGTCAATGCATAGTTGTTAGCATCTATGCAAGCCATCCAGCAGCAGCTTACAAAGCAAGCCCTAGCACAGACTGCATTCCAGGAGATGCTAAATGATGTTATGAACATGTCAGAGGGAGGAGGAGGTAGACCGAGAGGATGAGGAGGAGGAGGAGGTGGTGGACCCCGTGATAATCCAGGTGAGGAAGGGCCTGGACAAGGAAGGCCGAAATCGATGCTGAAAGAGATCTACAACCCTGAGACACCCAGATGATCGAGTGGATCCGCATATCACCGGTGCATGGTCATTTTGGTCTAAAGCCCCAGTTTCTTGCTCTTCTCCCTTCTTTTCGGAAACACCAATGAAGAGTCATACATTCATCTGCAGCAATTTTCACACATCTGTCATACTACTCATTACCCCAATGTCCCTCTGGACATAGTGAAGATGATGTCATTCCCATTCAGTCTACAGGACAAGGTCCTCTACTGGGTCAACCATCTAGGGAAGGTTGTGACGACTCGAGAGGAGCTGAAGTCCGCATTATTACACAAGTTCTATCCTCTCGGTCGGCTCAATCAGATGCGAGCCCGAATCAGCAATTTCTCTCAGGGAGCACATGAGAGTATCCACGAAGTTTGGGTGATATTCACAGATCTGCATGAAAAACGCCCCCATCATGACATCCCAAGGACTAGCTTGGTCCAACATTTCTTCAAGGGCTTGAACATAGAAAGCCAACAACTCATTGGCGCAGCCTGCGGGGGATCACATTTCAACAAAGATGAAGACGTCTTATGGCAGATCTTTGAGGAAATGGCCGAAGGGGAGGCTGCCTTATCTTCATCCAAGGCCTATCAAAAGCAACCTCAGATCCTCCAGAAGCAAGTCCACATGGCAGCGTCTCATGAGGCGGAGAGAGATGAGAGCTCCAATCTCAACATAATCAGAGGCCATCTCTCGAAGGTTGATATCATTAAGAAGCGATCATAGGATCTCGAGAAACTTGTTGTGATCGAAAAGAGGATGCAGAATTTAGATAAACTGGATCAGATCACCAAGCAGCTGGAGCTACTGGTGGGCACTATCAGCTTTGTCCAATCGGCAACACCATCCACTGAAACTCCAGCTGAGAAGAAGGATGGGCCATCAATGCCACACCAGCCTCAGCCGAGCCAGCAGCCGCTGGCCGTCCAACATGTATACTACGTGCAGACACCCAATCAGGGCCAGCCACAATAGCAACAACAGATGGTTGTTTACCATCCAGATTTCCTCATTCCATCAGATCTAGCATTCCCACCACCACCCCTGATCCAAGAAGTTAATGGGGGTATGGAGCAATGATGCGCAGTTGGCTTGTCCTACCGGACACCAGCAGGGCCAGCAGTAAGCCAACAAGTAGTACCGCCAACCACAGGGTGGTCGTCTTGGTCATTCCTCACAACCACCGCCACAGTACCAGCAGCCTCCCCAGTATACAAACCAATACTACCAGAACCAATACTACCAGCAGTCGCGATACCGCCATCAGCAACCATATCACCAGTATGCGGCTGCTCCACCTCTACAGTATCAGCCAAGGTTTTAAAAACCGAACCAGACATCAAACCGGACACGTATCAGTTTTTTTGGTTTTTATGGTCGGACCAATGGGACCGATCGATCGAACTGGTGATGACGTCAACAGTTCAAAAAGATCGAAAAAGATTAAACCGTTGTATTGCTGGTTTGGTTCATACGGTTGAACCGGGTCAAACCGAGTTAGACCGGTATATCATACAAATAAATAGGAAAATGCAACACCATATCTTTTGAGGATTGTTTACTCTTGTCCTTTCAAGTTTTTCTAATAACACTTATACCCCCTATCTTTAATACAATTGCATGTGTCCCCTATATTTTTACAAAATCAATTGTAGTGGTCTTTTATTAATACACTTGTGCTCCTATTTTATACCAACATAAGGATGGTATTGTGAATTTTTTAAGAAAATATAGAAGCAAAAATAGCTTAAAAGTTAGGGGTATAAATGTTATTAAAAAAACTCAAAAGTGTATAATAATTCGTAAAATTTATATAAATACATATATGTGATGTAAAAAAATAATAATTTTGAAAGTATTTAAACTCTAATTAATGGCATGTGTTATTAATTTATTGTTCTCATAGTATGACTATGACAATGTCTTCTTCGTTTATTATTGGTATAAGTGGACAACCTCGTACATAATATGGAAAGGGAGAGGCAATGCTCATATGGTTAGAAGGGACAAGCGATAATGTGTCATTGACACATGTGAAGGAGAAGAGATAAAGGAGTACTATACTATGGGTTAGAATAAGACTAGATTATGAATAATTCTAAAGAAGTTTGTATTTTGTTAATTTATTGGAAATTATTTTTTATCAGAAAAATAGATGGTTGAACCGATGGTTTGGTTCAAATTGGTTCAACCGGGTTTAAGCGGTCCAACCGGGTTTTGACTGGTTTTTATTTTCTGAATAAAAACCGGGTGGTTGGACCGTTTTTCTTCCGGTTCTTGGTTTAACCAGTTCAATCGGCCGGTTCGATTCGGTTTTTAAAACCTTAGTATGAGCAGTACTCTCCTCCCTCCAACCCTAAATACCAGCTTCTTCCATCACCTCAGCACCACTAGCAGTCGATGCCTCAATTCCCGAACACTCAGCTGCAGTGTGGCCCGCACGCTGAACCAACCGAGGTGAATCTTGTAAACCCAAGCCTCGATTGCTTGGCCTAGCTTGTCAAAGGGCTAGCAGATATGACAACGAAGCTATATGACCTGACCGCAACTAAAACTACCATTCCGACGCAGGTCGAAGCAATCCCCAATAGCTTCAAGAAGAAGGAGCAGGTAGAATGTGATGTCCCACCTACACCTGTAGAGTCAGATGATTGTGCTATTGTTTTATCTAATACTATCACTCTCAGGAGTGGTAGGGCCTTGCCTCCGCCTACCATCAACAGGGGGAAGAATAAAGCTTCAGGTGAATTTTCATCTTCTACATCAACCATGCCAGCTTTAGGGACGGGTGAGGAAGAAAAAGAAGGAGGAACCATTCCAGCTACCACTCATCACCATCAGCATCAACAAAAACAACAAAAAATCAGCAAAAGAAAAAAGAATAAAAAGAAGATCGTGGCCGAAGTGAAGCTGCGCCCGCCGTGGAGGAGCAACCAACAACAACCGATCATGCGCCAGTCGACAGAATGAGGCCCCATGTTTTTCCCATCCACCAACATTAGTCTCTCAGCTTCCAAATTGTACTCCTTTTTTGTAACCCGGATGTACAACAATTTGTGGACGATGATTTTGTTGTAAATAAAATCCTGTTTCGGATTCCATCAATGTACATATTCCTTTTCCTGATGCAATAGAAAAATACAAAAAACCAAAAATAAAAAGTTCATTATCCGATCCCGGAGTTGTAGATATTATTAGTAACTTGACTGTTGAGATTCCTTTGATGAAGGCCATGGAATACATGTCAGTTGTGAAAAAAGGTTTGAAAGAGGCATGTACGAGCAAACGTCGCCCAACATGAAAGAACATATGCCGACAGGCTGAGAAGCACGTTCTTACCATGGCAACTGTAGCAACCATCAACAACCTCCCACAAAAGAAGAAAGACAAAGGAACACCTCTTATCAGCTGCGAGATTTTCGATCAAGTCTTCGAGCGCACTCTGCTTGACAATGATTCTTCAATTAACCTTCTGCTGTCATAATTATTGCAAGAATTTGGGTTGGGTCCTCTCAAGTAGACGCATATGATCCTTCAGTTTGTTGACCGATCCATCAAGCGACCTAAAGGTCTTTTGGAAGACATTGTGGTAAAGTTGCGGGAAATGCATTTCCCAATTGATTTTGTAGTCCTTGATATGGACTCTCCCGCACCCTTACTCCATACTCCTATCATCCTTGGTCGGTCATTCCTGCGCACCTCAGAGGCTATGGTTGACTATGGGTCTGACAGGATTACATTCAGCTTGGGTAACAAAAGAATCACAATAGACATTATCAGTGAGCCCAAGATCGTGACTGATGAGAGCCGTGCAACACCAGAGGCAGCATGTGACTTCATTGCAAAAATTTGAGATTCCCAACCCTCTTTGAACGATCCCTGGACACGGGAAATCCTCTCTCTCGAGGAGGACCTGGAAAGCACAGGCGAAACATGCTATGATGATACTTGAGAGACAGAGTCCAACTTGCTGATGCAACTTTTTGACTCAAATAATGCACTCCAGCCTCATCACCATGATCTCCTCATAGATCCGTTTGATATATCTTCAAAATCTAAACAGAATACTGAGGTCAGCATCCCCGCCGAAGTCTAGGCCACACATCCACCCACCAGTGTAGTTTTCCGAAGTGACTGATAAGTTGGCCAGATCAGAATAGGAACTCAAGCCACTTACAGTAGGCCCGAAATATGCTTTCCTTGTGGGTGCAGAAAATATGTATCCGGTCATCATCAGCAGCAGGTTGACCCCAGAGAAACAATCTCGACTTCTCGAGGTTCTAGAAAAAAACCACAAGGCACTTTGTCGGCATGTATCAGATCTCTGTAGGATAAATCCTGCATTGTGTTCACACGACATTTACCTGGAAGAAGATACCAAGCTGTCCCGAGAATTCCAAAGAAGACTGAATCCAAATTTCAGGGATGTCATCATGAAGGAAATCACTAAATGGTGTGACACAAGTTTCATTTATCCCATCTCTGATTCAAAATGGGTGAGCCCCTTGCACTAGTTCCAAAGAAGTCAGGGCTTACCACGGTTACAAATGATAGAGGAGAGGAGATATCTACTCGGGTACCGACATCCTGGCGTGTCTGTGTTGACTACCGGTGTCTTAATGCAGCAACGAAGAAGGACCACTTACCCTTACCATTCATTGATCAGGTTTTGGAAAGACTAGCTGGCAAGGAGTTCTTCTACTTTCTGGATGGGTACTTCGGGTACAACCAAGTGGCAATCGCCCCTGAGGACCAAGAAAAGACTACCTTCACTTGCTCGTTCGGCACCTATTCTTTCAGGAGAATGCCCTATGGATTGTGCAATGCACCAGCGACATTTCGGAGATGCATGCTTGCAGTCTTCGCCGAGATGGTAGGCGGTTTTCTAGAGGTGTTTATGGATGACTTTTCTATCTACGATGATAGTTTCGATTCGTTTCTTGAGCACCTGGATAGAGTACTTCAGAAATGTTGTGAAGTCAATCTAGTATTGTCATGGGAAAGAGCTGCTTCATGGTCAGAAAAGCGATTGTGTTGGGTCATGTTGTTTCCAAACGTGGCATGGAAGTAGACCTGGCAAAGGTTGATGTGATTGCCAATCTTGAGCCACCTCAGATAGTAAAGAATGTGAGGTCAATCCTGGGGCATGTGGGATTCTACAAGAGTTTCATCCGAGATTTCAGCCGCATTGCCTGACCTCTTACCGAATTACTATGCAAGGAGACTGAGTTTAATGTTGATCAGCATGTTCTCCTTTCATTCAATTAGTTGAAGGAGCTTATCACTCAAGCTCCTGTCCTACAACCACCAGATTGGTCTCTCCCCTTTGAGATCATCACGGATGCGTCAGACTTTGCAGTTGGGGATGTGTTAGGACAGAGGAAAGAAAAGGTGTCCTATGCCATTCATTATGCCAGCAAAACATTAGATGAAGGTCATCGAAATTATATTTTTACAGAGAAAGATCTGCTGGTTATGGTATTCGCCTTGGAGAAGTTCAGATCTTATTTGCTTGGATCAAAAATTACCATCTTCACTGACCACTCTGCTATCCGATATTTACAGCAGAAGAGGGATACCAAACCCAGACTGATTAGATGGATCCTTCTCCTCCAGGAATTCGATTTGGAAATCAAGAAAAAACCTGGAGTTCAGAACGTGGTAGTAGATCATCTCTCTAGAATTGAGATGCAAGAGCCTCCGCTGAACAGTGCACCCATCGTAGAAACCTTTCCTGACGAGTTGATTTTGTCTATGGATTCACTTCTTTGGTATGCTGATATTGTCAATTACCTCGTTGTGGGGGTAGTACAGCCAGATTGGATGAAGATTCAGATGGACAAATTCTTATCGACAATCCCTTTCTACCAATGGGAAGATCCTCTCTTATTCAGGGAAGGAGCAGGTTGCATTTGGTGCAGGTGTATCCCTCAAGAGGAGCATCATAGTGTCCTCGAGCGTTATCACTCGCTCGAATCTTGTGGACACCACTATGGAGATCGAACGACAACAAAAGTACTTCAGTGTGGCTTCTGGTGGCCCACACTATTCAAGGATGCAGCAGCTTTCGTTAAACGATGCACTGACTGTCAAAGATTGAAAGGCACTTTCACAACGAAAGACTCAATGCTCCTGAAGATCATTTAGATAGCAGACGTTTTCGATGCTTGGGGCATCGACTTCATGGGACCTTTTCCTAACCGTAAGGGATATGAGCACATCTTTCTTGTTGTTGACTATGTGAGTCGCTGGGTTGAAGCTATCCCCGCTCGAGACGCAGACTGCCGGACAATATGCCGATTTCTAAGAAAGAATATCATTTCGCGGTTCGGGATTCCGAAGATTTTGATATCAGATGGGGGTAGCCACTTCGTAAATAAAGAGGTCAAGAAATTAACGAAGTAATATGATATCGACCATCAAGTCACATCTCCTTACCATCCCCAGACCAATGGCCTGACAGAATTATCAAATAGAGAAATCAAGACGATCCTTCAGAAACTTGTAAGGCCGGATAGAACGAATTGGTCCCAACTCTTGGACTCCGTCCTCTGGGAATACAGAACCACTTACAAGTCTCCTTTGGGCATGTCGTCCTATCGCCTTGTATATGGAAAACCATACCATCTGCCCATAGAATTAATTCACAAATCCTTGTGGGCAATCAATCTGTGTAATTTAGACTCACAGAGTAGTGGTCGGAAAAGAAAGGATGATCTGAACAGACTCCTAGAATTCCGAGACTATGCATACGATAACACATTGATGTACAAGGAGAAGGTGAAACGTCGGCATGACCGACATATCATACGAAAGACCTTCGAAGCTGGACCGAAAGTGTGGTTATTTGATGCAAACTTAAAGATTTTCCCGGGCAAACTAAAAAGCAAATGGACAGGTCCATTCCAAGTTCGAGAAATGTGTGACAATGGAAGTATTGCAATATCAAAATTGTCTCCTAACGCACAACCATTCGTCGTGAACGGTCAGTTACTGAAGCCTTACCTTGAGCATGATATATTCTTGGCTATTGTCGACTCAATCCAGGTATTGCGCTCTGAAGATACATCCACAACACTGGCATCATTAAAAGATTCAGACAATGCACCTCAAAAACTTTTCCTCTAATTTTTCTTCTTTTCTTTTTTTATTTTCTTTTTCTACTGAAAAGGTGTCTCCCCTTGTTGTCTCCTCTTCTTGTCTATACTTAGGGATATCTTACCTTAAGTATAGGGGGAGACAGCCTGAGTACGATCTGTTCATTCTCACCCTTGACCATCTCTGCTTGGTGTACAGTCTGTTATACTTAAGATTATTTTATCCTAAGTATAGGGGGATAGTCAACTTCCTGTTCATTTATTCCTTCATTCTTTAGATTTTTCTATACTCAGTTTGAGTTATGTCTTCTCTTTTTCTCTTTAATCTATGTGGACATAGCTCGATCTAAGTATAGGGGGGTCGTATACACTATGTATATAATTTAAATCATAACTCGTACTTTTGTATTTTAAATAATACCTGTGGCTAAAAATAATGTTAAATTCATCACAACCCTCTAATAAAAAGATGTTTATAGCTCCTCAAACTTATTTTGTACATTTTGATTAATAAATCAGGCAAAAATACTTTTGCAAAATATTTGAAAAATAGTTTGGAACTCTTTTTGAAAAATCTTTTGAAAGCTATTTGGAAAATATTTTGTAAAAAGTGTTCAACCTTTGTAAATATTTTTATTTGCAAAAATTTATTTTCTTTGCGTGAAATAAAAATGTTTGAAAATCAATTTGTAAATGGTTGCAAAAATATTTTGAAAAATCTATATATACTGTTTGAAAAAAAAAGAAAAACCTTTACAAAATGATTTTCAAATATTTATAAATATTTGTAAAGACCATTTGTGAAAATTATGTTGGACTATAGTATCCAAAAATATTGAAAAATGATTTTCAAATAAGTTTGAGGAGAATACACACCATACTCAAAAGTCTTTATAAATGTATAAAAGTGAGCAATTATCCCTTATAAACCCCTTAAGAACCAAAACTCTTCGATACATAAGATATATCTCCATGTAAAGATATGTACCCATTTTCAAAAATCATAAAAACATTTGCAAAACTAAAAATACCAAAAATATTTTGTATGTAGTCATCCTTCTTGTATATAATGATTAATAAATCATGTTAAAAATATCTTTGCAAAATGATTTGAAAAATGGTGTGAAGCTTTTGGAAAACTTTTTGTGAAATGTTTTCAACCTTTGTAAATATAGTTTGATTGAAAAATTCTTTTTCTTTGTGTGAAATAAAAGTTTTGAAAACCTATTTGCAAATGATTTTGAAAATATTTGTAAAAATATTTTGAAAATTGTATATATATTGTTTGAAAAATCTTTGCAAAATGGCTTTCAAATGTTTGTAAACATTTGCAAAAATTATTTTGTACTATAGTTTTCAAAATTGTTTTCAAATAAATGTCAGTGATCAATGCATTAATAAAATGTATATATAATTAAAAATAAAAATACATAAAATTCTTTACTAATTGTTTATACATGTAAAATAACTTGTTAAAACATGTAAATTCTTGACAGTTCTAAATAAATGAGCGTGCACGTGTAAATAGCTGTAATTATTTTATACTTTGTGTGTGCAAAAATTCTTTTTATTTGCAAAATTTTTGTGTAAAAATTCTTTTTCATTTTCAAATTCTTTTTGAAAAATTGCATCATTTTCTGCATTGTGTATAGCATTTGCATAGCAATAATATTCTTTTGATTGAGCTTGATGATTGAACTAGTTCAATAAAGTCAAAGAATGGAGCTTGGTTGGACCTTACTGCACTTATTTGCATTGGAACCTTATGGGAACTAGGTTTAAGGTACTTCATGTACAGTAGGACTTAATTCTTTGAGATTAAGGGTTGGGTTCAAGTCTCCTCAACTGACTAACTAGAACTTTTCGAGACGCATGCATGACTCTTATCGGTCGTGACCTGACTTGGACACTTGCACCTTTTACTTGGCTCAACTCAATTGGAGTGATGAGGGGGTTGGATTTGCCGATCTGAGATGCACACGAAAGGAAACATTCGTCCTCGTCTAGGGAGGGAAGTGCATCCCAACCTGGTCCAGTTGCCATGAAGTCAAAAGACAGGAGAGTGTGGGTTGCAATAAAGCTTCAAAAGAGGGATAGTCTTCTGGCTCAAGAGGAAAAACTCCTTATGTAAATACTGATATATATATAGTATTTTGAAAAAAACTCCAAAAAAGTGGACAGGCCTGAAAATAAAAATAAAATGCCTGCCGGAGTATGTGTATATGTTGTAAAGAAAATAAGCAAGCTTGAGCATCAAAGTTATACATGTGAGCCTGCAGCTGGATGCATTGACTACACTGGTCATGAATCCCAGTATAGGTAGCTACATTAGCTGCCATCCATTCTTTTCTTCACCTCCTCCTCTTGAGGTGGATGCCACTTGAACTTAGAAGGGAATACCTCGCTCCTCGAGGACATAGTGCTGGATTGGGAAATCATTGAGTTGTCATTCTGGAGAAGTCAGTTCCTTTGTCATTTTAGTTGGGGAGAGCCACTATCACTTACACCGTACAAGTCAGATTCATAGTCATAAGGGTTTGTGTATGCTGTTGGCTAGTTCTGATCTGATTATTGAGGTGGTTTGAACCGAGTTCTGTGATTATCGAAGGCCGTGGTGTTTTAAATTTGGTTCCCTACCAGGTTCCACACACATTCTCACATCAAAGTCTAACCTGAGCTCCAAACTTAGATTTTGTAAAAATAAGTTTAACAACTGAAAGCAATCCTCTTTACTCTTTCTTTTTCTTTCCTTCTTTATTCTTTTTGGAACTTATTGCATAAGTGTTTGCTGGGGACTAGCAAAGGCAACTATAGGGGGGGATGAATCCCCATTTCATCACCTTTATTCTATCATCTTGGCCTTAAAACCCTAGCTAATGCATGTAAATAGCATTAATTTGTACAAAATATTATCCACCATTTATTACATTTATTGTGTAAATAATATTGTTTCTAATGCCAAAAATTATAGAATAAAGAGAAGAAAAGAAACATGAATAAAATATTAAAAATATTTTATGACCCTAAACCTCAAGACCAAGTCAAGAATTGAGTTGGTTGACAAGGAATAAAGTATGGGGAGATAAGGGCCAAAAATAGTATAAAAACCCAATTCTTTACTAAGCATTTTTTACATCTATTTTATTCTTTATTACTTATTCATAAAATGAAGAAACTTTGTACATGAAAGTTGTAGAACACAATGTAAATAAAAATACAAAATTGAGTTTGTACCAAAATAATACATAGTGTTCATTTTATGCACAAAATAAAAAGCCAGAAATCCAACTTCACAGACCCATATCTTTTAATTAAAAACTCAAAACATATCAAAATCATCACTAATTGTATATAACTTTTTACAAGCTATTTAATGGCGGTGGTTTTATATTTTTTGGAGTTACTGTGTATAAATTAGGTTTTGGGCCCTCATTGTGCACTCTACTGATTAAAATATTCATTTTATTCATCCCTTATTATTTTTATAAATTCATAATTTTATATTTTTGTAAATATTATTTATAACATATGTATATATTACAACTAGAACAAAACCAAAAAGAAAATGAAAAATAAAATAAGTTTATGTAAAAATATAGGCAAAACACCTATGTTATACTTGTATAAAAATAAAAGCGAAACCTATTCTTTATTCTTTTATATTTTTTGAATATTTTAAATATTATATACATTCTATTAAAAATACAAAACCAAAATAAAACTCAACAAAATACTTTAAAATAAAAAGATGTAGATAAGACATAGGTAAAATACCTATAAATAAACCTATAGAATATGCATACTTATTTATTTAAGTATACAAATAATATCACAAAAATACAACAAAAATAGATTTACACTCACAAAAATATGTTGTGAGTATATAAAATAAAATAATAAAATAAAATATATAAAATAAAAATAAAAATGTATAAAACATAGATGAATATGCCTATATATACCTTATTAAAAATTAAATACTAATAAAATACACCAAAAATAAATAAAAATCATAAAAAATACTACATAAAATAATAAATATTTTTTTATTTTATACTAAAAAACTAATAAAATTGATTACTATTTTTAATTAAGTATTCTTTAATAAAATGCCACGTTTTGTTGTTTAGCAACCTAGGTGGCCCAATCAGGGCGCTTCATTCGTTGACCTTGGTCAACTAGACCCCCGCCTCCTGATTTCACGCGATGTGTCTCTTCCCCGATTTTGTGCCCATTTTCCCGGCCACCACATCCATCTATCACATTCGCCCCCTTCATACGTGATGATCATCGATCATTGTGCATACACGCAATG
Organism: Ottelia alismoides; assembly: GCA_037367405.1. Classification (NCBI taxonomy): domain Eukaryota; kingdom Viridiplantae; phylum Streptophyta; class Magnoliopsida; order Alismatales; family Hydrocharitaceae; genus Ottelia; species Ottelia alismoides. The sequence continues at coordinate 258,913 of JAZKJV010007144.1, forward strand.
CACTCTAATCACGTGTACATACGCCCAAATCACCATTTTTTTTCTCGATCAATAAGGGTGCTCAAAAAGGTCTATAAATAAAACCTCCATTTCTCCTTCCAACTTTGGTCACCATTAAGCATCTAGGAACCCTGGTTTAGTGTATAGGAAAGATCCTCGTGATAGGAGGAGTGTTCTTGAGCCCAGCCCGAGCTCTAGGAGGAGGGGGTGCACCCACGGTCGCCATCGTCAACGACCCTACTCCCTGGTTCATTCCAGGTATAAGAGCTACCCATTTATCATTTCCTTTACTTCTCTTAGTCGTAGGTTTAATTTCTTGTCGTTAGTTTAGGACTTAGCAAAGTAAATTAGTCATAATTGTTCATCCCGTAGTTCATTGGAATCGAGCTCTGACAAGTTCCTCCGTGCGTACCCAGACCATCTCCGCCGTACTTTTTGCCTCCATATCGACCCTCATCACCTCACGATCATGTTTCGCATCTCCGCTCCCCTAGAACCTTCGCGGATCTGGATTTCGGCTCTCCAAGCTCCGCTGTCTGCCGAAGAGTGTCGCCCACTTCATCCTTCACCCCATTCCGCACCTAATAGGGTCGAGGCACTTTGCCCTCGACCCGTGAGTCTATTTCTGCATGTCCCAAGAGCCAACAACGCACGTGGAGGTGGAATTGACCTCGCCGGAGGTACCTGGAGCACCTCCCCTTCCTCGACCTCGTGCGAGTGCTCCGATGACCCTCCGCCCTACCTCAGGCCTCTAGCAAGCAGAGAACCTTCCCAGGCATCCATCTGACACCCTTAGAGCAACAGAGACTGCCGGAGAAGCGATATTTCGTTGGAGGAAGTTTGCCTAGGCAAACCTTCTTCCATGTTCTAAGTCCTCACCTCGCCACCGTCGGATGAAGATCGGGTGCCCAGTTGGATTCCTAGCCATTGGATGAAGTCACTCCACCACCGTCGGATCAGTCCCTGCTGATCTAATCCAGCCCCTCCATCGACGAAACGATACCGACTGCTGGATGCGCGCCTCGCGTTTAAGTGAAGAAGATGCAACCGTAGGCTCGCGCCTATATTTGGGGTAATTGCATATTTAGCCCTGCACTTTTTGTATATTTTTATTCAGTATTGTAAATAAAATATAACGTGTTAAATAAATGGGAAAATTTTGTAATGGACCCCTGAGCTATTATGTAATTACACTCTAGGCCAATCCATGTCACCTCACGTGCTATCCCATGTGAGGTGGCGAAATTGCTTATAAACCCCTATGATTTTTTGTATTTCTAAAAAGTCTAATAAAATGAAAGGAAAGATATATATTTTTTTGTGAAAATTGCTTGGAGGTCCCTGAACTTTCTGCTATTTGCATATTGGTCCCTCCCAACTTGCGTCACGTGTAGTCCCACGTGACGAGTAAATTGCATGATTGATCCTGGTATTTTTGTAATTAGTGACCAATCCCATAAAATTTTGTTAATGTTGTATACTTTTGACAAATTTGCACAGAGTCCCCCTGGACTTTATTTTTATTGCATTTATGCCCTTACGAGGACATGTACTTTTGTAGCTTTGCTCTATTTATTACAAATAGCTAATGTGCTCCTAAAAATCCACAAAAATAGGGTTAGATGCATTTTGCAATGTATTTTTATGCTCCATATTTGTTTGGCATTTTTGAGCATTAATGATATATTAAAAACCAAATAGCAGCCAAATATTCCCTGTTTAACTTTGAAAATACCAAAAAAATATAAAAACATTCTAAAACTTTCAAAAAAAAATATAGTATATTTTGACCTATTTTATTTACAGACCAAAAATCATAAAAAAAGGAAAAAACAAAGACCTTATAAATTTAAAAACCCCAAATCCTCTATAAAAAATTTTAAAATTCTTAAAAAATCCAAAAAAATATTTTTCTATTTTATAATTTTTTATAGATATTTATATATTAAAATTGATTTAGGTAATTTTGTAGTTTATTTACTAATTTTTTGAATCTAAATCAATTTCGGGTATATATTTAAGCTCTTATTTGGGCTATTTTTATTTTAAAAAATGCATAAAAATTTGCAAAATTTTTTGGAAAAATACAAGAACATTAAAAAATATTAAAGACCAAAAACAAGTTATTTTCTTAATTTTATCTATATCTAGCAGCATTTATAAATGCATTATTATATATTGAGTATATATACCCTTATATATGTCATATTATTTATATACAAAGAAAAAGAAAGTATAAAAAGATAAATAAATAAATATATATATATAATAATAAAAGGATAAAAAATACATAATTAATATATATATATATATATATATATATTAAAAAACCACAAAAAGACCTATACAAATGAATGACTTGGTTGTACATAAATAACCGTAGGCTACATGTATTGCTCTTTGTGGTTCGACCTCTACATGCTTGCTTGCTATGCATTTTATGGTAGAGAAAATAAAGTTTAATTCCATATTTTTGCTATTACTTAAATTTTGAATATTGTGGGTTAATTGCTGACTAAGCAGGATTTCTGTTTGGGGTCATTTCGACGACTGTCTGTCCGCCTTGTGAATTGATACGACCTCTGCTGAGATCCTCGTTATCAGGTGTCCATTGAGGAATGTAGTCTTGACATCCATCTAATAGATGTCATGGTCAAGATGTTTAGCTATTGCTAGTAATGCCCTAATGGATTTAAGCATGGCTACATAAGAGAATGTCTCATCGTAATCGATGCCTTCTCTCTTTGTGTAGCCATTGGCTACGAGCCATGTTTTGGAGGTCTCTACCTTACCATCAGGCCCCCACTTTCTCTTGAAGATCCATTTGCACCCAATGGGTTTCACCCCTTTAGGTAGATCTTCGAGGGTCCTTCTTGTGCATGGAGTATATCTCAAACTTCATTTCTAACAGCCAATTATCCATGTCATGATCTTGTAATGCTTCATCATACGAAGTCAGATCATTATCAGACTCTTCTGATACATGGAACAGATACCTTTAACGTTGCATCACAACCCTAAAACTTTTCTAAGAGGTACGATCGTGTCATTTTCAATTATCTCTTCAATTTCTGCAGTGAGATCTTCATTAGTCTCACTAGAATCAATTAGTTGCTTAACTTCATTATAGACTTGACTTTTAAGGAATCAATCTTCCACAAATTTGACATCATTAGAAACAAATACATTCTAAGTCTCATGATCATAAAGTTGGTATCAAATACTATTCTTTATGTATCCAATGAAATAACACTCTCTAGTTTGAGATTCTAACTTGCTTGCATGTACATTTTTAGCATGGACCAAACAACGCCAAATCCTTAAGTTTTTCATCTTGGTACCATACCATAGCTCATGAGGGGTTTTAGATAGAGATTTAGATGGAATCTTGTTTAGGACATAAGTTGCAGTATCTACTACATGTCCTTAAAAACTAAGATGTAAGTTTATTTTACTCATCATTGATCTTACCTTGTCCAATACAGTTTTGTTGCATCTCTCTACATCTTCGTTGAGTTGGGGAGTACATGGAGGAGTGAGATTGGAAATAATTCCTTTCTCTTTTATGTATTCTTTGAATTCATCTGAGAGGTATTCGCCACCTCTATGAGATCGAATTCGTTTTATCTTCCTTCTAGTTTGGCTCTCAACTGTAATAATACACTTACCACTGGATATTTTTCAGAATTTCAACTAATCGTCACTAAATTTTAAATAAATTAGTGATAGTTAGTTAAAATTCTAAAAAATAGCAAAGGATAAGTATTACTATATGGATCGTTGATAATGAATAATGAATCTATGATTCATCGCCTTTATTCTTTCATTTTGGCTAAAACCATTGGTAAAATACATGTAAATATTCACTAAATCTCACTAATTAACATTCTAACCACAATTATTAATATTATATATTTAACACTTTTATCCAAAACAAAATAATAAAGAGAAAAATGAAAAATAAAAGAAAAGAATGATGCATATAAAATATACTAACCTTAAGATGAGGTCAATATTGATTTGGTAGACAAAATAAATAAGTAGAGAGAGATAAGGATCAAAATGTATAAAAATGTCAGAAAACATAGATCACAAAAATACATTTATTCATTTTCCACATTGTAAATATTTCACTTATTTTATTTATCATCAAGAACACCTCAAATGAAAATCCTTTCTTCATAAAAGTTATTTATAAAAATATATACTAATTTAGAAAATATCAAAAAAAAACATTCAATATAAAAACATTTAATTATAATGAACTTCAAAAGTTGTAAAAGCCAACTCCTGAGGTTCATAACATTTTTGCTATTACTTAAATTTTGAATATTGTGGGTTAATTGCTGACTAACCAGGATTTTCGTTTGGGGTCACTTCGACGACTGTCTGTCCACCTTGTGAATTGATACGACCTCTGCTGAGATCCTCGTTATCAGGTGTCCATTAAGGAATGTAGTCTTGACATCCATCTAATAGATGTCATGGTCAAGATGTTTAGCTATTGCTAGTAATGCCCTAATGGATTTAAGCATGGCTACATAAGAGAATGTCTCATCGTAATCGATGCCTTCTCTCTTTGTGTAGCCATTGGCTACGAGACATGTTTTGGAGGTCTCTACCTTACCATTAGGCCCCCACTTTCTCTTGAAGATCCATTTGCACCCAATGGGTTTCACCCCTTTAGGTAGATCTTCGAGGGTCCTTGTGCATGGAGTATATCTCAAACTTCATTTCTAACAGCCAACTATCCATGTCATGATCTTGTAATGCTTCATCATACGAAGTCAGATCATTATCAGACTCTTCTGATACATGGAACACATACCTTTAACGTTGCATCACAACCCTAAAACTTTTCTAAGAGGTACGATCGTGTCATTTTCAATTATCTCTTCAATTTCTGGAGTGAGATCTTCATTAGTCTCACTAGAATCAATTAGTTGCTTAACTTCATTATAGACTTGACTTTTAAGGAATCAATCTTCCACAAATTTGACATCATTAGAAACAAATACATTCTAAGTCTCATGATCATAAAGTTGGTATCAAATACTATTCTTTATGTATCCAATGAAATAACACTCTCTAGTTTGAGATTCTAACTTGCTTGCATGTACATTTTTAGCATGGACCAAACAACGCCAAATCCTTAAGTTTTTCATCTTGGTACGATACCATAGCTCATGAGGGGTTTTAGATAGAGATTTAGATGGAATCTTGTTTAGGACATAAGTTGCAGTATCTACTACATGTCCTTAAAAACTAAGATGTAAGTTTATTTTACTCATCATTGATCTTACCTTGTCCAATACAGTTTTGTTGCATCTCTCTACATCTTCGTTGAGTTGGGGAGTATATGGAGGAGTGAGATTGGAAATAATTCCTTTCTCTTTTATGTATTCTTTGAATTCACCTGAGAGGTATTCGCCACCTCTATGAGATCGAATTCGTTTTATCTTCCTTCTAGTTTGGCTCTCAACTGTAATAATACACTTACCACTGGATATTTTTCAGAATTTCAACTAATCGTCACTAAATTTTAAATAAATTAGTGATAGTTAGTTAAAATTCTAAAAAATAGCAATGGATAAGTATTACTATATGGATCGTTGATAATGAATAATGAATCTATGATTCATCGCCTTTATTCTTTCATTTTGGCTAAAACCATTGGTAAAATACATGTAAATATTCACTAAATCTCACTAATTAACATTCTAACCACAATTATTAATATTATATATTTAACACTTTTATCCAAAACAAAATAATAAAGAGAAAAATGAAAAATAAAAGAAAAGAATGATGCATATAAAATATACAGACTGATCCTAACCTTAAGATGAGGTCAATATTGATTTGGTAGACAAAATAAATAAGTAGGGAGAGATAAGGATCAAAATGTATAAAAATGTCAGAAAACATAGATCACAAAAATACATTTATTCATTTTCCACATTGTAAATATTTCACTTATTTTATTTATCATCAAGAACACCTCAAATGAAAATCCTTTCTTCATAAAAGTTATTTATAAAAATATATACTAATTTAGAAAATATCAAAAAAAATCATTCAATATAAAAACAATTAATTATAATGAACTACAAAAGCTGTAAAAGCCAACTTCTGAGGTTCATAACTATTTATGAAAAACTCCAAATTGACCAAACTTGCTTTTAAACTTCGTTTTATAACTAATACTACTTATTTAAAATATCAAAAAATAATAGAATAAAATGGGTGAGTTTTGACGTTTGGGTCCCTTTGTCTATGTGCAATATATGTAGAAAGTTCCTAATTTTCTAATTAATTATATGTAATTCCGCTTAACTTCTTTTCTTTTCTAATGTGTTTCTAAAAATCAATAGGAAAATACAAAAATATAACTTAAGTCAAAATGCCAACAAAATCCCGAAGCCACGAAGCCGTGATCTGAATTTTCCGGACCTCATAACTCGATCATATGGACTCCATATTGGACATAGTCACTTTTAAAGTTTGTTTTATTGAATTATCTTCCAAATGATAATGATTTTTTTTCTAAAATCCAATTTAATATGTGGAAAGTAGATTTTGGGACCATATTGGTATATATGGTATAATGTACCTTAATTTTATCTTATTTAATGTATATTATCCATCATTTTTATATACTTTATTAATATTATATTATTAAATTAATTAATTAAAATTTATTTATTTATATTTATTTATATATCCATTTATTTATTTACTTACTTTCTTAATTATTCTTTATTCAATCATTTAAATAATTATATATTTAATTATTTAGTTATGTAATTGTGTATCTAATTATATAAATAATTATTTATAAGTAATTAATTTAAGTTAATTATTTTACTAATTAGTCATTAAATATTTCATAATAATAATAATTTATTTTTTAAATTTATTTTCCATCTCCCCTATGCATGTGCGCCTCACACACAATGCCTTCGCACTTCCCCTTCTCCTTCCTCATGCCCATCACCTGCAGCCGCCACCCTCCCTCTGGCAACCAACTGCCCCAACTACCTCCATCGACCCGGCCGTTGGCCAGCACTCTAACCAACCCGCCGGTCACCGGACCCCTTCCATGAAAAACACCACCCGATCACTTCTTTATTTCTGCAAAAGAGACAGAAATAATTGATTTCGCGGTCGTTGTATCGACCACGTGAGTTATACCAGAAAAGATTATTTTTTAGTCAATCTTCTTTTATTTTATTTATACTCCTAAATAAAATGTATGGTGTCAAGTACGAGAGTGTCGAACTCAAGGAGGAAAACTATTGGAAACTAGGATAAAACTATAGACAAACTAAGGAAAGTGGTTTCCTAATTTTTATTTTATTTTTTAAGGATTTTTTTGATTTTTTATTTGATATTAATGATTTTTATAATATTTTTGCAATTTTTTAAGTATTTTATGATTTTTTATTATTAGAAAATATTTTGTAATTTTTATTTGTTTGATTTTTTATTTTTACTTTTATTTTATTTTCCCCGTTTTTATGAATTTTCAATGGTTTTTAGGCTTTTTTATGGATTTTGATTTATTTTTAATGTTGAAAACAATATTAGTATTGAAAATAGATTCGTATTTTTTATTTTTTTAAAATCCAAAAAAGTGAGAAAATATTTTGATTCTTTTTTTATTAGAAAGTAGATGAAATTATCTTTAAAATGATATATTAAGCATTTTTAGGGGATTTTTATTGAATTAGTTATGATTTTACAGGTTTTTATGAATTTTGTATTTTTTATTGATTTTTATATTTGATTTTTATTTATTTTGGATTTATTATGCAAAATACAATAAAATATACTTTAGGTAATTTTTATTGGATTTTAAAGGAGTTTTTATATTTTTATATTTTTAGAGTTTGTTATATTTTTTGTATCTTTAATGATTTATTAATGATAGGAAATATTATTAACATTTAGAAAAAACTAATTTTATACTGAATATAGTGCAAAATATGCTATTAATACTTGTTTTTTTATATTTGTATACTTTGTATTTTGTTTATTGGTTATATCATATGTATAGTATTTTGATATATTTATTGGGGTTTATTTGTAAATAGCGGAACTTATGTAGCGCTTTTGTAAAATAGGCAGAAATTAAAGGTTATTTGTGCAAAACGTTCTGGTTGCATGTGCAGAGAACATGAAGTTTCAGCCACCTGCAGGACATGTTTGCAGAAATCGAAAATGCTGGGGGTATTGTGCAAATCCGCTAAAAACTCACGTGCATATGCTTCTCCTAAGACAGGGACCTGCTTAGATTTAAAAGAAGTTAGAAGGGCGCTTATGTAATTCAACCACAAAAAATCCCATGCACGTGCTTCGCACGTGCACTGCTCAACATTTGACCAGTGGGCGGTGGAATCTTTAATTCGTTGACGCATGGCTTGATCTGTGTACAATCTTGAGCACTAACTCCATCATTGATCGTGCAGTTGTAGTAACGACTGGACGCGACGATGTTCTTCACGCGTTTTCAAGGCGGAGGCGACAGTTTGGGCGGCAGACCAACAGTAGTCGTTGGAGAATGATTCTTATCCAATCGTGATGTATGATGGCGATGAGTTTCTTCATGCACGGCGGAAGTGCTCGATAGCAATGGAGCTCGGCGGCAGAATCTTCAGGTGAATGCAGCGGAAATGATCGATTAATGGTGGTCTGTTGAATTGCTTCGATTCCAAGTGGATCTAATGCTCCATATGAATCAATTAAAGGCAATGGCTTGAATCTGCAGGCAAATGTCTTCTCTTCATTTAACGGCTCATGGAGATGCTTTTCTGCTATTAATGCAGAGAAGGATGTGAATCTGATCTCTGGCTTTAGTTTAATCGAATTTCAATGGTCTTCTTCTCGAAGTTGAAAGCTTTCAAACAGATCTAGATGGCATTAAGATCGGAGATGAAGCTATGCGTGCAGGTCTACTATAGTGCGGTCAATGTTGAGATTTGTTGCACGGTTGTCCTGCAATTGAATAAATGTCTCGAGGTACAATGCCTTGACCTCAAACAACAAGAGAAGAGTGAATGAGTGAGTGGACCGATCCTTCGAGGATGATGGAGGAATAAGGATCCAATCTCTAATCAAAATCCGATCTAAGATGAGCAGATTGGTGGAATGAAGATGCTTAGAAATGGAATCCATCGGGTGAAATAAGGCGACTGAAGATGATTTAGTTTTCAGTCTTGATCGGAAACAGAAAATAGATCGGATTGAGAAGAGAAATAGAAGGCAAAGGATTGGAAGAGGAAACGAGAACCTAACCTGAAAGTGGATGAATAGGTATATTGCCTGTGAGCAGAGCTCGGCTGAGCTCCAGAATGTTTGCCTCGACGCTGAGGCGGAAGCGGAGGCTCAGCACGTGGTGGGGGAGCAGAGCTTCGCCAAGGCGACGACGATCTCGCCGACTTCTCTACCTCGCCCTCTCTCGACGAAGAGGATGATGGAGTTTGTCACCCTCTCAACAACTCGCTCCCGGAGCTCTGGAGTGAAGGAGAAATAATGGCGGATGTGAGCTTCGATGGCGTTGGCCGACCGGTTGGTGGTTGGTCAAGGGAAGATGGAGGTTGTGGCTTGGAGGGGAAAAAGGAGAAACGACAGGAAGAAGATGAATTGAGGGAGAAGGAAAAATTGGTAAAGTTAGAGAGAGAAAGAGGAAAGAAAGAGAGGAGAGAAAACAAAAGTAATAAAAAAATAAAAGTATATAATTAATTAAATTATATTATTTTCATAAATAAATAAATATGATTAATAAACTATTTAAGTAATAAATTAAATAATCAAGTATATAATTAAGTAATTAAGTATTTATTAAATTCATAAAGAAGCATAAAATTAAATAAATAAATTAATAATTAAATAACTAATATATATATATATATATATAAATTAGAATTTTTATTTAATTTAAATATAAATAAAGTATAAAAATTATCCTATATAAAATAATAATATATATTACAGTACATTGTACAATATACCAATACGGACCTGAAAACTGTGTTTTTCGAATTAACTCTGATTTTAGCGAAACTAGTGTCATTTTCGGGATAATTGAATAATATGATTTTTAATACTGAGTTTGCCCAATTCGGAGTTCATACGACCGAGTTATGAGGTCTGGAAAATTTAGGTAACAGCTTCGAGGATTCGGGTTTTATTGGTATTTTAACTTAGTTATATTTTTATATTCTTAGGAAAAGAAATTAAGTTAATCGGGTCTATAGTTAATTAATTAACAATACAGGAAGTTTCTACATATAGTACACATAGACAATGGGTCCAACACGCCAAAACTCACCGATTTTATTCGAATATTTTTTTGATATTTTTATAAAATAATACTAAGTATAAAACAGATTTTAAAAGTAAGTTTGGTCTGTTTGGAGTTTTCTATAAATAGTTATGAACCTAGGAAGTCGGCTTTTGTGGCTTTTTCGGTCCATTATGGTTAATTATTTTTATGCCGAAATATTTTCATGATATTTTTATAAAATAATATATATTTTTATGAACAACTTTTACAAAAGAAATGTTTTGGTTTGAGATAGTCTTGATGATAAATAAAATAGGTAAAATATTTACAATGTGAAAAATGGGTAAATTATATTTTTGGTCTTGATTTTCTTGATATTTTTATAGGTTAGGATCGTTATCTCCCCCTACTTATTTATTTTATCGATCCGGTCAATATTGACCTGGTCTCGGGGTTAGGATCAGTCTGTATATATTTTATATCTACAACCTTCTTTTCTTTTATTTTTCTTTTTCTCTTTATTCTTTTATTTTGGGTGAAAAAGTGTTAAATATACAATATTAACAATTGTGTTTAGAATGATAATTAGTTGAAATTAGTAGATATTTACATGTATTTTATCAAGGATTTTAGCCAAAATGAAATAATAAAGGCGATGAATCATGGATTCATCATTCCACCAGTGACCCTATCTGCTTGCGTATCCACCAGGACTCCTGCCATATAAATAGGACATCCCTTCCCCGTCGAGCGACCATCTGCCATTGCCTCTTCTTCTAAAGCTCCGAGGTTGAGAGAGATTGTGAAGGTTACAAACTCTGGTCCTTCTCCCTATTCAGCGAGAAGAGAGATCCGTGAGATCTCGTCGACGTGAAGCCTTGCTCCGACGTCGTGGGATCAGCCTCCTCCTCCGCCAAGAGTCGAGGCAACGACCTGGAGTTTCGGCTCCATCCATAGGCGTCTGCAATTCCTCCTTCATCCTTCATTAGATTCCAGGTTACTAGATTTGCTCCTCTTTTGATCTCTATTCATCTTCCTCCGTTTAATTTAAAACCATTTACTATTTTTTATTGAATGTATAAATGTTTTTTTAAATACTATTTTCTGATTGGTCCAGGGAGGATTGTTGACTCGGGTCAACTACCCCCTGGACTCTCTTCCGTTCGGATCCAATTTTTGCCCTCTCTTCACTAAATTTCGTAGACCTGATCCGATCACCATTTTCCTTACTTCGAGGCTCCGATTAGAGAGAGAGGATCCACGATCCACGCCCGTAGGAATCTTTAGGGATCCGACCCTCGGTTCGCACCCCTCTACCCAATTGTTCCTACTACCTAGGATGTTCTATAAAAGCTTCACTCGCCTCCCCAGCTCGATAGCTCGCGTCGCACCCCTCTTAGATACCCTAGAACCCTTCCTCGTAGTGACAGCCGTCGAAGGACCCCTTCGGTGGTCGGATTGGAGCCGTGTAGCCGCAGCTCACCATTCGTGGCCGGAGAACCTTAGCGAGAAGCCTCCTTTGCCTGACGCGGCGTGGTCGAGGCCACAACCCCGCCGTCCACTCTCCTGGAGCTCAGGATCGTACTCGGACCCTCAGGTACCCCTTTGCTCTTTCCTAGCTCCGTCAGTTATCAATCATTCCATTTATCGCCGCCGTAGCTCCGCCAACTCCGACCAGCCGGTCGGAGATTCATCACCTTTATCTATCCGTTCAGATCGACCCACACACTCGCACTACACCTTCCCTCGCAACCTGATCACCCTGATCTTGGCTCGCATCGCCAAGATTTGGTCCCCGATCTCCTTCTTTCACGATCGCTGGAGATCAAGACCATTCGTCGTCGCTTCTTTGGTTTCCTTTCCTAATAACCTGGACCGGAGTGTGCCTCCGAGTCTTAGATTCGCATTGCAGGTCCCCTGGAGCCGTGAGGAACGCTATCTGATTCCTAGTTGCTCGGCGGAGCTACCCCAGACCCCAACTCCACCGTTATGTCCATCCGATCGTTCGTCGGGAGATCGGAGCCCACGATTCGACGCGGAGTGCCTCCCCGGAGGTGCTTGACCCATTGGTAGCCTGATCGACCGGACGGATTCGCCCAGATCATCGTTCGAAGTTCACCAGAGCCTTGTTCGTCCACCATCTTTCGTTGTCGTTGGATGCAGAGCAGCATTCCAGATTTCATCTGAGCCGTCCAGCGCTGCAGCCTTTCGACTGTTGATCTGACGCCATCTGACAGATCTGCATCATAGGTGGAGGACATTCCCTGACCGTCTGATCTACCGTTGTAGAGGAGCAGAGCCGCCCGATCACGCCCTGCCAACAGCTGACACCTGTCCCCCACGCGCCTCTCACGTGCCTCCATGGGTATATTGCATCTTCTACCCTGCATTTATTTCCGTTTATGTTTTAGTTTGTAAAATAAAATATACAGTTGGACCATTTTGCATTCCGGCCCTTGTAGTTCTTACTATTTACAGTTTAGTCCTTTTTGTTTGGATCCGCGTGCCTCGTTACGTGCATAGTGGGATATTTGCATCATTAGTCCTGGACTTTTCATGTGTTACTGAATGAATGGATGCTTTTCAGAATTGCATTTATGCCCCTGTGAGCGTTGATTTATGACATGTGCGATTTTTAGTGGAGAAATTGCAGATTGGACCGTGGATTTTTATTGCTTGTTATTGTTTGGTCCCAGAACTTAAATAATTTGGTTTTTGGTCTCTGTGATCTGTTTGTTTTGTTTTGATTTCAATAAATAGCTAACTTTCTCTAAAAATTCTAAGACTTTGACACATAGCTCATTCTACTGTGTAGGAATTTTGGTGATTTTTGTTGAGTGTTTTGATTTCGTTTGATATTTTCTTAAATTCAAAAACCTTAAAAAGTGTCTCTGTTTGTTTTGAAAAATCAACTAAAAATAGAAAAATGTCTTGAAAAAATCTAAAAAATTCCTGATTGCTTCTTTTGTATTGTTTTAGTTTCTGTGTAATTTTTGACTTATTCTCAATTATAAAACCCCTAAAAATTAAAAAAGACTAAAAAGATTATAAAAATTATTAAAAATTCATAAGAAAATAAAAAAATTAGTTTCCAGTTGCTGTAGATAGCTTTGATTTTATATTATCACATAAAATTACTGTGCGCCCGATCTCCTTCTTTCTCGGACCCGTACAGTATAAAACCTCAGCTCCAGCCGCATTTCTCGCCACCTTTGGCTCCCATCTTCGATCCATGTGACCTCCATCTTCTTCCTCGAGTGACAGCGAGTGCGGAGGGTGTTGTAGAGAGTGATTGGAGGTGTTTGCCCCTGGTCCGGCGACCATCGTCGTCGAGCTCCGTCGCCGGCGTAGCTCGAGCCTCTAGAGGCGTCGCTCCATCGAGGCGAAGACCGTAGGGGACCCAACAGCTCCAGCCTAGACGTGTCCAATCATCAGGTATTCTCAGTAGCCTTTAGTTTGTCGAGTAGACTCCATCGTTCCCATTTTGCTCCGCCAGCTCCGCCCTAGTGGCAGGAGCCCCGACACTTCACCTTCACCGTATAATAGGTGCACCGACCCATCATCACCTTCCTTCCATGATCTGATCACCTCGATCTTGGCTATCCGAGCCAAGATCGGGTTTGGTCCCTTCCGCCGCCTTCGTCGGGACCTCCCTTCGCCAACCCACCTCGCTTCCCTTTACTGTTTGGCCAATAACCCATGCCGGAGTCTTTCTCCAAGCATGAGCTTCCTTTTGCAGGTGAATAAGCGTGAAATACCTCCCTGAGCCGCGTCTCGCACCCCTCGCCGGAGTCTCCCAGGTGTCTCCTCCCTCACCGGAGGATCTGACTGTTGGCGGCTTCATCGGCCACCACCACCAAACGCGGAGCGATGAGGCACGTCGAAGCCCTCTTGCCGATCATCCATCAGACGCGTACTGCCGCTCCAGCTCGCCGGCGAAGATCACTGATGAATACCCATTCATCACTCTTTATTATTTTATTTTATCTACAAAACCTGTGCAAAACACCATCTAAATATGTGTAAATATCATAAATTGTCGAAATGCATGCATCTTGTAATTATGCATAATTAACATGTTTTTGTGTATAAATAAAAGAATAAAGAAACAAAAGAAAAGGAGGGAAATATTTAGAATAAATATTAAGTGATCTAATCCCAAGGGAGGGCTCAACATGGGCCTGACCGCAAAAGAAACCAAGTAGAGGGAGATAGGGTCAATCATACTTGTATATAACCCTATGTATATAAATAATTTTATTTTCCTATAAATAAAAATAAAAATAAAAATTGTTTTTGTTAATAAAAATCATAAAAATCAAAATAAAAATAAAAATAATAAAAATCATTTTCCACCTTGTATATATACCATGTACATATATAAACCTATTTATTTAGCTAATGTAAATAAATCATAAAAATAAAATAAAAATAGCCTTTTATTCCAAATTTTATATTGTAAATAAATAAAATATAAAATTAGAATATTTGTACAAAAATAAATAATTAAAAAATAAAAATCAAAAATCCATTTGTAAATATACCTATATATAATAATAATATAATGTAAATACATAAATTATTTTTCAAAAAAATAAATAAAAATCACTAAAAATACTTTGAAAATAAATATATATTTTTTATTTTGTAAATATTTTAAAATAGGGTCATTTTCTATTTTTAATTGAATTTACAAATAATTAATAATCGGAATTATCTGATTGGTCCACGGGGGATGTTGACCCCAAGTCAACTCCCCCCCTGGACCACTTTCTACCCGGACCCGACTCTCGACCCGACTTTGCCCATTTTTTCCGAGTGGCTCCAATCACCTCTCATCCAAACCCCGGACCCCGATTATACTCAATCCATCCCTGATCCACACCCGATGATCATTCCTAAGGATCCGAGCTCCGATTTGCTTGTTCGACCCCATCTTCTCGGATCCCTAGTAGTATAAAGCCTCGTCTCCAGCCGACTTTTCACGCTATCTTTGGCCTTCCCCCTCGTCTCCAGTGAGCTCCTCTTCCTCGCCTGAGTGACAGCCGTGCGAGAGAGGGTCGAAGCGAGGCACGGGCAGCCGGGAACCACTGATCCTGCGAGCTTCTTCACCGTGCGCCGCCGTGAGGTGCGCCTGAGCCTCGGGACCTGACGACCCCTTAAGGCGAAGACCCCGGAGGTCCAACACTTATTGCCCAGTCGATTGCCGCCATCAGGTAGCGTAGATAACTTCTAGGTTAGCTTAATTTTCGATTTCGCCCAAATCCCGTTGCCAGCTTCGCCGGCTGATTCACCTCGCTCCGTCCACCCATTCGCTCATCCGACCCAACTACCACCTCCGTCAGACTTCCCTCCACCTTCTTCGCACCTTCGATCAACCTGACTCGCCTCAGAGCAGGATCTCAGTCCTCCTCCTCCGCCGCTCGCCGGAGGACTACGCCTCGACTCATCTGACCACCCATTTCACCCACTGACGGGTCGAGGCACTTTGCCCTCGACCCAGGAGTCTTTCTGTGCCATTTTGTAGGTCAACGAGACCCATCTGAGGGTCCATCAGTCCAGGCACATGAGCTTGGCTCCTCCTTCGTTGCTGGAGCTCCCTAGAGCTTCTCGGCCTCATCGGAGGTGCCCACCAGCTGCGGACCATCGTGATGGATCTTTTCCACATCTCAGCAGCATCATCGGAGCCCCCCACCGTACGTATCGAGCCGGCGAAGTTCGCCGACGAGCTGTTCTTGGAGGAGGTTCAGCCACCGTCCGATAGGAGCGCCTCGCCCAGTTTAGATCTCGTCCGTCCATTTGCGAGGAGCTAGTAGCCGTCGGATCGCCATCAGGAGCTCATCTGGAGCGTCCAATGACGAAGTGGCATGCCCCTTCAGCCACCGTCAGATCTACACGTGGCACTCTCTTGGCCGTCAATCTTAAATAAAGGGGTAATTTCACTTAGGCCCCTCTGTTTATTGCATTTATACTTTAGTCCTGTAAATATTTAGTGTAGTTGTTTTTATATTAGAACAATTGCAGTTAGGACCTCGATGTTTTTGTTATTTGAAATTTCGTCCCTGTTTATGTGAGCCATGTGCATCGACACGTGAGGACTTGGGATATCTGCATGTTTTGTCCTGTGTTTCCTTTGTGTTACTGTTTGGTATTTTATAAATAGGAATTACAATTATACCCCTCTGTGTCTGAGCCACGTGCTACGCGTGTGTTTTTGTGGGCTTTTTGCATTCCAGGCCCTGCACTTTCTTTAGGTTTTATTGATTGGCCCTGGAACTATGTTTCTTTGCACTTAGGTCCCTGACTGCTGTGTGCCTTGTTTTTATTAAATAAAATACCAAATTAAATCCAAATTAGGTGAAATTTGGAAACATGGCTCCTGCCACTGTGTAAAAATTTCTCTAAATTTTTGGGACATTTTCGAGGCTTTTTGTTATTTTTAAAAATTCAAAAACAGTGATTTTCATTACTGTCTGACTTGAAAAATCAAATAAAAATATAAAAATTTGTCTAAAAATTCTAAAAAAATTAGGGATAGTAAGTTTTGTTTTTTTCTGCCTTCATTCCAATTTTTGTGCTTTTTGGATTTATAAAAACCAAAAAAATAAAAAAACACTAAAAACCTTATAAAAATTCAAAAAAAAATTTATAAAATTCAAAAAAAATAACTCTTTTTCTGTAATTTAGTTTTTGCATTTACTTTACACAGAAATTACCATAAGATTGTTATAGGCCAATTATAGATTTTTAATTGGCCTTTCAAATCTGACTGTACATAGTGCTCCTGTTTTCATTTTTCTTGATTTTTTGAAAATTAAATAAAAATTGAAAAACTCTGAAAAATTCACCAAAAACACTTAAAAAAACACAAAAATAATTTAGTTTGAATTTTTGGAGTATTTTTTTGTGTTTAGATAATTTTTGTATTTGCTTTTTCTTACATTTTCTTATAAAATCAAAAACATAAAAAATTTAAAAATATTAAAAAAGATCTGCCAGGAGGCGACATCAGAGCCGCACATGAACTGCTACTCACCGCCTGACATGTCACCCCCACGTGACCCACACGCGCTTTGGCTGGGTAATTTGTGCCATACCCCCTGCTATTTATTTTAGTTTCTGTTTAGTCTATTAAATAAAGTAGCACACTTGGAACATTTACATAGTAGGACCTGTAGTTTATGTTATTTG
Source organism: Ottelia alismoides (assembly GCA_037367405.1). Classification (NCBI taxonomy): domain Eukaryota; kingdom Viridiplantae; phylum Streptophyta; class Magnoliopsida; order Alismatales; family Hydrocharitaceae; genus Ottelia; species Ottelia alismoides. The sequence goes on from JAZKJV010007144.1 coordinate 276,392, forward strand.
TATTTTAGTCCTTACTGTGTACTCACGTTCTTCGTCATGTGAGGTTTAGGTTATTTGCATGTTTTGGGATGGGTTTATTGGCTGTTGTTGATTGAATTTTTAGTTTTAAATATTTCAGATATACCCCTGTGCATGATATATTTGAGCATGTGTGGAATTTGATCCGTATTTTGCATTGAACCCCCTATAGTTTATGCACGTGTTTCAGTTTAGCCCTGAAAGTTTGTTTCCTTGCATTTAAGTCCTTGTGTGCTATGCCTTGTTTTGTGATTGAATAAAATATCAAATAAACTCCAAATCTAGTGAAATTTGGACAATGGCCCCTGCCACCGTATAAAAAGTTCATACTTTTTTTAGGACATTTTTATTACTGTTTGCTAATTTTAAAAATCAAAAACACCTATTTTTGCTAATGTTAGAAATATAAAATCAACTAAAAATAATAAAAAACTCTCAAAAAATTATAAAAAATTAAGAAATTTTTTGTTTTAGTGTCCTTTAGCTTCAATCTAGTTTTTGTTGCATTTGGATTTATAAAACTCCAAAAAATATAAAACCCTAAAAACCTTATAAAAATTATTAAAAATTATATAAATTACAAAAATTACAATTTTGGTTTATGTAGCTTAGTTTTTATATCTATTTTTTACAAAAATTATCTCCAGATTTTTAGAGGCTATTTATATATTTTTAATTAGCCTTTTAAATCTGGCTGCACATTAGTTCTTTGTTTTTGCCTTTTGTATTTTTTAAAATCAATAAAAAATTATAAAATTCTGAAAAAATTACCAAAAACACTTAAAAATATATAAAATACAAAAATAATTTTATTTGAATTTTTTGAGTTGTTTTGGAGTGTTTAATAAATTATTGTTTGTGTGCTTTTTGCCTTCTTTTTATATTTTTTTCATAATTAAAAATCCTAAAAAAATTTAAAAATCTATAAAATCCACCAAAAATACTTTCTTTATTTGCTTTTATTTTCTGACTACTTCGTAGGCCGATTTGGCCAACCCGTGCTCCTTGAGTTCGACCATGGTCGCTATACCAGGTTAAATAAATAGCGAGACCGCTATTCGGATTTTTGATTGTTTGATTTCTTTTGGTGGTATGATTTTTCTTGATTGACTGAGATTCAAGATCCGGGTCGTGACGATCCTTGTTTTTATACCTTCACCTGGATTTCGGATTGATTTCTCGATCATCAGAATGGCACCGTTGTCGGGGAGCACGGCTTAGTAGTCGTTTTTTATTTTGATTTTCATTCGCGGCTTTTTCCGCGGCTTTTCGTTTCTTTCACGATTTTCGTGGCTTTTTGATTTCTTTTTGTTTTATTTTCTTTTTGTTTTTGTTTTTGTTTTATTTTCTTTGCATATTTTTATTTTTATTTTTGCATATAGTTGTCATTTTAATTTATCTTTATTTGCATATTTTTATAATCTGGTCTGATACACCTCTGTTTGTTTTCTTGTGAAGGCCCAAGGACTGAGGCAGCTTTTCTCGAAGAGCCGACGCAACCGCAGGACTCAGAGGCGGCTCCCTTCTATACGGAGCTGCATGAGAGCACGAGGAAGCGAGCAGGAGTGCAGGAGCTGTAGTTTAGCTTAGATTAGCTTTACTTTCTCTACAGACTATTTATTTTATTGTAATAATACAGGGACAGAGACTTGTGGTTGCGGGGTCTGTTTCACCGAGCACCGGTGTGCTCGGGGGACCTCACCACGTTTTCGTCGGTTTTGAGTTTTACCGCCTTTTACTGCTTATCTGATTTCCGAGGATTTAGACTTAGCTGTAGGATTTTCATTGCTTGCGATGTAATTAATTAGGACCCCAGCCTAATTAGATTGCATGCTCCTATAGACCGTCTAATTGGACCTGATTAATAATTAATAAAGAAAAAGCTAACCTGGTCACTCGAGGGGTCACGTGCCGCTAGAGGCCGTATACAGCGCTGGCAGGATCCGTTGTGGTAGATACCGATCGGCATCAGAGACCGGACCGCGACCCCTCCCGTTGACTCGTTATCTACTGTTCTCCCTGTTTAGAAAGTGCTTCGTCTAAGGTTGTTTTCCTCTTGCATCATATAGGTAGTTTACTTTCTGTCTTTATTTTTTATGCACGGATCACTCTGCATGTAGACTGCTGGAGTCAGGTACGCATCTCTTACTCTGCATGCATCATTGATTTCTTCGCGCACCGGCTTTTTCGTCTTCTCCCCCCTATTTTTGCATTTAAATAAAATCAGGAGAACCCGAAAAATTCGTTAGGCGATTGTTTGCTTGAAAAATACCTAAAAAAAAGAAAATTCATAAAATTTGGGACTGCTAAAGCAAATTTAACTTGAAAACTACTTCACCAAAAAATCTTGTATTGGGACAGCAACCCCCATCTTGTATGGTTTGATTGGGCGAGAGAGTGACCCGTACCCTAGGTAGAGCCATATCCAACCCTTCTTCAGACTATTGCTTCTGGGCTAGTCGTTTTCCAGTGAGGATCGCTCCGGTCTCCAGTAAAGCGGGCCACGATATCCTTAACAGAGCGAGCCGATCGGGTAGCCGGTAAACGGTCCGCGGCTTGTACTGGCTGGGAAAGATCTAGTTCGGGATCGGGACAGTCTCCTGGGGGCATTGGATTCCCAACAGCTCGCTTAATCGCTCTGTTAGACTGTATTATCACCAAAAATAAAAAAGATAAGATAAAAGACCGAACTCTTACGGTCATCAGCTCGCGTCACGTTGGTGAATTTGGGGTTTGCTTGTTTCATCCTATTTACTTTCCAGATCCCATCCCGGACTCGCCAGATCACGATGATGGGTTGGAGGTCCCTTAGGCAGGCTCTTGCTGCACTCCTTACGAGCACTCCAGCCCATTCATCTAGGTCAGTTCGTGAGAGCCGAGACCCGCTCTCCGAACCCGAGTTTGCTTCCATCCTGTTCCCCCCAACCACCTTTTTTCTTATATTCCTAAGGTGCCCGAGCAGAGAGAGCAGCAGTAAGATTAGATTTCGGCATCTGAGCTTGGGTCTTTTGCCTTTGTAGAGACCATGGCCGGCATCAGTGATGACCGCATCAGAGGCCCGAGACCAGAGCAGACATATGTACTGGACCAGGGTGCGATCAACAACACCTTGATAGCCTCCCTCGAGACGATGCAGCAGCAGATTAGAGACCAGGGAACTTTCATGGTGGAGATGAGGAGACAGATGGAGAGGATGAGAGCCGACCGCGAGCAGCGCAGGCCCGCAGGAGACGGACCTGAGATTCTAGATCAGCCTGAGGAGCCAGTCCAGCCGGCAGCAGCAACCAGACCGATGCGGGAGTTGCACAACCCCGGATCGACGCTTACCCACCGGTGGATCATACTTCCGGCGATCGTGGGGGACTTCAAGTTCCCCCCACAGATGATTCAACTTCTACCCCGCTTCCACGGGCTTGCGACTGAGGAGCCCCATCTCTATCTCTAGGAGTTCGAGATGATCTGCATCACCGTCCACGATCGTCAAGTGGATGAGGACACGATTCGGATGATTGCCTTTCCGTTCTCCCTGGTAGACAGAGCAACAAACTGGCTGAAGCATTTAGGGAGATTCGTGACTACCTAGGAGCAGCTCCGCATCGAGTACTTGAACAAGTACTATCCACTTGGGCGGACCAATGCAGCGAGGGCCCTGATCAGCAACTTCTCCATGCTCCCCAATGAGCAGTTCCATGAGGCATGGGAGAGGTTCAGAGAGCTTACCGACAGATGCCCGCACCATGACATCTCGAAGCCGAACCTAGTTTAGAGCTTCTTTTGCGGGCTGACACCAGAGCTGCAGGGCTTGGTGAACGCTTCTTCTGGCGGTTCCTACTTTGCCAAGGATGAGGAACAGGTCTGGGCCATCTATGAGGAGATGGCCGAGAACTACACCGTGATGTCCCAGACCCGACTCTACACTCAGGGACGCCCCCAGCCACAGGCTGTGCAGTTTCAGAGGATAGCACGGGTCGATGCCGGTCCTTCCACTTCATCGATGACAACAACACATGCCAAGTCAACGGCCGCCGACATGGGCATCATCAGCGAGAAGCTGGACCGGATCGAGATGATAGAGAAGAAGCAGTGCCAGGGCATGACGCAGATTGACCAGATGGCACAAACGCTGAGTGACCTGAAGGCACAGATCATGTGTCTCCAAGAGGCACAGACGGCTTCTCAGCCTCGTCTCAGGTCACGAGGAGATCTGAGCAGCAGTGGTAGCTCGTCCTAGCACTCCAGTCAGCCTAGACAGGTTCACCTTGTACATGCGAAGTCGTACCAGCAGCCACCGCAGTTTTACCAGCCACCACCATCACATCACACTCAGATGGTGGTGTACCAGCCGGATCAGCGCCTAGCGGCACTTCCCCCACCCTCGTACGAGCGGGAGCCGTTGATGGATGTCAACGGGATTTGGTACGTCCGATCCCAGCCCGGTATCTAACGAGACCATCTTGGATTCCGCTGGTCGGCCGAAGGCACCAGTTTCTAGCAGCAGCCTCCAATTCAGGGTGGCTAGTACGACCGGTAGCATGAGAAGCACCAGCCGCCCCAGCCTCCAGTTCAGCAGCAGTCATTCCATAGAGAGTAGTACGGTCCTCGTCCCTATAAGCAGGGACAGCCTTGGAGGCGAGATCAGCCTCAGCAGCAGTATCATCAGCAGTACCCTTCTCACTCTCACCAGCAACAGCAGCAGCCTCACTACCGGCGAGGCCACCCGTCAGGTTCTCAAGGGCAGACCTATGAGAACCCTGCCTTGGATGATCTAGCATGCCTCATGTCCAAGCAGCAGGCTACCTTTCGACAGGAGATGAACGAGTTCCGTCAGGAGATGAGGGAGATTGTGAGAGGGAAGGCCGCCATTCCTGCCCAGAAGTAGCCGAACCCGAACAGTCTGAAGAGGAAATCTGAGCAGGTAGAATTCATTGAGATTACCACTCCTAGTGATTCACTTGGTGATGTTTCTGCATATATGTTTGATGCTGACTTTGTCACACTTAGGAGCGGTAGGATGCCAGCAGGTGGCGCCTCATCTGAGCGACGACTCGATGCTACTTCAAGAGTGCCAGGCAAGGAGGAAAGCAGTGCTGATGCCATTAGAGATGATGACGGTGGTGCTGACGCCACCAAGGATGATGATCCAGCCGACGGTACTGAGGTCGTCGTTTCACCAGATGGAGGAGGTGGTACTGATGCCACCAAATGAGTTGCCGAGCCAGAGTGCGGTACTGATGTCGCGGATCCAGATGCCGAGGGTGGTGCTGAGGCCACCATTTCTACTTCTGCTAGTCATGTTGTCTTTCAGTCAGTTCATGTACATCGGGACATTTCTGTGAATAAAAGAAAGGGTTTGATTTTTTCTGATCCACCTGTGGTGATTGACGATGTATGTGTAGATTCTGTCGTGCTTGAGCAGCCCATGCCCGATCCTAGTCCTTCATCTGAGAAGGACCCATCTGTCCCCTTTCCCCAAGCACTCCGCTTGGCTAAGGGGCATAAAAAAGAAAATCATAAAAAGAACCATCAGTTAGAGTTCAGCCAGCACATGATGGACAGATTTCAGATACAGATGACTCTACAGGTTGCCTTGGAGCACATCCCTCTCTTCCAGAGATCACTCAGAGATAGGACTATAGTTCGGAGGAAGAGGAGGAACCACCAGTCAGAGATCCATGTGCTCACTCGCGCCACTTGATTTGCGATACAAAACCGTCTGCCAGCCAAGAGGCCATATGCAGGAGCCCCGTATGTCAGATGCCATATTCAAGAGCAGAGGTTTGATCATACTCTATTAGATAACAGGTATTTGATCAACCTACTTCCGCCAGCCCTACTTGACCGCTTCGAGTTGGGACCTCTACGACAGAGCAGGATGGTCCTTCAGTTTGCTGATCGATCTGTCAAGAGGCTGAAGGGGTTGCTGAAGGACGTGGTCATCACGATTCAGGGCCTGAAATTCCCCGTGGACTTCGTTGTGTTGGACATGGAGATCCTTGAGTCCGTGACTGATACCCCCCATCATTTTAGGACGCCCGTTCTTGGCCACAGCCAAGTCAGTGTCCAATCATGATAGCGGGAAGGTATGCATTCGTGTCGAGAGCGATAGTATACAAATAGAGACGATCAAGGAGACTAGAGACAGAGATTCAGCTTGCTCCGAGCCGACTTCAGATTCAGAGCAGATGACAGAGGCAGGGCGAGACATCCACCAGGACTGCGACTTTGTGATCACAAATGACGAGGCAGTTTGGGCAGACCCAGCAGCACATGCCATCCTCTCACCTTCAGAGTTCGCTTATGCACAGATGACAATAGAGGAGAGCTTGGAGAGAGCATCCCTGGTCCAGGATACATCTCAAGCAGCAGAGCCGGTTCCCAATCGTGAGGCAAATTTTGATTGTGATTCTGATACAGATCCCTCAGAGTCAGATTTCGACTAGGCAGAGTTTGATGATTTGATACCGTGTCTGACTTCTACAGAGCCTACAGCTAGGATGGAGCCTGATCCCGAGCAGAGCAAAGAGATATCATCAGAGCAGCCGCCATCAGATTCAGATTGCGAGCGAGAGTTCTCATTCTCCCATGCAGATTTGGCCGCATTCACTCAGACCTTTCAGAGGCCAGATCCACCAGCACCTTGTTGTCCAGAGCTGAAGCTGCTTCTGTCATCGCTGAAGTATAGGTTCCTTGCGGGCGAGCATGATATGTACCCAGTCATTATCTCAGCGGATTTGACTGGAGAGCAGGAATCCCGTCTGATGGGGATTCTTGAAAAGAACCGCAAGGTGATTGGATGGAGTGTAGCCGATCTCCAGGGGATAAGTCCGGCCCTGTGCTCCCACCATATCTATCTCGAGGAGGATGCGAAGCCGTCGCGTGAGTTCCAGCAGTGGCTGAACCCGAACTTTCGAGATGTTGTCATGAAGGAGATCTCGAAATGGTGGAGCGCCGATTTTATCTACCCCATCTCCGACTTCAAGTGGGTCAGTCCATTGCATGTGGTGACCAAGAAGACGGGCATCACCACAATTGTCAGTGAGTCTGGAGAGGAGATCGCTACCCGGGTACCCACTTCTTGGCGGGTCTGTGTAGACTATAGACGATTGAACCAGGCCACCAAGAAGGATCATTTCCCCCTGCCTTTTATTGATCATATTATAGAGAGGCTGGCAGGGAAGAGTCATTACTGTTTTTGGATGGGTACTCCGGATACAATCAGGTGGCCATTGCGCTAGAGGACTAGGACAAGACCACCTTCACCTGTCCCTTTGGGACATATGCTTTCAGACGGATGCCCTTTGGATTGTGCAACGCTCCGGCGACATTCCAGAGGTGCATGTTGTCCATCTTTTCGGACATGGTGGGGAAGTGCTTGGAGGTCTTCATGGATGACTTTTCGGTCTATAGCGATGGATTCGATTCTTGTCTTGACTGCCTAGACCGCATCCTACATCGATGTATTGAGGTGCACCTGGTGCTTTCTTGGGAGAAGAGTCACTTCATGGTGACTCAAGGGACGGTGCTTGGCCATATCATCTCCAACAGGGGTATGGAGGTTTATCCGGTCAAGGTGGATATCATTAGGAAACTCAGTCCACCGTCCAACTTGCGGCAAATACGATCTTTTCTGGGGTACGTCGGTTTCTACCGACGATTCATTCTTGATTTCAGCCAGATTGCCTGACCGTTGACTGATCTGCTGATGAAAGACACCGAGTTCATTGTGGATGATAAGTGTCTAGCATCATTTGAGACTCTCAAGAGTCTAGTTGTAGAGGCTCTTGTCCTCCAGCTGCCTGATTAGTCTCTCTTATTCGAGATCATGACGGATGCCTCCGATTTTGCCGTGGGGGCCGTGCTGGGATAGAGGAGGGATGGAGTCCCCTTTGCTATTCACTACGCTAGCCGGACTTTGGATGCCGCTCAGCGGAACTACACCGTTACTGAGAAGGAGATGCTAGCCATAGTTTTCGCCCTAGATAAGTTCAGATCTTACATCATTGGATCTAGAGTGACCATCTTCACTGATCATACTGCCATCCGGTACCTCATGGCAAAGAAGGATGCCAAAGCCAGATTGACGAGATGGATCCTTCTACTCCAGGAGTTTGATATAGAGATTAAGAACAAGCCTGGATTCAAGAATGTGGTGGCGGATCATCTCTCCCGGTTGGAGTTTCTTGAGGATTCCGAGCAGATTGAGCCTATTTGTGAGACCTTCCCAGATGAGCTGATCCTTGCTATCGCCTCTCTCCCGTGGTACGTCGATATTGTGAACTTTCTTCTTGCGAAGAAAGTCCCACAAGATTGGCCCATAAAGAGACTTGAGACCTTCCTTGCGAAGGCCAAGTTCTACCATTGGGAGGATCCCATCCTTTATCATGAAGGAGGGGATAGCGTCTGGCGTAGGTGCATTCCTCAGGAGGAGCACCACAACATCCTCACATACTGCCACAAGCTTGAGGCAGGAGGACATCACTCTGGGAGGAGAACAACACATAAAGTGCTCCAATCCAGCCTATGGTGGCCTACTCTCTTCAAGGACTCTGATGAGTTCGTAAAGAGGTGTACTGACTGTCAGAGGATGGACACTTGTGGACAGCGTGATATGATGTCGATGCAGCCCATTCACTTCTGTGAGGTTTTTGACGCATGGGGCATCGATTTCATGGGCCCATTCCCTAGGAGTCAGGGATACGAGTACATTCTGTTGGCTGTGGATTATGTTAGTCATTGGGTTGAGGCCATCCCCGCCCGAACCGCAGATGCTAGGACTATTTGCAGATTTTTGAAGAAGAATATCATTTCACGGTTTGGGGTACCTCGAGTGTTGATATCTGGCGGGGGGTATCATTTCGTCAACGACAAGGTAAAGGTCCTTACTAGCGAGTTCAGCATAGACCATTGAGTAGTCACACCGTATCATCCTCAGACCAATGGTCTTGCTGAAGTCTCGAACAGGGAATTCAAGACTATATTGCAGAAGGTCCTCCGCCCTGACCGAAGGATTGGTCACAGCTGTTGGACTCGGTCTTGTGGGCATACCGGACGTCCTTCATGATGCCTTTGGGTACATCTCCCTTTCGCCTCGTTTATGGCAAACCCTGTCATTTACCTGTTGAGCTTAGACATAGGTCACTCTGGGCAGTCACAGACATTATCATGGATCCAGTGAGTGTAGGAGATCAGAGGAGAGCAGAGTTAGCTGCTTTGGAGGATTTACGTGATGCAGCCTTTTCGAGCAGCCTACAGTACAAGGAGAGAGTGTAGGAGTGGCATGATTCTCATATCAGCCACAAGCAGTGTGAGCCAGGACAACGAGTATGGTTGTTCGATGCCAGGTTGAGATTATTTCCAAGGAAGCTACAGAGCAAATGGAAGGGACCCTATCTGGTTAGAAAGGTACATGATAATGGGAGTATTGATATATCTGAGTTGTCTTCTGAGAGTACCTTTCGTGTTAACGGGCAGCGACTCAAACCATATCTAAATCATGAGCCGCTGGTCGTTGACGGTGTCCTGATTCATTTTGCATGAGATGTGGTCTCTTGACTCACATCTATTGCATCTCATGCCTGATTATCACTGTTCCTCCAACTTGTATAGATCCACTTGTCCATATCACACTATTCTTCAGTCCAACACCCCATTTGCATCTTCGATATTGCTTTACTTAGGGTGCACTTTACCCTAAGTATAGGGGGGGTATGAGACTTTTGAGTTTCTTTTGATTCATTTCTACCTCTGTTTTGATGCCTATATTTAGGGATATTTTACCCTAAGTATAGGGGAGGTAGACCCTGTACATTCTCCACTCGGATTTCCCTTTGTGTACAGCCTTCTATACTTAGGATTTCTTGATCCTAAGTATAGGGGGAAACCCCTGAGATCTGCTCTTTGCAGTTCTATTCTTTCATTCGTCTTTGTATATAGCCTTCCTTTTCACTTCCCTACACTAAGCACGAGTTATGTCTTCTTCATCGCTCTTGATTCACTTTGAGGACATCGTTCGAGCTAAGTATATGGGGGGTATCGTATATATTTCATACATACTTTATCCATAACTCGTACTTTGTGTGAGTGTGTTAATAAATAAAAATGGCTAAAAACCCAAAAATCCATAAAAATTAAAAATTTTCATTGTAAATAGAATTCTTTTATTGCACATATATAGCTAGTTGTACAAAATTATTTTTGTAAAAATGTTTGTAAAAATCTTTTGTGTAAATAGTTTGTAAATATTTTCATATCAAAGTTATGTATATAGTACAATATTTTTGTAAAATGTTTTGAAGATCAAAAGTTTGCAAAAATCTTGTGTAAATTTGTGTAAATATTTTGCAAAACTTGCATTCATGCATACATCCATGTTTTCAAAACATTTTTCAAAAATTTTGCACATGTGTAAATATTGTGTAAATAGCATCTTTGTAAATACTTGTATAGTTTTTCCTGGATCATAGTTGACATTTAAACTAACCTGGAATTAAATTGGAAAATGGAGCTTGGTTAAGATCTTAATCCACCTAATTTTAAGAGGAACCTTATAGGGTTTAGGGTTGAGACTTTTTAGGTCCATGGTGACTTAATTCCTTGAGTCCACTAGGCTATGATCATATGTCATCTCGATGAGCCTAAGTAGAGCACTTAACAACACACACATGACTCTTATAGATAATGGCTTTACTTGGATCAATACTTTTCGCCGAGCTCTCTACAGATGAGTTGGTGAGGAGGCAGTCTTCCTTGACTTGGGTTAGCATATGAGGGTAGTACTTCTTGACGGAACCTCTCTTCTTCTTATAGTGAAGGAAGTGCGTCTCAACTTGGTCTGGTCACCATGAGGTCTAACGACAGGAGTTTTGGGTTGCAATAATGCTTCAAAAGAGGGATAGTCTACTGGCTCAAGAGGAAAAACTCCTTATGTATATATATTGCACTTTGTAGATATGTTGTACAGGTGCACATCAAAAAAATGCAAAAAGAAAAGAAAAGTCCAAAAAAGTGGTGGGTCTGATAGAAAATGATAATCCCACCGGAGTGTATATAGTGCAATAAGCAAATCTTGAGATCCATATTCCATCTTATGAAGCTTGCAGCAGGGAGACTTAGCTACATTGGTTGAGCTCCCAAGGATACATGGCTACACTGGCCATGGTCCATTCTCTTCTTCCCCCTCTTCTTGAGCCGGTTGAACTTGAACTTAGAAGGGAATACCCCGCTCCTCAAGGAAAGAGTGGTCAGACTAGGGTATTAGAGTTACCTTGTTGGGGAGGGCTGTCATTTTGCTACTTCCGAGGTGGAGAGCTAGACCTCACTTACACAGTACAGGAAAAGATTCATGGTCATCAGGGTTTGTGTATGTAGACTTATTCTGATCTGGATTGTTGAGGAGTCTTGACTATAGATTAGTGGAACTTAGAGGTTGTTAAGTTTTAAACCTAAGTCCAAATAAGGTTCTGACACATTAATAATCCAAAGATCTGACTAAGCTCCATACTTCAATTTAATGACGGCAAGTTTAATAATCAACATTGATTCATTTTTCCTCTCTTTTTCTTTTTCTTTCCTTTTTCACTTCTTTTTCAAATAAGTGCTTGCTAAGGGACTAGCAAAGTTAAGTATAGGGGGGTGATGAATCCTCATTCATCACTCTTTATTCTTTTATTTTAGCTAAAAACCTTTGTAAAACACCATGTATATGTTTGTAAATATAATAATTTACCAAATAGAATGCATTGTGTAAATAGCCATAATTAGCATGTTTTGTGCAAAAATAAAAGAATAAAGAAAAAGAGAGAAATATTTAGAATAAATATTGAGTGACTAGAACCCAAGGGAGGGCTCAATATGGGCTTGACCGCAAAATAAAATAAGTAGAGAGAGATAGGGTAACTCAATCTTGTACAAAGTCCCCTTCTTGTGTATATATTTTATTTTCCAAAAATAAAAATATCTATGTGTTTCTCACATTTTGTATATATTTATAAAAATAAAATAAAATGGGAAAAATAAAAGAAAAATAAAAATAAAAAATTTCTCTCTCCTCAGTGTATATATACCATGTATATAAATAAAAGATGTATTTACTTAACCCTTGTAAATAAATAATAAAAATCAAATAAAAATCTTTTTATATTCCAAATATTATGATGTAAATAAATAATATATAAAATTGGAATAATTGTATAAAAATAAAATAATAAAAATAAAATTCAAAAATACATAGGTATTTATACCTATATATAATAATATATATTGTATATATATAATTTATTTTTCAAAAAATAAATAAAAATCACTAAAAAATATTTTGAAAATAAATAAACACTTCTTATTTTGTAAATATTTTGAAATAAAGCCTTTTTCTATTTTAAAATGAATTTTTAAATCTTTTTCCAATGGAATTTTCCCATTGGTCCACGGGGGATGTTTGACCCCCGATCAAATCTCCCCCCAGGACCACCTCCTCGCGGACCCGGTCTTCGACCCGACTTTCTCTGATTTTTCCCGGATCAGTCCACCAACCATTTCCTTAAACCCCAGGCTCCATTTACATCTCTCACATCCGAGATTCACGCCCGGGAATCATCTTAGGGATTCGAGCTTTGGATTGCACGCCTGATATCCTTCTTTCTCGAACCCCTGTAGTATAAAACCTCAGCTCTAGCTGCATTCCTCGCCACCTTTGGCTCCCATCTTCGGTCCCCATGACCTCCATCTTCTTCCTCGAGTGACAGCGAGTGCAGAGGGTGTTGTAGAGAGTGATTGGAGGTGTTTGCCTCTGGTCCGACGACCATCGTCGTCGAGCTCCGCCGCCGGCGTATCCCTAGCCTCTGGAGGTGTCGCTCCATCGAGGCGAAGACCGTAGGAGACCTAGAAGCTCCAGCGTAGATGCGTCCCACCATCAGGTATCCCTAGTAGCCTTTAGTTTGTCAAGTAGATTCCATCGTTCCCATTTTGCTCCGCCAGCTCCGTCCCAATGGCCGGAGCCCCGACACTTCACCTTCACCGTATAGATAGGCGCACCGACCCATCGTCACCTTCCTTCAACGATCTGATCACCTCGATCTTGGCTATCCGATCCAAGATCGGGTTTGGTCCCTTCCGTCGCCTTCGTCGGGACCTCCCTTCGCCAACCCACCTCGCTTCACTTTACTGTTTGCCCAATAACACATGCCGGAGTCTTTCTCCGAGCACGAGCTTCCTTTTGCAGGTGAATAAGCGTGAAATACCCCCTGAGCCACGTCTCGCACCCCTCGCCGGAGTCGCCCAGGTGACTCCTCCCTCGTCGAAGGATCTGACCGTTGGTAGCTTCATCGGCCACCACCACCAGACGCGGAGCGACGAGGCGCGTCAAATCCCTCTTGCCGATCATCCATCAAACGCGTATCGCCGCTCTAGCTCGCTGGCGAAGTTCACCCAAGGGATGTTCTTCTAGACACCGTCTCCACCGTTGGATCATGTCGCGTCTCCAGTTATCATCTTAGACGTTCGAGGCCTACCAGGGTCAGACCATTAGATCCATGATCTGACAGCCACGTGCACCCCCACGTTCTCCTCCTCGTCCCGTCCGTCAGATTTGTCAGGAGGCGCCATCAGAGCCACACACGAACATCCACTCACCGCCTGACACGTCACCCCCACGTGACCCGCACGCGCTTTGACTGGGTAATTTGTGCCATACCCCTTGCTGTTTATTTTAGTTTTTATTTAGTCTATTAAATAAAGTAGCACACTTGGACATAGTAGGACGTGTAGTTTATGTTATTTGCATTTTAGTCCTTACTGTGTGGACTCACATGCTTCGTCACGTGAGGTTTGGGTTATTTGCATGTTTTGGGCTGGGTTTATTTGTTGTTGTTGATTGAACTTTTAGTTTCAAATATTTCAGATATACCCCTGTGCGAGATATATTTGAGCATGTGTGGAATTTGATGTGTATTTTGCATTGACCCCGCTACAGTTTCTGCACGTGTTTCAGTTTAGCCCTGAAAGTTTGTTTCCTTGCTTTTAAGTCCTTGTGTGATGTGCCTTGTTTTGTGATTGAATAAAATATCAAATAAACTCCAAATCTAGTGAAATTTGGACACGTGGCCCCTGCCACCGTGTAAAAATTTCACAATTTTTTAGGACATTTTTTTATTGTTTGCTATTTTTAAAAAATCAAAAACACCTATTTTTGCTACTGTTAGAAATATAAAATCAACTAAAAATATTAAAAACCCCCAATAAATTATAAAAAAAATTGGAATTGTTTGCTTTAGTATCTTTTAGCTTCAGTTCAGTTTTTATTGCATTTGGATTTATAAAACCCCCAAAAAACATAAAACCCTAAAAACATTATAGAAATTATTAAAAATTCTATAAAATACAAAAAATTGCAATTTTGGTTTCTGTAGCTTAGTTTTTATTTCTATTTTTCATAAAAATTGTCTTCAGATTTTTAGAGCTATTTATTTATTTTTAATTAGCCTTTCAAATATGGCTGCACATTAGTTCTTTGTTTTACCTTTTTTCTATTTTTATAAAATCAACAAAAATTATAAAATTTTGAAAAAAATTACCCAAAACACTTAAAAATATATAAAACACAAAAATAATTTTATTTGATTTTCTTGAGTTGTTTTAGAGTGTTTAATAAATTATTGTTTGTGTGCTTTTTGCCTTCTTTTTATATTTTCTTCATAATCAATAATCATAATTTTTTAAAAAAAACCTATAAAATCCACCAAAAATACTTTCTTTATTTTCTTTTATTTTCTAACTACTTCGTAGGCCGATTCGGCCAACCCGTGCTCCTTAAGTTCGACCCTGGTCGCTATACCAGGTTAAATAAATAGCGAGACCGCTATTTGGATTTTTGATTGTTTGATTTCTGTTGGTGGTCTGATTTTTCTTGATTGACTGAGATTCGAGATCCAGGTCGTGACGACCCTTGTTTTTATACCTTCATCCGGATTTTGGATTGATTTCTCAGTAATCACCGGGGAGCACGGTATAGTAGTCGGTTTTCTTTTTTTCAGTTTGTTTCTATTTTTCTTCTTTTTATTTTTCTTTATTTGTTTTCTTTTATTTTGTTATTTTATTTTTGTCTTTGTTTTTGTTTTTATTTCTTTTTTTGAGTTTATTCTCATTTATTTTATTTTTATTTGTTATTTTATTTTATTTTTAATAATTGTGATCTGACTAGTTCTTGTTTCCCTTTCTTGCGAGGGTCTAACGAGCGAGACGACTATCTTAGGAGCGCCGAGGCACCCGAGCGACGCGGAGGCAGCTCGTTTCTGCATTAAGCCGTAGGAGAGCGTAGGAGAGGAGGAGCAGGACCTTTGGAGGAGTTTTAGCTTAGTTTTTATTTCAAGTTCCATTATTATTGTAATAACACATGACTCAGAGTTGGACTTGGCAGACTATCGGGGTCTGTTTCACCGAGCACCGGTGTGCTTGGGGGACCTCACCGCGGATTTTACGCCGATTTTATTTTATTTGTATTTTCTTTTATTTTTGATTCTCGAAGTTTTTAGCCCCTAGACTTAGGATTTCTTATTGACTGTGACGTATTTAATTAAGGCCCTAGCCCTAATTGCTTGCATGCACCTATAGATTGATAAGTGGACCTAATTAATTAACTCACAAAAGAAAAAGCTAATTTGGCCACCTGAGGGGTCATGTGCCACTAGAGGCCGTATACAACGCTGGCAGGATCCGTTGTGGAGGACACCGATTGGCATCATAGACCGGACCCCGACCCCTCTTGTTGACCTATTAGTTATTGTGCTTCTCGAGTAGAAATTTTCTATCTAAGGTCGATTTCTTCTTGCATCATATAGGTAGTTTTATTCTTGTCTTTATTTTATTCACGGATCACCCTGCATGTAGAGAGCTGGCGTCAGGTACGCATTTCTGACTTTGCATGCATCATAGTGTTTGACCGCGCATTGGCTTTTTCAACTTCTCCCCCTATTTTTGGACTTAAAATAATCAGGAGAATCGGAAAATTCGTTAGGTGTTGTTTGCTTGAAAAATATCTAAAAAAGAAAGAGTATAAAATTGGGACTGCTAAACACACTTGACCCTAAAAGACACCTCACTGATAAAAATTTATCTTGGGAGAGCAATTCCCTCATTGTTTGTTTTGGATGAGCGAGAGAGTGACCCACACACTAGGCTAGAGCCATATCCAACCTCATTTCAGACTACTGATTTCGGGTTAGTTGTTCTCCAGTGAGGATCGCTTCAGTTTCTGGTAACGCGGGCCGTGATATCCTTAACAGAGCGAGTTGATCGGGTAGCCGGTAAACGGTCTGCAACTTGTACTGGCTGGGAAAGATCTAGACTTGGGATCAGGACAGTCTCCTGAGAGCGTTGGATTCCCAATAGCTCGCTTAATCAATTTGATAGACTGATTGATCACCTAATAAAATCGACAAGATAAAATACTGAACCTTTACGGTCATCAGCTCCCGTTGAGTAGGTGAATCGGGGGTTTGTTTGCCAGATCTTGTGTGTTTTCCAGATCCCATCTGCCTTCACTCTCCATATAACGATGATGGGCTGGAGGTCCCTTAGGCTGCCTTTGGTTGCACTGCTTTCGAGCACTCCGGTCCACTCATCTAGGTTGGTTCGCGCGAGCGTAGACCCGCTCTCCGAACCCGAGTTTGACTCCGCCCTGTTCCCCCTCGACCACCCTTCTACCAGTCTCGAGGTGCCCAAGCAGAGACAACAGCAGATGTTTGATCATTTGGTGGCACCTGAGTTTGGGTCTTTTGCCTTTGCAGAGACCACGACCAACAGTGAGGAGCACACTGATGGACCCGGACAGACCCACACGTATGTACTTGACCAGGGTGCCATCAACAACACCCTGTTAGCCTCGCTGGAGACCATGCAGCATCAGATCAGAGACTAGGGGGCTTTCATGGCGGATATGCACAAGGAGATAGTGCAGATGTGAGCGGACTGAGAGGAGCAGAACAGAGCCGGTGGTGGAGGAGATATTCCAGGGGGAGGAGATCCAGATGAACCAGTGCAGCCAGCAGCACCCGCACGTCCGATGAGAGAGTTGCACAACCCTGGTGCAACTCTGACACATTAATGGATTCAGCTGCCAGCCATTCTGGGAGATTTCAAGGTCCCACCTCAGACCATTCAGCTACTGCCTAGATTCCATGGGCTTGCCACTAAGTAGCCGCACATACATCTCCAGGAGTTCGAGACGATCTGCAGTACGGTCGACGATCTCCTCATGGGTGAGGATACCATCAAGATGATGGCTTTTCTATTTTCCCTCATCGACAGAGCACCCTATTGGCTGAAGCACCTAGGGAAATATGTCACATCATGGGAACAACTCTGGAACGAGTACTTGAATAAGTACTACCCACTCGGCCGGACGAATGCAGCGAGAGCCCTCATCAACAACTTCTCCATGCTTCCCAATGAGTAATTCCATGACGCATGGGACAGGTTCAGAGAGCTCATTGACCGGTGTCCTCATCACGACGTATCCAAGCCCAACCTTGTTCAGAGTTTCTTATGCGGGTTTACACCGGAGTTGCAGGGGCTAGTGAATGGATCCTGTGGGGGTTACCATTTCACCAAGGATGAGGATCAGGTCTGGGCCATCTACGAGGAGATGGCAGAGAACTATACAGTCATGTCCCAGACCTGCCTTTACAAATAGGGGAAGACTACACCACAGGCCGTGTCCTATCAGAGGATAGCACGGGTCGATGCAGGTCCTTCTACATCTTCAGCAGTCGCAGCACAGGCAGAGTCATCGGCCGTTGATATGGGTATCATCAGCGAGAAGATGGAATGCATCGAGGTCATAGAGAAGAAGCAGTGCCACGACATGTTTGAGATAGATCAGATGGCATAGACGCTGAGTGACCTGAAGACCCAGATCATGTGTCTCCAGGAGGCACAGATGGCTTCTCAGCCCTGTCTCAGGTCACGGGCTGACATCAGTAGCATCGGCTCGACCCAGTCCTTCGCCCACTACCGACAGGTGCACCACATTCAAGCGGAGCCATTCCAGTAGCAGTCGTAGTATGTCAAGCCATCACCATCTCCATACACTCAGATGGTGGTCTATCAGCTGGATCAGCCTCTAGCAGTTCTTCCCCCACCCACTTATGAGCAGGAGCCGTTGATGGAAGTCAACAGGATTTGGTACGACCGATCTCAGCCTTGTATCCGACGAGACCATCTTGGATTTCGATGGTCGACTGGAGTTGCCTCATCCTAGCAGCAGCCTCCAGTTCAGGGTGGCCAGTACAACCAGCAGCAGCAGCCCTAGTTCCCACAACCACAACCACACTACCAACAGGGTCCTCGTCCCTATCAGTAGGATTAGTCGTGGAGGCAGCAGCCTCAGCAGTTTTCTCACCAGTATCCCCCTCATCCTTCCCAGCACCATCAGCCTCACTTCCAAAGAGGCCACCCGTCCGGTTCTCATGGGCCAACCTATGAGATCCCAGTGCAAGATGATTTAGCTTGCCTTATCTCCGAGTGGCATGTTCTCATGGGCCAACCTATGAGAACCCAGTGCAAGATGATTTAGATTGCCTTATCTCCGAGTAGCATGCCACTTTCAGGCGGGAGATGGATGAGTTCCGTTAAGAGATGAGGGAGATCGTGAAGGGCAAAGCCGCCATACCCGCTCAGATCAAGCCGAATCCGAACAACCTGAAGAGAAAGTCTGAGCAGGTAGAGTTTACAGAGGTTACCACTCCTAGTGATTCATTGGGTGATATTACTGCATATACATTTAATGCTGACTTTGTTACACTTAGGAGCGGTAGGATGCCAGCCGGTGGTGCCTCGTCTGAGCGACAACACCATCTCAGGACCTCCAGACGAAGAGGAGAGCGATGCCGATGCTGCTCGTTATGATGTTGATGACTGTGATGCTGATGCCACCAAGGATGTAGATCCAGCTGACGATACTGAGGCCATCACCTCACTAGATGCAAGAGGTGGTGTTGATGCCACCAGACATGATGACGTTGAGCCAGAGTGTGGTGCCGATGCCGCAAGTCCAGATGTCACAAGTGGTATTGAGGCCACCTATTCTATTCCTGTTGCATTTCCATTTGCTTCTGTATCTCAAGAATATTTTGGAAAATCTAAAAAAATAATAGAGGAAAGGGTTATTTATTTGTGAGTCCATCTGCGATGCTTGGAGGTATGTGTATGGATTCTGTTTTGCCACAACAGTAGAGACCAGATCCTAGCCCTCCGTCTGAGGAGGGCCCAGCCATCCCCTTCCCTCAAGCACTCCGCTTGGTGAAGGGGAATAAAAAAAGAAAATCCAAAAAATCCCAATAGTTAGAGTTCAGCCGACAGATGATAGACAGATTTCAGATTCAGCTGACTCTACAGGAGGCCCTTGAGCACATCCCTCTCTTTCAGAGGAACCTTAGAGAGAAGACCACCATTAACAGGAAGAAGAGGAACTATCATGCAGAGATCCAAGTGCTCACTCGTGCCACCTGCTTTGCTATTCAGCGGCTGCCAGCCAACAGGCCAGATGCAGGAGCTCCCTATGTCAGATGTCACATACATGAGCAGAGGTTCGATTGGACTATTAGACAACGGCTCTTCCATCAACCTACTTCCGACAGCCTTACTCGACCGATTCAAGTTTGGCCCTCTTCGACAGAGCAGGACAGTCCTTTAGTTTGCTTATTGATCTGTCTAGAGGTTGAAGGGGTTGTTGAAGGACGTGGTTGTCACAATTCAGGGCCTGAAATTCCCCGTAGACTTCGTTGTATTGGACATGGAGATCCCTGAGTATGTGACTGATACCCCCATCATTCTAGGATGCCCGTTCTTGGCCACAGCCAAGGCAGTGTGCGATCATGATAGCGGGAAGGTATACTTTCGCGTCGAGGGCGAGAGTATACAAATAAAGACGATCGACGAGACCAGAGCATGAGATTCAGCCTGCTCAGAGCAGCTCAACGATTCAGAGCAGATGACAGAGGCAGAGCGAGACGTCTACCAGGAGTGCGATTTTCTGATCACAGACAATGAAGCCACTTGGTCAGACTCAATTTCACGAGCCATCCTCTCACATTCAGATGACACAGATTCACAGATTCCAGTAGAGGAGAGCTTGGAGAGCACACTCTTGGCCAAGGACACATTCGAGGCTAGAGACTGCATTCAGGATAGCGAGGCAGTTGATATTTCGGTTGATTCAAATTCAGATCCCTCGGAGTCAGATATTGATTGGGCAGAGTTTGATGAGTTGATTCCATGTCTGATTCCTACAGAGCCAACAGCTAGGGTGGAGACTGATCTGATTTAGAGTACATATACACCAGCAGAGCAGTCTTCACTAGATTATCATGATCAACGAGAGTTCTCCCATGTAGATTTGGTTGCTTTCACTCAGACTTTTCAGAGGCCAGATTTACCAGCTTCTAGTTTCCTAGAGCTGAAGCACTTATTGCAGTCGCTGAAGTATAGATTCCTTGCAGGCGAGCATGAGATGCACCCAGTCATTATCTCAGCAGATTTGACTAGAGAGAAAAAATCTCGTTTGATGGAGGTTCTTGAAAGGAACCGCAAGGTGATAGGATGGAGCGTAGCTGATCTCCAGGGGATAAGTCCGGCCCTGTGCTCCCACCATATCTATCTCGAAGAGAATGCCAAGCCATCGCGTGAGTTCCAGCGACAGCTAAACCTGAACCTTCGAGAGGTTGTCATGAAAGAAATCTCGAAATAGTGGAGCGTCGATTTTATCTACCCCATCTCCAACTCCAAGTGGGTTAGTCCATTACATGTGGTGCCCAAGAAGACGGGCATCACTACAATTGTGAGTGAGTCTGGAGAGGAGATAGCTACCCGTGTACCCACTTCTTGGAGGGACTGTGTGGACTACAGACGATTGAACCAGGCCACCAAGAAGGATCATTTCCTACTGCCTTTTATTGATCAGATTATAGAGAGGCTAGCTGGGAAGAGACTACTGTTTCCTTGACGGGTACTCCGGCTATAACCAGGTGGACTTTACGCCCAAAGACCAGGACAAGACTACATTCACCTGTCCCTTTGGGACATATGCTTTCAGACGGATGCCCTTTTGTCTATGCAATGCTCCGGTGACATTCCAAAGGTGCATGTTGTCCATCTTTTCGGACATGGTGGGTGAGTACTTGGAGGTCTTCATGGATGACTTTTTGGTCTATGGCGATGGGTTTGATGCTTGTCTTGATTGCTTAGACCGCGTCCTTCAGCAACGCATCGAGGTCCATCTTGTATTATCTTGGGAGAAGAGTCACTTCATGGTGACTCAAGGGATGGTGCTTGGTCATATCATCTCCAACAGGGGCATGGAGGTTGATCCAGCCAAGGTAGATATCATCAGGAAATTCAATCCACCGTCCAACCTGCGACAGTTACGGTTTTTTTCTAGGACACGTTAATTTCTACCGATGATTCGTTCATGATTTCAGCAAGATTGCCCAACTATTGACTGATTTGCTGACCAAAGACACCGAGGTTTATTGTAGATGATAAGTGTCTGGCATCATTTGAGACTCTCAAGAGTCTAGTTGTTGAGGCTCTTATCCTTTAGCCGCCTGATGGGTTTCTCCCATTCGAGATCATGACAGATGCCTTTGATTTTGCCGTAGGGGCTGTGCTGGGACAGAGGTGGGATGGAGTTCCATTTTCCATTCACTACGCTAGCCGTACAATGGATGCCGCACAACGGAACTATATCGTCACTGAGAAGGAGATGCTAGCCGTAGTTTTTTCCCTAGATAAGTTCAAATCTTACATCATTGGATCGAAGGTGACTATCTTTACAGATCACACCGCCATCAGGTACCTCATGGCAAAGAAGGATGCCAAAGCGAGACTGACTAGATGGATCCTTCTACTCCAGGAATTTTATATTGAGATTAAGGATAAGCCTGAAGCTAAGAATGTGGTGGCAGATCATCTCTCCGGATTAGAGCATCTTGAGGAATCCAAGCAGATTGATCCAATTTCTGAGACCTTCCGAGATGAGGCGATCCTTGCTATTGCCTCGCTCCCGTGGTATGCCAACATTGTGAACTATCTTGTTGCCAAGAAAGTTCTACAAGGTTGGCCCAGGCAGCGACTTGAGACCTTCCTCGCGAAGGCCAAGTTCTACCATTAGGAGGATCCCATCCTTTATCATGAAGGAGGGGATAGCGTTTGGAATCGGTGCATTCCTCAATAGAAGCATCACAGCATCCTCACATACTGCCACAAGCTTGAGGCAGGAGGACATCACTCTGGGAGGAGAACGACACAAAAAGTGCTCCAATCCAGCCTATGTGTCCTAACCCTCTTCAAGGATTCTGATGAATTCGTGAAGAGTTGTACTGACTGTCAGAGGATGGACACTTGTGGACAACGTGATATGATGCAGATGCAACCCATTCACTTCTGTGAGGTTTTTGACGTATGGGACATCGATTTCATGGGTCCATTCCCTAAGAGTCAGGGATTTGAGTACATTCTGTTGGCTGTTGATTATGTTAGTCATTGGGTTGAGGCCATCCCCACCCGAACAGCAGATGCTAAGACTGCATGCATATTTTTAAGGAAGAATATCATTTCACGGTTCAGGGTGCCTAGAGTTTTGATATCTGACGGGGGGTCTCATTTTGTCAACGACAAGGTAAAGGCCCTTGCTAGCGAGTTCGTCATAGACCATCGAGTAGCCACTCCATATCATCCTCAGACTAATGGTCTAGCCGAAGAATCGAACAGGGAGATCAAGACTATACTGAAGAAGGTAGTCCGCCTTGACCAAAAGGATTGGTCACAGCTTTTGGACTCGGTCTTGTGGGCGTATCAGACTTCCTTCAAGACTCCTTTGGGTACATCTCCCTTTCGCCTCGTTTATGGCAAGCCCTGCCATTTACCAGTTGAGATTAGGCATAAGTCACTTTGGGCTGCCACAGATATATTATTGGATCCAGTGAGTGTAGGAGATCAGAGGAAGGTAGAGTTGATACCCATTCATCACTCTTTATTCTTATATTTTAGCTACAAAAACCTTTGCAAATACATGTAGATATCTGTAAATATTAATAATTAGCAAAATACATGCATCGTGTAAAAATAAATAATTAGCATGTTTTTGTGCAAAAATAAAAGAATAAAGAAAGAAAAGAAAAAGAGGGAGATATTTAGAATAAATATTGAGCAACCTAATCCCAAGGGAGGGCTCAGCATGGGCCTGACCGGATAAAAGTCAAAGTAGAGAGAGATAAGGAAGCTCATGTGTGTAAATTTACCTGTAAATAGAATAAAAATATTTTCCTCTAAAAATAAAATAAAATGGGCTTGTATATATTTGTATATATTTGTAAATATTAAATTCAAAATAAAAATGAGAAAATTAAAAAGAAAATAAAAATACCCTTCCTTATATATATCCACCATATACATAAACCCACTTCTATATTTATTTCACCTTGTAAATAAATAAATAAAATCCCATAAAAATTTGTATATATTCTATATCTCATAGTGTAAATAAATAAAATAAAAACCATAAAAATAAAAATAAAATAAAAAGAAACAAAAACAAAAATCAACATCACCATAGTATATATACCATATATGTATATAAATAAACCTATTTATTTAACCCTTGTACATATATAATAAAAATAAAATAAAAACACCAAAATATTCCAAATTTTATCTTGTAAATAAATAAAATATAAAATTGGGGTAAAAATGCACAAAAATAATTAATTAGAAATCAAAATTAAAAATTCAATATTGTGTATATACCTAAATATAATACTATATTGTAAATACCTAATTTTTATTTCAAATAAATAAATAAATATCACAAAAAAATAGTTTAAAATAAAATAAATATTTTTCATGTTTTAAGTTTTTATTAATTCGGCCATTTGCTATTTTTAATGTAATTTCCAAATCTTTTTGACGTGGCCTCTCCTGATTGGTCCACGGGGGATGTTGACCCCCCCGGTCAACTCCCCCCCCCCCCGGACCACAGACCTGCGGATCCAATGCCCCGACCCGATTTCTCCGAATTATCGCCACTTGATCCGAGCTCCAAATCCATAAACTCCGGGTCCTAATCCATCTGTGATCATCCCTGATCCACGCCTGGCATGGGTTCTTGGGATCCGCGCTCCGATTTCCTCGCCCGACTTCCATCTAGACGGACCCCTAGCGACTTAAAAGCCCAGCTCCGCCGCACGATTCGGGTATCTTTGTCTTGTGCATTCTCCACCCCAGGACCTCCACCATCTCCGCCTGAGTGACAGCAGTCGGCCGGTGGTGTTGCAGCGAGGAGAGGGTGTCCAGACCATCGATCCGGCGACCTAGCGCCACCGTGCGCCGCCACCAGCGTGGTGCACGAGCCTCGGGCATCGACGACCCTCGAGGCTAGGACCCAGAGCTCCGTCAGCTCGTCCCCAGTCGGCATCGACCATCAGGTAGCCTTCTTTCCTTCTTTTTTTTGCTAATTTCGAGTTACGCCCGAATCGCCCCATCGCCGTCGACCGTCGATTCCGACCGCCTCCGACCCCCTTTCGATCATCGGACGACACCGTCACCGTCGCCTCAATCCCCCGCACCTTCTTCGCCCATCCGTTCACCCCAGTTCGCACAGGAACTGGGATTTGATCTTCTCCATCGTCGCTTCGCCGGAGCTCGCCCATCTCGACGCACCGTCCACCCACTCCGCTCCTTACAGGGTCGAGGCATTTTGCCCTCGACCCAGCGTGCTCTTTGTGCCATTTTTCAGGTCAGAGGAGGACCATCTGAGGTCCTCCATCTTCAGCATAGGAGCTCGAGCTCCGCCGGTGTCGCCTGGGCTCTCCGGAGCCCCATTGCACCGTCGGAAGGGCCCGTCAGACGCAGGAGGCTCCGACGATCGTTTTCCACCTATCAACATCCCGCGAGGAGGTCCACCGCGCGCTCACTGGGCCGACGAACCTTGTCGGCCATCTGTTCTTCCAGGAGCCTCCACAAGCGTCCGTTTACCCCCGGAGTTCCAGATCATTTGCGGACCGTCCGATTAGGGCTAAGAGGAGGCCCAGCAGCCACCGTCCGATCGACACGTGGCCTCCTCTCAGCCCTCTATCCAGCGAAGGGGATCCAGCGTCTCTCGACCGTTGATAAGATACGTGGCATGTCCCCAGCCATTGGATTATCGTCGAGGATCCCTTCGTTGAGGCACCCCTGCTCCAGACCGCACGATCTTCCACGCGGCGTCCATCCGGTCCTCGGAATATAATAAGGAGTAATTTCCCTTGGGCCCCCTTCTTTTAGCTGTTAATATTTAGTCCTGTAAATATCTAGTTAAGTTGTTTTTATTTTGGACATTTTGCATTGTAGACCTTGTCGTTTCTGCTATTTGCTTTTATACCCCTGTACGTTGTGGGACACGTGCTTCGTCACATGTATTTTGTGGTAAATTGCATGTATGGGCTTGTCTTTTTTGGCTGTTAATGAATGAAAAATACTTTTAGATATTTGCAAATATGCCCCTGTGAGTGTTTTAATTCCACATGTGCCGAATTTCTTGGGTAATTTGCATTTAAGCTCCTGGACTTTTAGCACCTGTTGCTAATAGGTCCAGGGACTTAAAATATTTGCATTTGGGTCCCTGAGTGCCCCAGACACGTGCCACGCGCGTGTAATCCTGGGAATTTTCCACCGGGACCCCCTGGACTTTTCTTTTTATTACGTTTAGGCCCTCCAGAGATATTTTCCTTACGATTAGGTCCCTATGCACTGTGGGCTCTTGATTGTTTTGAATAAAATATCAAATCCACTCCAAATCAAGTGAAAATTTGACATGTGGCTCCTGCCACTGTGTAGAATTTTCATTGATTTTTGGGAAATTTTTGGAGGCCTTTTTATTATTTTTAAAAATTCAAAAACACTCATTTTTCTTACTGTCCACTTTTAAAATTCACAAAAAAATATTAAAATATCTTCAAAAATTCTAAAAAAATTAGATTTTATTTATTTTAGTGTGTTTGATTTTCTGACCAAGTTTGGTCATTTTTGGACGTGTATAAAATATAAAAATAAAAACTTTGAAAAACTTAGAAAAATTCTAATAAATAATTGAAATCTCCAAAAATAATAAATCCAGTTCCTAATTTTTCCTTTTAGTTCATACTTTAAAGGAAAATTACCTTCAGGCCTTGAAACAACCATTTGGCATTTTTAAATGGTTGTAGAAGCCTGACTAGACAATATCTTTGGTTTTCAGTCTTCTTTTATTTTTACAAAATTCCCTACAAATCAGAAAAATACCAAAAATTAACCAAAAATAGTAAAAAATACAAAAATTCTAAAAATATTTTTGTTTGAATTTTTGGATCAATTTTGAGTGTTGAAATAATTGTGTGAAGTTGCTTGTCTTATTTATTTTCTTATTTTCTTGATAATTGAAAAATCCAAAAAATATAAAAAATACTAAAAACCCACCAAAAATCATTTTATTTGATTTTTCTTTATTGTTGACTACTTCGTAGGCTGCGAGGCCATCACGTGCTCCTTGAGTTCGACCCTGGTCGCTATACCAGGTTAATCCAATAGCGAGACCGCTACCTTGAGTATTATCGTGTTTTGATCTTTATTTTGGTGGTCTGAATTTTTCTTGATTGAGCTTTTGAGTGCCGAGCGACTGAGGTCGCAGTGACCGCTTCTGATTTATCTACCTTAGTTGCTCGGACGTTTCGCTCATCAGAATGGCGCCGTTGCCGGGGAGCACGGCTTAGTAGTCCATTTTATTTTCTTTTTATTTTTATTTTTGTTTTCTTTTTTGCGGCTTTTCGTGACTTTTTATTTTTCTTTTATTTTTCTTTTATTTTATTTTATTTTTCTTTTCTTTTATTTTTATTTTTATTTTTATTTTTGTTTAACTCAGTCATGGCCGGTCCCAAGCTCGGGTAAATGAGGAGGGCTGTGCGTTATGTAGCCGACAGCCAGCGCATGAGAGATAAATTTGTAAATAGTGTTCTTAAAGTTCTTCTAAGAACACTATTTATGAATTTATCTCGAAACCGTTCGGATCTTTTGAACATGGATTTAAGCAAACATACAAATTTCATTGGGGCGTTCCCTACTTGCGACGCGTTGCATCGCCCGAATGCAATGAAAAATTGCAAGGGCCGCTACATCACAGTCTGGATGTAGTTCAAAATTTGCAAGGGTTCTCGCATGAGGAACGCATGCGGGTAAATAATCTAGTTCCGCTGCATCACCGCCCGGATGCAGTCCAAAATTTGCAAGGGTTCTCGCATAGTGGACGCATGCGAGTAAAGAAGTTAGTCCAAAAGAGATTGCAAAGGAAGTTACGGATTGGTAGTTGGAATATCGGTACTTTAACTGGAAAATTGATGGAGATAGTGGAAACAATGGAAAGAAGGAAGATTCATATATTATGTCTTCAAGAGACTAAATGGGTTGGAGAGAAAGCAAGGGAGATCGAGAAGACATGCTTTAAACTTTGGTATTCAGGTAAAGATAAGGGCAGAAACGGTGTTGGAGTGGTTGTTCATAAAGATTTGAAGGATTGTGTGGTTGAGGTGCAAAGATTTGGGGATCGGATTATTTTGCTAAAGTTGGTGCTTGAAGAAGAAATTCTGAATATCATCTCAGTTTATGCACCGCAAATTGGTTTAGATGAAAGGATTAAACAAGCTTTTTGGGAGGATCTGGATAAAATTTTACAAGTAATCCCACAAAGAGAGATGGTTTGCATAGGTGGAGATCTTAATGGACATGTGGGAAAAGATGTTTCAGGGTATGCAAGTGTGCATGGAGGACATGGTTTTGGGGATAGAAACGAAGAGGGAAAAGTCATTCTGGATTTTGTAACTGCATATGATTTTTTCATAGCAAACACTCTTTTCAAGAAGAGGGAGGAGCATTTAATTACTTATAAGAGTGGCACAACTAGAACACAGATCGATTACTTTGCGTTGAGGAGAAGAGATCGGTTGTGTTACAAAGATTGCAAAGTAATCCCAGGAGAAAGTTTGACAACCCAACATCGCTTGTTAGTCTTGGATTTACAAATAAAAGGGCTGGTGAAGAAAAGGAAGGTTCCTAAGATCACTAGAACTAGGTGGTGGAATCTTCCGCTGAAGCAATCAAGCTTCAGGGAGAAGGTTTTAGAAGACTTATCTTGGGATTGTAGCGGTAGTGCAAACGAGATGTGGGAAGCAGTAGCATCTTGTATCCAAAAGGTAGCCAAAGAGATGCTAGGCGAGTCAAAAGGAGGAGCTCCGGGTCAAAAGGAGGCTTGGTGGTGGAGTGAAGGGGTGCAGGAGAAGCTAAAAATTAAAAGAGCTTGATTTAAAGCTATGTCTAAGGATAGAATAGAGGAAACTGTCACAGACTATAAAATAGCGAAGAAGGCTGTAAGCGAAGCTAAGTCAAAAGCTTATGAGGTTTTGTATAAAAATATCAACTCTAAGGAGGGCCAGAAGGATATATTCAGGTTGGCCAAAGTAAGAGAAAGAAAGACCAAAGACCTTTCTCAAGTGAGATGCATTAAGGACGAGGAAGGTCACGTGCTTGTTCATCAGAAGGATATAGAGACTAGATGGGAGCAATACTTCCATAAACTTTTCATTGGAGAAGGAAATAGAGAGATCAATTTGGGTGATCTAGCTAGTAGTGAAAGTTACTTGAATCGTGCATGCTATAGACGAATACAAAGAAAAGAAGTAGAGGAGGCTTTGAAGGTTATGAGACCTGGGAAAGGTGTTGGACCGGATGACATCCCTGTAGAAGTTTGGAAAGTTTTAGGTGAGTGTGGTTTGACTTGGCTTATGAATCTATTCAATGTTATTTGGCGAAGCAAGAAAATGCCTGAAGATTGGAGGAGGAGTATCGTGGTGCCTCTTTATAAGAACAAAGGAGACATTCAAAATTGTTCAAATTACAGAGGCATCAAGCTGATGAGTCACACTATGAAAATTTGGGAATGTGTGATCGAAAGAAGGTTGAGGCAAGTTTCCCAAATAAAAGAAAATCAATTCGGATTCATGCCAGGTCGCTCAACTATTGAAGCCATCCATTTGCTGAGGAGAACAATAGAGATTTATAGAGCTAAAAGGAAGAATCTCCATATGATCTTTATTGATTTGGAGAAGGCTTATGATTCCGTCCCACGAGAGATACTGTGGAGAGTTTTGGAGAAGAGACAAGTACCTGTCCTATACATTAATATCATAAAGGATATGTATGATAGGGCTTTATCTTGTGTAAGGACCCTGACGGGGAAGACTGACTATTTTGATATCAACATTGGTTTACATCAAGGTTCAGCTTTGAGTCCACTTCTTTTTACTTTGATTATGGACGAGTTGACAAGTCACATTCAGGATGAGTTACCTTGGTGTATGTTATTTGCTGATGATATTGTGTTGATTGACGAGACTATAGATGGAGTAAATGAGAAGCTTGAGGTTTGGAGGCATGCATTGGAGACTAAAGGTTTTCGTATAAGTAGGGCTAAGACGGAATATATGGAATGCACCTTTGATGGAAGAAATGGTGAAGGAATCGAGGTGAAGATTGGTGACGATAACATCCAGAAGAGAGATTCTTTTAGATATCTGGGATCTATTTTGCAACATGATGGAGAAATTGATGGAGATGTTACTAATAGAATAAATGCAGGCTGGCTAAAGTGGAGAGGAGCCTCCGCTGTTCTCTGTGATAAGAAAATGCCTTTAAAAATTAAAGGAAAGTTCTACAAAGCAGCCATGAGACCTGCTATGCTTTATGGTTCTGAATGTTGGCCTGTGAATCATAGACATGTGCAGAGAATGGCTGTAGCATAAATGAAAATGCTAAGATGGATGTGTGGACATACACGTAAAGATCGGATTCGGAATGGTGCAATCAGAAAGAAAGTTGGTGTAGCTCCGATCGAGGATAAGATGCGAGAAAACCGCTTAAGATGGTTTGGTCATTTGCAAAGAAGGTCAACTGATGCACCGGTTAGGAGATGCGAGTGTTGGGATGTTGAGCTGGCTAAGAGAGGGCGAGGAAGGCCCAAGAAGTGTTGGAAAGAGACTATACGAAGGGATCTTAGTTTGCTGGATATAAGTCCGAGATTGACCCAAGATAGATCTGAATGGAGGTGAAGAATCCATGTAGCCGACCCTACTTAATTGTGGGAAAAGGCTTTGTTGTTGTTGTATTTTTATTTTTGTTTGCTGTTTGCTTTTGTTTGTCTATTTTATTTCTATTTCTGCACATATACCCTGTTTACTTTCTTGCCTTTAGTTGCTTTATTTTATTTGGTATTTGACACTCGTCTGTTTTCTTGCGAGGGCCCGAGGATCGAGGCCGCGACTCTAGAGTAGCCGGCACAGCCGCGGTGATCGGAGGCGGCTCCCTTCTGCACGGAGCCGCAGGAGAGCGTGAGGAAGCAGTTAAGTGAGAGAGGAGTAGTTTAGTGTAGTTAGCTTTTATTTCAGTACCATTTGAATTTGTGTAATAATACAGGAACAGCAGGACACTCAGACTTTTCAGACACTCTCGAGGTCTGTTTTGCCAAGCACCGATGTGCTTGGGGGACCCCGCGGTTTTCTTCGCGACTTTTTACGAGGTTTTGATTTTTCACTGCCTTTTCCGGTTTCTCGCGGTTTTCTCGAGCCCCTAGCCTTAGGAATTTCTGTTTGATTGTGACGTAATTCATAGGATCCAAACACCCTAATACATTTGCCTTTTCCTATAGTTCAGTAATTGGACCTATGATAAAAGATTAATAAAATAGTTACTCGCTTCCTTCGAGCCTACGTGCCGCAGCCCGCCCTGCCAAGCGTTGCTCCTGAACCCGATTTGTCAGGAGGAGGAGGGGTGGACCGAGACCGGACCCTTTGGATCGAAGGCTGGTGATCAGCTAGTTGTTCTTTCGAGTAGAAATTGTTGTTTAGGGACTCGATTTTTTGCCTGCACCATTTAGGTAGTTTATTTTCTATCTTTCAATTCTGCGTGGATCATCTTGCATGTAGACTGTTGGAGTCAGGTACGCATTTCTTACTCTACATGCATCATTGATTTCATCGCGCATCGACTTTTTCGTCTTCTCCCCCTATTTTGGACTTAATAACCAAGAGAATCGAAAAATTCGTTAGGCGATTTTCTTTTTGTTGAAAAATATTTAAAAAGAAAAACAACAAAATTTGGGACTGCTAACACTATCGACCCTAAAAGATGCTTCACCTAAAATTTTGTCTTGGGGAGAGCAACCCCCTCATTGTCTGGTTTGCTTGCACGAGAGAGTGACCCCGAACACTAGGTAGAGCCCTCTGATATTCTTCTCGACTGATTACCGGCTCTTTCTGTACGGGACAGTCGGTTGAGAAAATATCATGTAGCCCAACAGGTTACGTAATCGCTCTACTATCCTGACTGATCACCAAAATAAAATTGACAAGATAAATTGATCGAGCCTTTACGATCTTCAGCTCGCGTTGCGTTGGTGAATCGGGGGTTTGCTTGTGATCATAGTTGTTACCAGATCTCATCCACACTACTCGCCACATCAAGATGATGGGCAGACGATCTCTTAGGCAGCCTCTGGCTGCACCACTTTTGGGCACGTCTACCCGCTCATCTAGGTTGGTTCGCGAGAGCCGAGACCCGCTCTCCAAACCCGAGTACGACTCCACCCTATTCCCCCTCGATCCCCCTTCTTCTGAGACCGAGATACCAGTGCCAGAGGAGAGACAGACAGATGATTTATCGGCACCTGAGTTTGGATGTTTTGATTTTGCAGAGACTATGGCCGGCAGTAGTGATGATCACACCAGAGGTCCGCAGCATGAGCATTTCGTTCTGTACCAGGGTGCGATCAACTCCACCCTGATCTCCTCCCTCGAGACAGTTCAGCAGAAGCTGAGGGATCAGGGAGCATTCATGTTAGATATGAGGCGCAAGATGGAGCAGTTGAGAGCAGACAGAGAGCAGCGCAGAGACGGGCCGAGGATCCCCGATGAGGCAGCCGCAACAGTAGCCACGGCCACAGCCGCAGCAGTAGCAGCCGCGGTAGGAGCAAACCAGTCGAGACCGATGCGGGAGTTACACAACCTCGGGTCGACCTTGATGCATCATTGGGTGGTAATTCCATCTATCGTGGGGGACTTCAAGTTCCCCTCGAACACTTTGCAGCTTCTCCCCCGGTTTCACGGGCTCACCACTGAGGAGCCCCATCTTCACCTTCAGGAGTTTCTGATGATCTGCAGCACAGTCCACGACAAACAGGTGGACCAGGATACCATACGGATGATTGACTTCCCCTTCTCCTTAGCAGACAGAGCAGCCACCTGGCTGAAGCATCTGGGGAAGTTCGTCTACACCTGGGAGCAGCTCCGCACCGAGTACTTGCATAAGTACTATCCACTCAGGCAGACGAACGCCGCTAGAGCCCTGATCAGCAACTTCTCCATGCTCCCCAATGAGCAGTTTCACGAGGCATGGGAGAGGTTCAGAGAGCTGACCGACAGATGCCCGCACCATGATATTTCCAAGCCGAACCTTGTTCAGAGCTTTTTCAGCAGGCTGACACCAGAGCTTCAGGGCTTGGTGAACGCTTCTTGTGGCGGATCCTATTTCGCCAAGGACCACGATCATGTCTGGGCCATCTACGAGGAGATGGCTGAGAATTACATGGTGATGTCCCAGACCCGATTGTACACTCAGGGGAGAGCCCAGCCACAGACCATGCAGTACCGGAGGATAGCACGGGTCGACGTCAGTCCATCCAGTTCGTCTGCGGCAGCAACACAGGCAGAGAGTTCAGCAGCAGACATGGGGATCATCAGCGAGAAGCTGGACCGGATTGAGATTATCGAGAAGAAGCAGTGCCAGGGCATCACGCAGATGGAGCAGATGGCACAGACTCTGAGTGACCTGAAGACACGGCTCATGTGTCTCCAGGAGGCATATACAGCTTCCCAGCCCCGTCTTCAGGCACGAGGCAATCCGAGTAGCAGCAGCAGCTCGTCCCAGCACTCCAGTTCCCACCAGCAGCCTAGACATGTTCACCTTGTACAAGCGGAGCCGTACCAGTAGCCGCAGCCCACCTACCAGCCACCGCCATCTCCAGACATGCAGATGGTGGTATACCAGCCAGATCAGCCTCTGGCAGTGCTCCTGCCACCCCAGTACGAGTCAGAGCCATTGATGGATGTCAACAGGATTTGGTACGACCGCCCCCAGCCCGGTATCCGACGAGACCATCCCGGATTCCGTTGGGCGGCCGGAGGTGCCCAGCCCCAGCAGCAGCCGTCAGGTCAGGGTGGCCAGTACAGCCATCAGAGAGATCACCAGCAGCAACAGCCCCCAGTGTACCCACAGCAGCAGCAGCAGTCACAGTCCTATGGTCCTCGTCCCTATCAACAGGGACAGTCTTGGAGGCTTGATCAGCCTCATCAGCCGCAGCATCATTCACAGTCTTACCCCTCTCACTCACAGCAGCAACATCAACAGCCTCACTTCCAGAGAGGATACCCGTCAGGTTCTCATGGGCCATCCTATGAGAACCCCACCTTGGATGACATGGCCCGCCTCCTCACAGACCAGCAGGCTACATTTCGACGGGAGATGGATGAGTTCCGCCAGGAGATGCAAGACATAGTGAGAGAAAAGGCCGCCATCCCTGCCCAGATAGAGCCGAACCCCAACAACCTGAAGAGGAAATCTGAGCAGGTAGTTTGTACTGAGTATGCCACTCCGACTGATACTTTTGATGATATGTCTGCATATCTTTATGATACTGATTTTGTCACACTTAGGAGCGGTAGGATGCCAGCAGGCGGTGACTTGTCTGAGCGACACCCTGAGGATACATCTAGAGCGCCAGGCGAGGAGGAGAGCGGTACTGAGGCCGCTAGAGATGATGACGGTGGTACTGATGCCACCACAGATGCTGATCCCACAGGCGGTACTGAGGCCGCCGTTTCACCAATTGGAGGAGGTGGTATTGAGGCCACCCATGTTGCCGAGCCAGAGCGCGGTACTGAGGCCGCCCGTCTACCAGCCGATGGTGGTGCTGATGCCACCAGTTCTTCTGAGATTCCTGTAGTTTTTCCTTTTGCTGATGTATCTCGGAACACTTTTGGAAATAAAGGAAAGGGTTTGTTTTCTTCTAGTCCCACTGTGGTGCATGATGTATGTGTGGATCCGGCCGTTGAGCCGTCTAGACCCTTTCCTAGTCCTTCATCTAAGAAGGACCCTGTGATCCCCTTCCCTAGAGCCCTTCAGATGGGGAAGGGGAAGAAAAATGAAAATACAAAAAAGAGACAGGAGGAAGAGTTCAGCCAACAGATGATAGACCGTTTCCATATTCAGCTGACTCTTCAGGAGGCTTTGCAGCACATCCCTCTACTCCAGCGTTCACTTAGAGACAGGACCACAGTCAGGAGGAAGAGGAGGAATCACCATTCAGAGATACATGTGCTGACCAGAGCTACTTGTTTCGCGATCCAGAACTGCCTGCCGGCCAAGAGGCCAGATTCCGGAGCCCCATATGTCAGATGCCATATCAGTGAGCAGAGGTTCGACCGTACTCTATTAGACAGCGGATCGTCGATCAACCTACTTTCGGCAGCCCTTCTCGACCGCTTCGAGTTGGGCACTCTTAGACAGAGCAGGATAGTCCTTCAGTTTGCTGATCGATCTGTCAAGATGCCGAAGGGGTTACTGAGGGACGTTGTCGTCACGATTCAGGGCCTGCAATTCCCCGTGGACTTCGTAGTGTTGGACATGGAGATCCCTGAATAAGTGACTGATACCCCCATCATTCTCGGTCGCCCGTTCTTGGCCACAGCCAAGGCAGTGACTGAACATGATAGCGGGAAGGTATACTTTTGCGTCGA
Source organism: Ottelia alismoides (assembly GCA_037367405.1). Taxonomy (NCBI): domain Eukaryota; kingdom Viridiplantae; phylum Streptophyta; class Magnoliopsida; order Alismatales; family Hydrocharitaceae; genus Ottelia; species Ottelia alismoides. The sequence goes on from JAZKJV010007144.1 coordinate 311,305, forward strand.
GGGCGAAAGTGTACAAATAGAGACGGTCGAGGACAGCAGAGCCAGAGACAGAGCATGCTCAGAGACTACTTCAGATACAGAGCAGATGACAGATGTCGGGCTAGACATCCACCAGGACTGCGACTTTGTGATTACAGATGATGAGGCAGTATGGGAAGATCTAGATGTACAGTCCATCCTCTCACCTTCAGAGTCCGCTGATGCAGAGATGCCAACAAAGGAGAGCTTGGAGAGCACATTCCTAGTCCAGGATACTTTGGAGGCAGCAGACCCGGTTCTCGACCGCGAGGCTGATTTTTGTGATGATGGTGGTGTTTAGGCCACCTTGGATGATACAGATCCTCGGAGTCAGGTTTTGACTGGGCAGAGTTTGATGATTATATACCAGATCTGACTTCCACTGAGCCTGCAGCTAGGGAGGAGGTAGATGCTGAGCAGAGTAGAGATAGTCCATCAGGGCAGCCTTCTCCTGATTCAGAGTGTGATAGAGAGTTTCAGTTCTCCCATGCGGATTTGGCAGCCTTCACGCAGAGTTTTCAGAAGCCAGATCCTCCAGCACCCAGTTTTCCAGAGCTGAAGCCACTTCCTGCGTCGCTGAAGTATAGGTTCCTTGCGGGTGAGCATGAGATGTACCCAGTCATTATCTCCGCCGATTTGACTGGAGAGCAGGAATCCCGTTTAATGGGGGTTCTTGAAAAGAACCGCAAGGCGATAGGATGGAGCGTAGCAGATCTCCAGGGGATAAGTCCGGCCCTGTGCTCCTACCATATCTATCTTGAGGATGAGGCGAAGCCGTCGCGTGAGTTCCAGCGGCGGCTGAACCCGAATCTGAGAGAGGTTGTCATGAAGGAGATTTCGAAATGGTGGAGCGCCAATTTTAACTACCCCATCTCCGACTCCAAGTGGGTCAGCCCTTTGCATGTGGTGCCCAAGAAGACGGGCATCACTACAGTGGTCAGCGAGTCTGGAGAGGACATTGCTACACGGGTACCCACTTCTTGGCGGGTATGTGTTGATTACAGGAGACACAACCAGGACACCAAGAAGGATCATTTCCCCCTTCCCTTTATAGATCAGATCATCGAGAGACTGGAAGGGAAGAGCCACTATTGCTTTCTGGATGGGTACTCAGGCTACAACCAGGTGGCCATCGCTCCCGAGGACCAGGACAAGACTACCTTTACCTGTCCCTTTGGCACATACGCCTTCCGACGCATGCCATTTGGGCTATGCAATGCCCCTATGACCTTTCAGAGATGCATGCTGTCGATCTTTTCGGACATGGTAGGGGAGTGCTTGGAGGTCTTCATGGATGATTTCTCGATTTACGGCGACGGATTCGACTCCTATCTTGACTGCCTAGACCGAGTCCTTCAGCGATGTATAGAGGTTCACTTGGTGTTATCTTGGGAGAAGAGTCACTTCATGGTGACTCAAGGGACGGTGCTTGGCCATATCATCTCCAACAAGGGCATGGAGGTTGATCCGGCCAAGGTAGATGTCATTAGAAAACTCGCACCGCCGTCCAATTTGAGGCAGTTATGGTCTTTCCTGGGGCATGTCGGTTTCTACCGACGCTTCATTCATGATTTCAGTAGGATTGCCCGACCGTTGACTGACCTGCTGACGAAAGACACCAAGTTCCTTGTCGATGACAAGTGTCTTTCATCATTTGAGACTTTCAAGAGATGTGTTGTTGAGGCTCCTATTCTTCAGCCGCCTGATTGGTCTCTCCCATTCGAGATCATGACGGATGCCTCCGATTTTGCCGTAGGGGCTGTGCTGGGAGAGAGGAGGGATGGTGTTCCATTTGCTATCCACTACGCTAGCCGTACATTGGATTCCGTGCAACGGAACTACACAGTCACAGAGAAGGAGATGTTAGCCGTAGTGTTCGCCCTAGATAAGTTTAGATCATACATTATTGGATCTAGAGTGACCCTGTACACTGATCATACCACCATCAGGTACCTCATGGCAAAGAAGGATGCCAAGGCCAGACTGACTAGGTAGATCTTTCTACTACAGAAGTTTGACATAGAGATTAAGGATAAACCTGGAGTCAAGAATGTGGTGGCGGATCATCTCTCCCGATTAGAGCATCTTGAGGATTCTGAGCAGATTGACCCTATTTGTGAGACCTTCCCAGATGAGGCGATCCTTGCTATCGCCTCTCTCCCGTGGTACGCCGATATTGTGAACTTTCTTGCTGCTAAAAAAGTTCCACAAGATTGGCCCAGGCAGAGGCTTGAGACCTTCCTCACGAAGGCCAAGCCCTACCACTGGGAGGATCCCATCCTTTACCACGAAGGAGGGGATAGCGTCTGGCGTAGGTGCATTCCTCAGGAGGAGCACCATAGCGTCCTCACTTACTGCCACAAGCTTGAGGTAGGAGGACATCACTCTGGGAGGAGAACGGCACAGAAAGTGTTCCAATCCGGCCTATGGTGGCCTACTCTCTTCAAGGACTCTGATGAGTTCGTGAAGAGGTGTACTGACTGTCAGAGGATGGGCACTTGTGGACAGCGTGGTATGATGCCGATGCAGCCCATTCACTTCTGTGAGGTTTTTGACGCATGGGGCATCGATTTCATGGGTCCATTCCATAAGAGTCAGGGATTTGAGTACATTATGTTTGCCGTAGATTATGTGAGTCGTTGGGTTGAGGCCATCCCCGCCCGAACTACTGATGCCAGGACAGTTTGCAGATTTTTGAGGAAGCACATCATTACGCGGTTCAGGGTCCCTCGAGTGTTGATTTCTGACGAGGGATCTCATTTCATCAACGACCAGGTGAAGGCCCTTGCTAGCGAGTTCGGCATAGACCATCGAGTTGCCACTCCATACCATCCACAGACGAATGGTCTAGCCAAGGTGTTGAATAGGGAGATCAAGACTATTCTGCAAAAAGTCATCCGCCCTGACCGAAAGGATTGGTCACAGCTTTTGGACTCGATCTTGTGGGCATATAGGACGTCTTTCAAGACATCTTTGGGCACATCTCCCTTTCGCCTCGTATATGGCAAGCCGTGCCATTTACTAGTTGAGATGAGACACATGTCACTTTGGGCAGTTACAGATATTCTTTTGGATCCAGATAGTGTAGGAGACCAGAGGAGGGCAGAGTTAGCAGCCTTGGAGGAGCTTCGTGATACCGCCTTCTCAAACAGCCTACAATACAAGGAGAGAGTGAAGGATTGGCATGATTCTCATATCAGCCACAAGCATTTTGAGCCTGGACAGAGAGTATGGTTGTTTGATGCTTGGCTTCATCTATTTCCAGGGAAGCTACAGAGCAAATGGAAGGGACCTTATCTTGTGAGAAAGGTACACGACAACGGGAGCATTAACATATCTGAGTTGTCTTCTGAGAGTACCTTTCGAGTGAACGGCCAGCGGCTCAAGCCATTTCTAGATCATGAGCCGCGGGTCGTTGATGTTTCCCCTATTCATTTTGCGTGAGATGTGGTCTCTTGACTCACATCTATTGCATCTCACGCCTGATTATCACTGTTCTCCTGACCTATATAGATCCAGATGTCCATATCATTCCATTCTTTAGTCCCACGTCCCTTTTCTCATCGTTTGATTATGCTATACTTAGGGTGTACTTTACCCTAAGTATGGGGGGATGTAGGACTCTTGGGTATTCTTTTGATTCTTTTTACCCTTGTCTTTGCTGCCTATACTTAGGGATATTTTACCCTAAGTATAGGGGGGGTAGACCCTGTACATTCTCCACTCGGTTTTCCCTTTGTGTACAACCTGCTATACTTAGGATTACTTGATCCTAAGTATAGGGGGAAAAGCCAAGATCCTCTTGAGTTTCTATTCATTCATTCGTCTTTGTATATGGCCTTCCTTTTCACTTCCCTATACTAAGCACAAGTTATGTCTTCTTCATCGCTCTTGACTCTTAGGACATTGTTCGAGCTAAGTATAGGGGGTGTGTATATATTTCATATATACTTTAGCCATAACTCGTACTTTGTGTGAGTGTGGTAATAAATAAAAATGGCTAAAAATCCAAAATCCACAAAAATTTAAAAATTTTTCCCTGTAAATAAACATTCTTTTATTGCACATACATAGCTATTGTACAAATTGTTTTTGTAAAAATGTTTTCAAAAACTTTTTATGTAAAGTTTGTGTAAATATGTGTTTATCAAAATTATGTATATAGTACAAAATTTTTCCAAAATGTTTCGAAAATCAAAAGTTTGCAAAAATCTTGTGTAAATTTGTGTAAATATTTTGCAAAACTTGCATTCATGCATACATCCATGATTTCAAAACATTTTTCAAAAATTTTGCATTTGTGTAAATATTGTGTAATAGTATCTTTGTATATATTTGTATATAGTTTTTCCTGGATTATAGTTGACATTTAAACTAGCCTGGAATTAAATTGGGAAATGGAGCTTGATTAAGATCTTAATCCACCTAATTCTAAGAGGAACCTTATAGGGCTTAAGGTTAAGGCTTTTCAGGTCCATGATGACTTAATTCTTTGAGTCCACTAGGCTATGATCACATGTCATCTCAATGGGCCTAAGTAGAGCACTTAACAACACACACATGACTCATATAGACAATGGCTTTACTTGGACACCGCACTTAGCACCGAGCTCTCTACGGATGAGGTGGTGAGGAGGCAGTCTTCCTTGACTTGGGGTAGCATATGAGGGTAGTACTTCTAGGCGGAACCTCTCTTCTTCTTTTAGTGAAGGAAGTGCGTCTCAACTTGGTCTGGTTGCCATGAGGTCTAACGACAGGAGTTGTGGGTTGCAATAATGCTTCAAAAGAGGGATAGTCTACTGGCTCAAGAGGAAAAACTCCTTGTATATATGATGCACATGTATATGTTGTATAGATGCACTGAAAAAATGCAAAAAGAAAATAACTCCAAAAAAGTGGTGGGTCTGATAGAAAATGATAATCCCACCGGAGTATGTACATAGTGCAAATAAGCAAAGCTTGAGATTCATGTCCCACCTTATGTAGCTTGCAGCAGGGAGACTTAGCTACACTGGTTGAGCTCCCAAGGATACATGGCTACACTGGCCATGGTCCATTCTCTTCTTCTCCCTCTTCTTGAGCCGGTTGAACTTGAACTTAGAAGGGAATACCCCGCTCCTCGAGGAAAGAGTGGCCAGATTGGGGTCATAGAGTTACCTTCTTGGGGAGGGTTGTCAAGTTGCCACTTCTGAGGTGGAGAGCTTATATATCACATTCACAGTACAAGGAAAGACTCATGGTCTTCACGGTTTGTGTTTGTAGACTTGCTCTGATCTGGATTGCTGAGGAGTCTTGATTATAGATTGGTGGAACTTAGAGTCTGTTGAGTCTTAAACTTATGTCCAAATAAGGTTCTGATACATTAATAATCCAAAGATCTGATCGAGCTCCATATTTCAATCTAATGAAGGCAAGTTTAATAATCAACCTTGATCCATGCATATTCTCCTCTTTTTCTTTTTCTTTTTCTGTTTCATTTCTTTTTTCAAATAAGTGTTTGCTAAGGGACTAGCAAAGTTAAGTATAGGGGGGTGATGAATACCCATTCATCACTCTTTATTCTTATATTTTAGCTACAAAAACCTTTGCAAATACATGTAGATATTTGTAAATATTAATAATTAGCAAATTACATGCATTGTGTAAAAATAAATAATTAGCATGTTTTTGTGAAAAAATAAAAGAATAAAGAAATAAAAGAAAAAGATGGAGATATTTAGAATTAATTATTGAGCGACCTAATTCCAAAGGAGGGCTCAGCATGGGCCTGACCGCATAAAAGTCAAAGTAGAGAGAGATAAGGAAGCTCATGTGTGTAAATATACATGTAAATAGAATAAAAATATTTTCCTCTAAAAATAAAGTAAAATGGGCTTGTATATATTTGTATATATTTGTAAATATTAAATAAAAAATAAAAATGACAAAATTAAAAAGAAAATAAAAATATATATCCACCATGTACATAAACCCACTTCTATATTTATTTCACCTTGTAAATAAATAAATAAAATCCCATAAAAATTTGTATATATTCTATATATCATAGTGTAAATAAATAAAATAAAAACCATAAAACAAAAATAAAATAAAAAGAAACAAAAATAAAAATCAACATCACCATAGTATGTATGCCATATATGTATATAAATAAACCTATTTATTTAACTCTTGTACATAAATAATAAAAATAAAATAAAAACACCAAAATATTCCAAATTTTATCTTGTAAAAAATAAAATATAAAATTGGGGTAAAAATGCACAAAAATAATTAATTAAAAATCAAAATTAAAAATTCAATATCGTGTATATACCTAAATATAATACTATATTGTAAATACCAAATTTTTATTTCAAAAAAATAAAAAAAATCACAAAAAATAGTTTAAAATAAAATAAACAATTTTCATGTTTTAAGTTTTTATTAATTCGGCCATTTGCTATTTTTAATGTAATTTCCAAATCTTTTCGACGTGGCCTCTCCTGATTGGTCCACGGGGGATGTTGACCCCCCGGTCAACTCCCCCCCGGACCACAGACCCGCGGATCCAGTGCCCCGACCCGATTTCTCCGAATTATCGCCACTTAATCCGAGCTCCAAATCCATAAACTCCGGGTCCTAATCCATCTGTGATCATCCCTGATCCACGCCCGGTATGGGTTCTTGGGATCCGCGCTCTGATTTCCTCGCCTGACTTCCATCTAGCCGGACCCCTAGCGACTTAAATGCCCAGCTCCGCCGCACGATTCTGGTATCTTTGGCTCGTGCATTCTCCACCCCAGGACCTCCACCATCTCCGCCTGAGTGACAGCAGTCGGCTGGTGGTGTTGCAGCTAGGAGAGGGTATCCAGACCATCGATCCGGCGACCTAGCACCACCGTGCGCCGCCACCAGTGTGGTGCTCGAGCCTCGGGCATCGACGGCCCTTGAGGCTAGGACCCAGAGCTCCGTCAGCTCGTCCCTAGTCAGCATCGACCATCAGGTAGCCTTCTTTCCTTCTTTTTTCGCTAATTTCGAGTTACACCCAAATCGCCCCATCGTCGTCGACCGTCGATTCCGACCGCCTCCGACCCCCTTTCGATCATCGGACGACACCATCATCGTCGCCTCAATCCTCCGCACCTTCTTCGCCCATCCGTTCACCCCAGTTCGCACAGGAACTGGGATTCGAGCTTCTCCGCCGTCGCTTCGCCGGAGCTCGCCCATCTCGACGCACCGTCCACCCACTCCGCTCCTTACAGGGTCGAGGCATTTTGCCCTCGACCCAGCGTGATCTTTGTGCCATTTTGCAGGTCAGAGGAGGACCATCTGAGGTCCTCCATCTTCAGCACAGGAGCTCTAGCTCCGTCGGTGTCGTCTGGGCTCTCCAGAGCCCCATCGCACCATCGGAAGGGCCCGTCAGACGTGGGAGGCTCCGACGATCGTTTTCCACCTATCAGCATCCCACGAGAAGGTCCTCCACGCGCTCACCGGGCCGACGAACCTCGCCGGCCATATGTTCTTCCAGGAGCCTCCATGACCGTCCGTTTACCCCCGGAGTTCCAGATCATTTGTGGACCGTCCGATTAGGGCTAAGAGGAGGCCCAGCAGCCACCGTCCGATCGACACGTGGCCTCCTCTCAGCCCTCCATCCAGCGAAGGGGATCCAGCGCCTCTCGACCGTTGATCAGATACGTGGCGCGTCCCCAGCCGTTGGATTATCGCCGAGGATCCCTTCGTTGAGGTGTCCCTGCTCCAGACCTCACGATCTTCCACGTGGCGTCCATCCGACCCTCAGAATATAATAAGGGGTAATTTCCCTTAGGCCCCCTTCTTTTAGCTGTTAATATTTAGTCCTGTAAATATCTAGTTATGTTGTTTTTATTTTGGACATTTTGCATTGTGGACCTTGTCGTTTCTTCTATTTGCTTTTATACCCCTGTACGTTGTGGGACACGTGCTTCGTCACGTGTATTTTGTGGTAAATTGCATGTATGGGCTTGTCTTTTCTAGCTGTTAATGAATGAAAAATACTTTTAGATATTTGCAAATATGCCCCTGCGAGTGTTTTAATTCCACGTGTGCCGAATTTCTTGGGTAATTTGCATTTAAGCTCCTGGAGTTTTAGCACCTGTTGCTAATAGGTCCAGGGACTTAAAATATTTGCATTTGGGTCCCTGAGTGCCCAGACACGTGCCGCGCGCGTGTAATCCTGGGAATTTTGCACCGGGACCTCCTGGACTTTTCTTTTTGTTACGTTTAGGCTCTCCATAGATATTTTCCTTACGATTAGGTCCATGTGCACTGTAGGCTCTTGATTGTTTTGAATAAAATATCAGTCCACTCCAAATCAAGTGAAAATTTGATACCTGGCTCATGCCACTGTGTAGAATTTTCACTGATTTTTGGGAAATTTTTGGAGCCTTTTTATTATTTTTAAAAATTCAAAAACACACATTTTTCTTACTGTCCAGTTTTAAAATTCACAAAGAAATATTAAAATATCTTCAAAAATTCTAAAAAAATTAGATTTTATTTATTTTAGTGTGTTTGATTTTCTGACCAAGTTTGGTCATTTTTGGACTTGTATAAAATATAAAAATTAAAAAACATTGAAAAACTTAGAAAAATTCTTATAAATAATTGAAAACTCTAAAAATAATAAATCCATTTTCTAATTTTTCCTTGTAGTTCATACTTTACAGGAAAATTACCTCCAAGCCTTGAAACAGCCATTTGGCATTTTTAAATGGTTATAGAATCCTGACTGGACAGTGTCTTTGGTTTTCAGTCTTCTTTTATTTTTATAAAATTCCCTAAAAAACAGAAAAATACCAAAAAGTAATCAAAAATAGTAAAAAAATACAAAATATTTAAAAATATTTTTGTTTGAATTTTTTGATCAATTTTGAGTGTTTAAATAATTGTGTTAAGTTGCATGTCTTATTTGTTTTCTTATTTTCTTGATAATTGAAAAATCCAAAAAATATAAAAAATATTAAAAACCCACCAAAAATCCTTTTATTTTATTTTTCTTTATTGTTGACTACTTCGTAGACCGCAAGGCCATCACGTGCTCCTTGAGTTCGACCCTGGTCGCTATACTAGGTTAATCCAATAGCGAGACCGCTACCTTGAGTTTTATCGTGTTTTGATCTTTATTTTGGTGGTCTGAATTTTTCTTGATTGAGCTTTTGAGTGTTGAGCGACTGAGGTTGCAACGACTGCTTCTGATTTATCTACCTTAGTTGCTCGAACATTTCGCTCATCAGCAGCCATGGAGGAACTTAGTGATGCAGCCTTTTCGAGCAACCTACAATACAAGGAGAGAGTGAAGGAGTGGCATGATTCTCATATCAGCCACAAGCAGTTTGAGCCATATCAACGAGTATGGTTGTTCGATGTTAGGCTTAGATTATTTCCAGTAAAGTTGCAGAGCAAGTGGAAGGGACCATACCTGGTCCGAAAGGTACATGACAATGGAAGCGTTGACATATCTGAAATGTCATCTGATTCTACCTTTCGTGTTAACAGGCAGCGGCTCAAGCCATATCTAGATCATGAGCCACCGGTCGTTGACGTCACCCTTATTCATTTTGCATGAGATGTGGTCTTTGACTCACATCTTGTACATCTCACGCCTGATTATCACTGCCTTCCGCCTTGTATAGATCCAGATGTCCATATGATACAATTCATCAGTCTAGCACTTCATTTGCATCCTATGATTATGCTATACTTAGGGTGTACTTTACCTTAAGTATAGGAGGGGTGTCGGACTTTTGATTTCCCTTTTGATTCGTTTTACCTCTGTTTTGTTGCCTATACTTAGGGATATTTTATCCTAAGTATAGGGGAGGTAGACCCTGTACATCCTTCCACTCGGATTTCCCTTTATGTACAGTTTGCTATTCTTAGGATTACTCGATCCTAAGTATAGGGGGAAACACCAAGATCCTTTCATTCTATTTTCTGATTCGTCGTTGTAGTATAGCATTCCTTTTCACTTCCCTATGCTAAGCACAAGTTATGTCTTCTTCATCGCTCTTGATTCACTTTGAGGACATTGTTCGAGCTATGTATAGGGAGTGTCATATATATATATTTCACATATACTTTAGCCATAACTCGTATTTTGTGTGAGTGTGTTAATAAATAAAATGGCTAAAATCCTTTATCTAAAAAAACCATAAAAATTTAAAAAAATTTCTTGTACATAAAATTCTTTCTTGCACATACATAGTTATTTATAAAAATTATTTTTGCATAAATGTTTGTAAAATATTTTGTGTGTGCAAAGTTTGTAAATATGTTGATATCAAAATTATGTATATAGTACAAAATTTTTTGTAAAATGTTTGAAAAACAAAAAGTTTGCAAAAAACCCTTGTGTAAATGTGTGTAAATAGTTAGTAAAATTTTTGCATTCATGCATTCAAACATTTTTCAAAAAAATTGCACATTTTCAAAAATTTGCATTTTTGTATATACTTGTACAGTTTTTCTGAATCATAGTTGACATTTAAACTAGTTTGGAATTAAATTGGAAAATGGAGCTTGGTTAAGACCTTAATCCACCTAATTCTAAGAGGAACCTTATAGGGCTTAGGGTTAAGACTTTTCAGGTCCACTTGTGACTTAATTCTTTGAGTTCACTAGGCTATGATCACATGTCATCTTGATGAGACTAAGTAGAATACCTAACAACGCACACATGACTCTCACAGATAGTGGATTTACTTGCACCATCACCTTACACATAGCTCTCTACGGATGAGGTGGTGAGGAGGCAGTCTTCTTTGGCTTGGGGTATCATACGAGGGTAGTACTTCTAGGCGGAACTTCTCATCTTCTTTTAGTGAAGGAAGTGCGTCTCAACTTGGTCTGGCGGCATTGAGGTCTAAAGACAGGAGTTGTGGGTTGCAATAATGCTTCAAAAGAGGGATAGTCTACTGGCTCAAGAGGAAAAACTCCTTGTGTATATATGCTGCACCAGTAGATATGTTGTACATATGCACATCAAAAAATGCAAAAGAAAGAAAAACTCCAAAAAAGTGGTGGGTCTGATAGAAAATGAAATACCCACCGGAGTGTACATAGCCAAATAAAGCAAAGCTTATGTTACCCATTCGTCTCATGAAGCTTGCAGTAGGGAGACTTAGCTACACTGGTTGGGTTCCCTAGGATACATGGCTACACTGGTCATGGTCCATTCTCTTCTTCTTCTTCTTCTTGAGTCGGTTGCACTTGAACTTAGAAGGGAATACCCCGCTCCTCGAGGAAAGATCTGCCAGACTAGGGCACTAGAGTTACCATTGAGGGGGGCTATTACTTTGCCATTTCTGAGGTGGGGAGCTGCACATCACTTGCACAGTACAAGGAAAGATTCATGGTCATTAGAGTTTGTATATGTAGAGTTGTTCTGATTTGGATTGTTGAGGAGTCTTGACAATAGATTGGTGGAACTTAGAGGCTGTTGAGTTTTAAACCTAAATCCAAATAAGGTTCCAATACACTAATAATCCAAAGGTTTGACTGAGCTCCATACTTCAATTTAATGAAGACAAGTTTAATAATCAACCTCGATTCTCCTTCTTTTTCTTTTTATTTCCTTTTCATTTCTTTTACAAATTAGTGTTTGATAAGGGACTAGCAAAGATAAAGTATAGGGGGTGATGAATCCTCATTCATCACTCTTTATTCTTTTATTTTAGCTAATTATCTTGGCAAAGCATCATGTAAATAGTTGTAAATACAATAACTCAGCAATAAGCATGCATGTGTTAATATATCATAATTAGCATGTATTAGTGCAAAAATAAAAGAATAAAGAATAAAATAAAAAGAAGGAAGTATTTAAAATAAATACTGAGTGACCCAAACCCAAGAGAGGGCCAAGTATTGGCCTGATCGCTAAATAAAATAGGTAGAGAGAGATAGGGCTACTTCACATTGTATATATGTACCATATGTGTATATAATTTATTTTTACAAAAATAAATAAAAAGGTATTTTAACTCCCTTGTATATATTTCTAAAAATAAAACAAAAATAACAAAAATTAAATAAATAGAATAAATTCTCTCTCTCACTTGTACATAATACATGTATATGTGTATCCTTCCCTATTTATTTTACACTTGTAAATAAATAATAAAAATAAAACAAAAATTTTTTTATACTCCAAAAATTATGTTGTAAATAGATAAAATATTAAATTGGGGTATTTTTGTAAAAAATAATAAATTAAAAATAATTGTACAAAATACATAGATATTTTATACCTGTATATAATACATTATATTGTATATACCATAATTTATTTTTCATAAAATAAATAAAAAATCATAAAAAATAGTTTAAAAAGTAACAAACATTTTTATTTTACACACTTATTTTAAAATCATTTACTATTTTTTATTGAATTTATAAATGTTTTTGTAAATACTATTTTCTGATTGGTCCAGGGAGGATTGTTGACTCCAGTCAACTACCCCCCTGGACTCTCTTCCATTCGGATCCGATTTTTGCCCTCTCTTCACCAAATTTCCTAGACCCGATCCGATCACCATTTTCTTCACTTCAAGGCTCCGATTAGAAAGGGAGGATCCACGATCCACGCCCGTAGGAATCTTTAGGGATCCGACCCTCGGTTCGCGCGCCTCTACCCGATTCTTCCGGCTACCTGGGATGTTCTATAAAAGCTTCACTCGCCTCCCAGCTCGGTAGCTCGCGCCGCACCCCTCTTTGATACCCTAGAACCCTTCCTCATAGTGACAGCCGTCGAAGGACCCCATCGATGGTCGAATTGGAGCCGTGTAGTCGCAGCTCACCATTCGTGGCCGGAGAACCGCCGCGAGAAGCCTCCTTCGCCTGACGCAGCGTGGACAGACGCATGATAAAATCCGCCTACCCTGTCTCCCATGACGAGAACCACAACCCCGTCGTCCACTTCTCCTAGAGCTCAGGATCGTACTCGGACCCTCAGGTACCCCTTTGCTCTTTCCTAGCTCCGTCAGTTATCAATCCTTCCATTTATCACCGTCGTAGCTCCGCCAGCTCCGACCAGCCGGTCGGAGCTTCGTCACCTTCATCTATCTGTTCAGATCGACCCACACGCTCGCCCTACACCTTCCCACGCAGCCTGATCACCCTGATCTTGGCTCGCATCATCAAGATTAGGTCCCTGATCTCCTTCTGTCACGACCGTCGAAGATCAAGACCATTCGTCGTCGCTTCTTTGGTTTTTTTCCTAATAACCTGGATTGGAGTGTGACTCCAAGTCTTAGCTTCGCATTGCAGATCCCTGGAGCCTTGAGGAGTCTATCTACTTCCCAGCTGCTCGGTGGAGCTACCCCAGACCCCAGCTCCACCGTTCTGTCCATCTGACCATTCTTCGGGTGATCGGAGCCCACGACTCAACGCGGAGTGCCTCTCCGGAGGTGCTTGACCCATTGGTAGCCTGATCGACCGGATGGATTCGCCCAGATTATCGTTCGAAGTTCACCAGAGCCCTGTTCGTCCACCATCTTCTGTTGTCGTTGGATGCGGAGCAACATTCCATATTTCATCTGAGTCGTCCAGCGCTGCAGCCTTTCGACTGTTGATCTGACGCCATCTGACAGATCTGCGCCATAAGTGGGGAATATTCCCTGACCGTTAGATCGACCGTTGTAGAGGAGCAGAGCTGCCCGATCACGCCCTGCCAGCAGCTGACACTTGTCCCCCACGTGCCTCTCACGTGCCTCCATGGGTATATTGCATCTTCTACCCTGCATTTATTTTCGTTTATGTTTTAGTTTGTAAAATAAAATATACTGTTGGACCATTTTGCATTCCAGCCCTTGTAGTTCTTAGTATTTGCAATTTAGTCCTTTTTATTTGGAGCCACGTGCCTCATCACGTGCATAACGGGATATTTGCATCATTAGTCTTGGACTTTTCATGTGTTACTGAATGAATGGATGCTTTTCAGAATTGCATTTATGCCCCTGTGAGCGTTGGTTTATGACATGTGCAATTTGTAGTGGAGAAATTGCAGATTGGACCCTGGATTTTTATTGCTTGTTATTTTTTGGTCCCATAACTTAAATAATTTTCATTTTGGTCCCTAAGATCTGTGTGTTTTGTTTTTAATTAAATAAATAGCTAACTTGCTCCAAAAATTCTGAGACTTTGACACGTAGCTCCTGCTATTGTGCAGGAATTTTGATAATTTTGTTGAGTGTTTTGATTTCGTTGGTATTTTCTAAAATTCAAAAACCCTAAAAAGTGTCTCTGTTTGTTTTGAAAATCAACTAAAAAATAGAAAAATGCCTTGAAAAAATCTAAAAAATTACTGATTGCTTCTTTTGTTTGTTTTAGTTTCTATGTAATTTTTGTCTTATTCCCATTTATAAAATCCATAAATTTAAAAAGACTAAAAAGCTTATAAAAATTATTAAAAATTCATAAAAAAAATAAAAAAATAATTTTCAGTTGCTGTAGATAGCTTTGATTTTATAATGTCACATAAAATTACTACTAGGATTTTATAGGCATTTTAAATACTTTTAATTTGCCTTTATATCCATGCTATACATTGCTCACTGATTTTGGCCTTATTTTATTTTTAGAAAATTAATTAAAAACCAGAAAAACCCCATAAAATTCACAAAAAACACTTGAATATTTTAAAAACCTAAAAATATTTTTGTTCTGAATTTTTGAGTTATTTTGGCCCTTTAAATAATTGCTTGAGTTTTCCTTTTGGCTATTTTCTTTATTCTTTTTCTTATAAAAAAATCATAAAAAATTTTGAAAATTAAAAACCACCAAAATTTCTTTCATTTTCTTGATTACCTGACTACTTCGTAGACTTGTCATTCTGTGCTCCTTGTGATCGACCCTGGTAGCTATACCAGGTTAAATAATTAGCAAGACCACTTGCCTTGTGTTTGTTTGTTTGAATGATTTCCATGGTGGTCTGACTTTTTCCGTTGAGCCCGGTTCGAGTGGTTGAGGTCGCAACGACCTTTGATATCACTTAACCTTATTCGCTCGGGCCGTTCATCACTTACGTAGCCACCAGGACTCCTGCCATATAAATAGGACATCCCTTCCCCGTCGAGCGACCATCCACCATTGCCTCTTCTTCCATAGCTCTGAGGTTGAGAGAGATTGTGAGGGTGACAGGCTCCGGTCCTTCTCCCTATTCAGCGAGAAGAGAGACCTGTGAGATCCCGTCGACGTGAAGCCCTGCTCCAACATCGCGGGATCAGCCTCCTCCTCCACTGAGAGTCGAGGCAACGACCTGGAGTTTTGTCTCCATCCATAAGCATCTGCAATTCCTCCTTCATCCTTCATTAGATTCCAGGTTAGTAGATCTGCTCCTCTCATTATCTCTATTCATCTTCCTCTGTTATTCTTCTCAACCCCTCTATTCTATCCTCAATATCTCGTATCCTTCATGTTCTCTCTTATTTGATGTACTTTTAGCCAAATCATCGCACAAATCATGATCCCATCTTCGATTTTCCATTTCTCCGCCTTTCCTTCGTGATTTGACAATCTTCGGCTACACACGGTGGCTAGAGCATCTTCTCTAGCCTCCATCATCGCACGAGCATTCACCCCTTCTACTGATTCATTGTTTGCATTCTGAACCAAGGCTCGTTCCTCGAGTCGTATTCATCCTTTGCAGGTCATCAAATTTGGTCCCTAGGCTTTCACATCTAAGCGACTAGCATAGGATTGTACTGGATCGCGCACCTGAACAATTACCCTGAGGCAAAGTAACTGGAAGTCGATGTTGTTGCCGGAGAACTTAGAAGCCATATCGGATTTGGAAGCAAACATTATTTGGAGCTAAACAAATCGTAGAATCATTTAAGAGCAACATAGATCCGAGGAGATCGGAGCCATCACAACTTGCAATCCTAGGCAAGGATTTGGGAATGAACATCAGTCGCTCCAGATCTGAACAAATCATCGAGATCTGAATCGATTAGATCCGCATGGAGATTCACTTGAAACCACCATCATTGTTGCACTTCTGATCGTCGCGATTCACCGTAAGCAGATCTTGAAGCCCCTGAAGAACAGCCGCATATACAAACGAAAGCACCACCACTCCTATCCAGAGACCTCCACCGTACACAGATATCTTCATCGCCGCCTGGAACTTTGAAAGAGGGAAGAACATCATCATCCTCAGAATCCCTCTGCATCATTCAATCAGATTCCAACTGATGGTGGGGATTTCATCTAGAGAATGGTTGGAAATTTGAACAGCAGTCGTCCGATTGAGTAGAGATCCAACACGCCTAATGATGAATACTCATTCATCACTCTTTATTCTTATATTTTAGCTACAAAAACCTTTGCAAATGCATGTAGATATGTGTAAATAGGAATAATTATCAAAAGCATGCATTGTGTAAAAATCTATAATTAGCATGCTTTTGTGCAAAAATAAAAGAATAAAGATTAAAAAGAAAACGAGGGAAATATTTAGAATAAATATTGAGCAACCTAACCCAAGGGAGGGCTCAGCATGGGCCTGACCGCATAAAAGCCAAAGTAGATGGAGATAGGGGCTCATGTGTGTAAATATTTATGTAAATAAAATAAGAATATTTTCGTCACAAAAATAGACTCAAATAGGCTTGTAAATATTTGTAAATAGTTCTAAATATAAAATCAATATAAAAATACAAAAATTAAAAAAGAAATAAAAAATATCATTCATGTACATGATCACCTTGTATATAGACCATCCCTACTTATTTATTTAGCCTTATAAATAAATAAAATTAACCTCCAAAATTTTTGTAAATATTCTATATTATATAATGTAAATAAATAAAATAAAAACAATTAAAATAAAAACAAAATAAAAATAACAAAATTAAAAACACAAAAATATATTGTAAATATACCATGTATATAAATGTATATACGTATTTATTTCACATATGTATAAAAATAATAAAAATAAAATAAAAATATCCTTTTATTCCTTATTTTATAATATAAATAAATAAAATATAAAATGGGAATAAAATTGTATAAAAATAACAATTAAAAATAAAAAAAATTAAAAACCTATATAGTGTACATATACCTATATATAGCTATATAATGTATATACCTTATTTTTATTTCAAAAAATTAATTAAAAATCACTAAAAAATAGAAAAAAATAAAAATATTTCATGTTTTAACTTTTTACAAATTCGGCCCTTAGCTACCTTGATTTCACTTCCAAACTTTCGCCACGTGGCCGCTTCCTACTGGTCCTGGGATTGTTGACCGCCCGGTCAACTACCCCCCCCCAGGACCACTTCCCACGGGTCCTTAGCGGGTACCCGACTTCTCGGATTTTTCCTAGCAAAACCCGATCATACCTTGCCTAAACCACGGGTCCGAATCATTAATGCTACATCCGAGACCCTCGCCGGGGTATCCACATCGGGATCCGCGCGCTTCCACGCCCTACTCGCGCCTGTCTTCCCGGACCCTTCCAGCGTATAAAGCCAAGCTCCGCCACCTCCATTTGCCATCTTTGGCCATTCGATTCCACCCCCAGTGAGCTCCAGCGTGCTCGTGAGAGTGACAGCTCGCGTCCTGCGCTGTTGAAGCGAGGAGAGGGAGCGTGACCACTGATCCGGCGAAGCCTCGCCGCCTTGCTCCGCCACCAGCAGGAGCTCGAGCCTCGGAGGGAGACGCTCCTCGAGGCGAAGACCCAGAGCACCCTTAGCTCATCCCCAGTCTCCTCGTCCACCCAGGTAGTCCCTTATGCCTCTCTTTTCCTTTGATTTTCCATTTCGCCCAAATCGCTGCTCCGCCGTCCCACGCCGATTCCGATCGATTCCAACCACCATCCGACCATCGGGCTTCACCATAGCCATCGCCTCCTTCCCGTGCACCTTCTCCATATCCCCATCCAACCCAGCTCGCACAGGAGCTGGGATTCGAGCTCCACCGTCCCCCCTTCGCCGGAGCTTGCCCACTTCGACCCTCCGTTCACCGTCACCCCGCCTAACCGGGTCGAGGCAGTTTGCCCTCGACCCGCGAGTCTTCTGGTCGTCTTTGCAGGTACTACCCAGCCCATCTGAGGGCTTGGGTCATTCGGGCCAGGAGCCTCGCCTCCGCCGACCTCGCCGGAGCTCCCCAGAGCTCGGCTGGGCCATCGGAGGTCACTAGCAGCTGCGGAGCACCACGTCGGAGCTTCTCCGATCCTCAGGCGCAGCAGAGGAGGTCAGGAGCGCGCACCATGGGCCAGCGAAGTTCGCCGGCGAACTGTTCTTCCTCGACCCTCGTTCACCGTCCGATCAGACCTCCAGCTCCAGTTCGCATCTGGGCCGTCCGTTCAGGGGCCGCATACACCGTCAGATCTGAGGAGGGTTGATCCCAGCCGTCCGATGCACGAGGGTTAGCCACCTGCGCCCTACACCGTTCGATCCTCCACGTGGTTGAACCCCCGCCGTCGGATTCGCCCGAGGAGCCCAGTTGTGGAGCGCCCGTTGTTCGCCACCGTCAGATGCTCCACATGGCCTCCATCCAGCCGATCCATTAATAAAGGGTAAACTACCCTTAGGCCCTTCTGTTTATTGCATTTCGTAGTTAGTCCTGTAAATACGTAATATAGTTGTTTAGTTTTTGGGATATTTGCATAGAGGACCCTGTACTCTGTTTAGTTTGCATTTATGCCCCTGTGTATGGTCTGACACGTGCATCGACACGTGAGTTTTTGGCTTATTTGCATATCATGCCCCTGTAGTTCTGACTGTTAATGAATGAATGAAAGTTTGTGTTTATTTGCATTTATACCCCTGTGCGTATTTTAATTGAGCATGTGCGAATATTTGTGGGTATTTTGCAGATAAGCCCCTGGGCTTTTGGTACCTGTTACCAAATAGCCCTCGGGACTTATTTTCATTACATTTGGGTCCCTAAGTGCCCCAGGCACGCGCGTAGCATGTGTTTTGCTGGGTTAATTGCACCAGACCCCCCAGACTTCCGGGTATTTGCACATAGGTCCTTGTGCACAGTATCCCCTCTTTATTTTTGAATAAAATAGCAAATTACCTCCAAATCCAACGAAAATTGGATACGTGGCTCCTGCCATAGTATAAAATTTTCGAGGATTTTTGGAGACATTTCTGAGTTGATTTGATATTTTAAAAAATAAAAAACCTCCATTTTCGTTACTGTCTAACTTTAAAAACCCCAAAAAAAATATTAAATAGTGTCTAAAAATTACAAAACAATTGTCTACTGTTTGTTTATGTTTGCTTGATTTTCTAGCCAACTTTGGCTATTTTTCATTACTGAAAACCACTAAAAATTGAAAAACACTCAAACTCTTATAAAAATTTTAGTAAATAAATTAAAAATCCAAAAATAATAATATAGGTGCCTAAATTTTCCTTGTTTTATTCTCTTTACAGGAAAATTACCTCCCAGCTAATTTGGGGCCTTTAGATAATTTATCTAGACCCTTTTAGCTCGGCTGGACAGTACCTCTCATTTCAGTCCTTGTTTGATTTTTAGAAAATTAAATAACCATCAGAAAAATCCCAAAAATTCACCAAAAAAACTAAAAATTATAAAATACATAAAAATATTTTTGTTAGAATTTTTGGTTGATTTTTAGTGCTTTTAATAAATTGTTGAAGCTTGTGTTTATTTGCTTTTCTTATTCTCTTAATAGCTTAAAAATCCAAAAAAATATAAAATAATTAAAAAACCACCAAAAATATTTTTCCTTTTTTATTTTATTTCCTTTTTGACTACTTCGTAGGCCGCAAGGCCAATTCGTGCTCCTTGTGTTCGACCCTGGTCGCTATACCAGGTTAAACTAATAGCAAGACCGCTATTTCGTATTTTGATTGATTTTTGATCTCTCTTGGTGGTCTATTTTTCTTGATTGAGCCTAGCTGAGTGATTGAGGTCGCAACGACCGATTAGCTCCTTTACCTTAGTCGCTCAGACGCTTTATCAGAATGGCGCCGTTGCCAGGGAGCACGGCTTAGTAGTTTTTATTTTTATTTTCGTTTTTGTTTTCGCGGCTCTTTCAGAGCTCGCGGCTTTTTCGCGGCTTTTGTTTATATTTTATTTTTGTTTTATTTTGTTTTATTTTCTTTTCTTTTGTTTTTGTTTTTGTTTTATTTTGAGTGTTTATTTTATTTTGCATTTTTGCATATATACCCTTATTTAAGTTTCATTTATTTTTCTTATTATTATTATTTGATTATTTTGGTCTGACCACTTGTCTTTGTTTCTTACGAGGGGCCCGAGGACCGAGGCGGCCGATTTTGAGAAGCCGACGCAACCGCGGGACTTGGAGGCAGCTCCCTTCTGTACGGAGCCGCAGGAGAGCGTGAGAGGAGAGCTGAGTGGGAGAGGAGTAGATTAGGTTTTATTTTATTTTATTTGATTATTATTGTAATAATACAGGTACTCAGAGACTGGACTTTGGACTTGATTGACTTAGCGGGTCTGTTTCACCGAGCACCAGTGTGCTCGGGGGACCCTTAGGTGTTTTTTGCGGCTTTTCTCGCGGCTTTGTTTTCTTTTATTTTTAGCTGCCTTTTCCGGTGTTTACGCGGTTTTTATCGAGCCCCTAGACTTAGGATTTTCTGCTTGCTTGTGTTGTAATTAGTAGGGTCCCCACACTTAATTATCTGCATGTTCCTATAGTGCGCTTAATTGGACCTGCTAATAATCAATTATTAAAAATAACTGACTCATCTCCTTCGTAGCCTACGTGTAGCAGCCTGCCCCGTAAAGCGCTTTCTCCTACCCCCGATTTGTCGGGCAGAGGAGGGGTAGGCCAAGACCGGACCCTTTGACTTGGAGGTCGGTGACCAGTTAGACGGTTCTGCGAGTAGACTTGCTCATCTAGGACTCGATTTTCACCGCTGCATCATTTAGGTAGTTTATTTTCAGTCTTTAAATTCTGCGTGGATCACTTGCATGTAGAGTGCTGGAGGCAATATACGCATTTCTATCTCAGCATGCATCATTGATTTCATCGCGCATCGACTTTTTCGTCTCTCCCCCCTGTTTTTGACTTAATAATTAGGAGAACCAAAAAATTCGTTAGGCCTTTGTTTTTTTTGAAAAATATTAAAAAGAAAAACCATAAAATTGGGACTGCTAAGACTATTGACTCTAAAAGACACTTCACCTAAAAATTTGTCTTGGGGAGAGCAACCCCCTCATTGTTTGGTTTGCTTGCGCGAGAGAGTGACCCACACCCTAGGTAGAGCCCTCCGGTGCTAATTCCAGCTGACTACCGACTCTTCCGTGCGGGCCAGTCAGTTGGAGTAGCATCGGGTATCCCAACAGGTCACGTAAGCGCTCTGATAGATTGATTGTTCACCTAATAAAATTGGACAAGATAATTTGACCGAGCCTTTACGGTCTTCAGCTCGTGTTGTGTTGGTGAACAGAGGGTTTGCTTGCTCATCATAGTTTTTCCAGATCTCATCCGCACTACTCGACCAGATCACGATGGTGGGTAGACGCTCTCTTAGGCAGCCTCTGACTGCACCGCTTTCGGGCACGTCTACCCAATCATCTAGGTTGGCCCGCGAGAGCCGAGACCAGTTCTCCGAGCCCGAGTACGATTCCGCCATGTTCCCCCTCGACCCCCTTTCTTTCAGTTCTGAGAGATATGAGCCAGAGGAGATGTAACGACCCCGTTTCCCGGGCCGTCGGATCCTCCCATATCCGGATCTGGTTACTCAGCAATAGTTTATTCAGCAATCACAACTAACATTCAGAAATAGACTGCAAATAAAAATACTCAAAAGAAAGTATTTCAACACTTTTCCATTCACAAAACAAAGTTCAGATGATACACTGTCGCACTATAACCATTTACATGTACATCAACTTGAAAGGAAAATATACAAAAGATTACTAACTACCTTAAAGAGTAAAGCTACTGTGGCTGGCTGGATGTCTAGTATGCAAGCCGGATGAATTTTTAAAGTCCTTGCGATGGCTCACCAATACCTATTGGGTTTTCCATAAATCATAGGATAAATATTAGCGAATGCTAAGTAACAAAGAAGAGAAAAGCAAACAAATTGTGTAATTTTTCAAAACTTGATATCACAAAAATTTCATTCCTTTTCATTAATTTAAGTCCTATTCCTTTCTATTCCACATCAGGGATTAGTCCAGGGGAACCCCACCATTCTTGGACTCCTAAGCTATGGACGCTTTGGGATTGGAGATTGTGTTGATCTTGGTAAGCTTATGCTGCCGCACGTCGCCTCAACCAATCCTCCAATACTACCTTGACAATTTCCTTTTCTTTTATTAAACATGGTCTCAACCCTCAGCCTGGAAAAACAATAGAGCACACCGTCCTCGAGGACTTGGTTGCTTAAAACCTCAGGCTAACATGTAATCATATAACCTAGCGGCTTTAAATACATGTTATCGTGACCCAACCGCTATTGAACCACCCGTGCCTCCACATGGCACGACCACATCTTCCGTCGTTCCAGCCCGAATATATTGGCTCCCGGTACCACACGTTGCAAAACATTCAATTTGTGCGCACTTATCATAACAGGGCAACCGTGTACCACCTAGGTAGGGAAACGCCAATACGGGTTCCTTCCGACAACCTACAGGTTGCATGCCCGACCTGTAGTACTACTCCCAGTCATCCTTATCGTGACACATGATCCTTTTCAGGATCCAACTCCAATCACACCAATTCACATGATGTAATTCTTTCGATAGGTCTTTGATTTGCATAAACCGCAATACTTAGTATCGACTCACATATTTAATATTCATAATCATATGTATACTCCTATTTATGTCTATTTTAACTCCCAAACCCTAACTTTCAGAGCCAACGCATCAATTTGATGCGTAAATCTTATTTTAGTGGGAATCACAAAGCAGTTCTTCAAACTTTTTCAAAAATAACCAAAATTAGGGTTCATCATAGCAAAGAACACAAAATCAAGAATTTCAATAATTTTGTATGAAAACCCAATAACAAAAGGAAGGATTTCATTACCTAATCGAGCTCTCTCTCGTGTATGCAAGGCTTTATCGAGTTTTGTTTTTAGAAAGGCTATTTTAAGTCTCCTGAAAAGATCGAATTTCATTTTTCGTATCAAAATGCTAAGAACATGTTAAGAACGCGAAGAACGAATGAAGAACGCAAAGAATGCGAAAAACACGAAGAACGTGAAGAACATATTTTCTCTTAAAATTTCGGCAGAGTTTCCCCTCATATCGGGACATATTTCAAAAAAAAAACGAAAAGAGTTTCCTCTATAAAATAAATCAAGAGGAAAATAACAACGAAACTGAAAGAATATACTCAACAACAAGAGATGAAGAACCGGTAGACACCACACATCTTAGGTGAGTGAACGTGTGACGAATCACAGGGTCACTGACGTGCATAGCCGCCTGCACCTAAGTAGGGTATTACACAGATTTCTTCATCAAAATAACTATAAAAGCATAATACGAAGAATAGAAACATAAACGATGGAGAATCGGTAGACACCACGCGTCTTAGATGAGTGAACGTGTGACGAATCACAGGGTCACTGACGTGCATAGCCGCCCGCACCTAAGTAGGGTGTTACACAGATTTCTCCTCGAACCACAACAGGAAAATGAATCGGAAAGAAATATGAATCAAAAACAAAACTTGGAAGAACAAGAGTATGAATTGAAAGCCTAGCTTACGAAGCAACTAAGAGAGGATCATACCTTTCTTCTCCTCGTTCTCCCGGCAGCGCTTCGCTAGCGCTCCTCCCTCGCCTCCCACTCCTCCTCCCAACCTCTCGACCCTAGCCCTTGGGGTGGTGGTGGTAGTGTAAGTTGTAGAGAATGAATGGGTAGGGGGGTATATTTATAGGCCCCAGAAAACCACTAACCATGGTTAGAAAACCATGGTTTAGACCTTAACCATGGTTTTAACGGCCCATGGTTTTGGCCCATGGTTTTAGCCAAAACTTATCCCAAACTTGGAGCTTAAGTTAGAACATTCTAGAGGATTCTAGATTTGCTAATGACGCTTAATTAACACTAATCGTGATTAACTTTCACTAATCGCGATTTAACTTTCGCGGCTTACGCTTATCTTTTGTTAACTATTGATTAGTGTTTACTAATGATCATTAGCGGCTTTCAATCGTCATTAGTTTCTTTAATCTTGTTTAATTAGTCTTGATGACAGTCATTATGGATTAATGACATCTTAGCCTTCCTTCTCTTTCTTCCGAAATTCATAACAAATCGAAACGAAGTCCGATTCACACGAAACAAATTCTGTCGGTTTCCTCTTTACGAGCCGGATCTTATTATATAGGATCCGAGATATGCCCAGTTCAAGGCTTTACAATTATAACAACCTTAAAGGAAGTCTCGTCCTCGAGACTAGAAATGCAGGCATAACAACCTTAAAGAGGATTGAAAACATAACAACCTTAAAGAGAATGAACGTCATGTCATTTAGAATGAACATATACATAATACATAATGTTATCATTCAAACAAGTAGGGGTATTTCTCTCTTATTTCTGCCTCAGGTTCCCATGTGGCTTCTTCAAACTCTTGGTTTCGCCACAATACTTTAACTAGAGGCACCTCTTTGTTTCTCAACTTCTTGATATCCCGTTCAAGTATTTGCACAGGTATCTCTTGGTATGTCAAGTCTGGCTCAACATGTAAATCATCATAACTTATCTTATACTCTGGATCTCTAATGTACTTTCTCAGATTTGATACATGAAATACATCATGTATTGCCGAAAGATGTGGAGGAAGTGCAAGTCTATAGGCAACTTTTCCAATCCGTTGAATAATTTCAAAGGGACCCACGAACCTGGGTGCTAACTTCCCATGCAAGCCAAACCTCTGAACACCCTTCATAGGTGATACTTTGAGAAATACAAAGTCACCTACCTCAAATTCAAGGTCTCTTCGCCTGGTATCACTATAACATTTCTGGCGACTCTGAGCAGTTAATAGTCTTTTTCTAGCAAGTTCTACAGCTTCCCATGTCTCCTGAAGTCTATCTGAATCATAAAGGTTCTTTATTCCGACCTCTTGCCAACATAAAGGAGTAGTACACTTTCGTCCATATAGTGCTTCAAATGGTGCCATGCCAATACTTGTATGGTAACTATTATTGTAGGTGAATTCTACAAGAGGCAAATGTTTAATCCACGGATCCTTCCATTCTAAGGCACATGCTCGTAGCATATCCTCTAGTGTCTGAATCGTACGTTCTGACTGACCATCTGTTTGTGGACGATATGCTGTACTCAAGCATAGTTGTGTACCTAAAGCTTTCATGAAGTTCTCCCAATAGTGTGAGGTGAATCGTGAATCTCGATCAGAAACTACTTCCTTCGGGATACCATGGAGGCGAATCACATGTATAATATATAACTCAGCCAGCTGGTCTGGAGTGAAAGATAAGCTTATGGGAATGAAGTGTGCTACCTTTGTCAGACGATCTATTATAACCCAGATACTATCTTTACTACCAGTCGTTTGAGGTAAGCCAGTAATGAAATCCATGGAAATGCTTTCCCATTTCCATTCAGGTATAGGGAAGGGTTGCAATAATCCTGGTGGCTTTTGGTGTGAAGCCTTTATCTGCTGGCAAGTGAAACATGAATTCACAAACTCAGCAACATCTTTCTTCATTCCCGGCCACCAAAAGTATGAATGAATATCCTTATACATCTTCGTAATTCCTGGATGAATAAATAATCTAGAACAATGAGCTTCTTGTAAGATGTCTTTCCTTAGTTCAGGTGTGTTTGGTACACAAACTCTGTGATGATTATACAGTAAACCATCTTGTATCTGGAATCCCTCTATCTCATTCTTCTCAAGTTGTTGTTTCAAGTCTTTAAGGACTGGATCATCCTCCTGTCCTTTCCTTATTTTATCCCATATTTCTGGTTTGTATCGATGAGAAATAATTATAGTATCAACACTACTATCAAATGGTTTCCATTCACTTAACGTTGATAGTAAACCCCAGAAGTGGATAGCACTCACTAACCCGGGTGAATAAGTTCTTCTGCTAAGTGCATCTGCTACGACGTTCCCCTTACCAGGGTGGTAGGAGATAGTGCAATCATAATCTTTCAACAACTCTAGCCACCGTCTCTGTCTCATATTGAGCTCCTTTTGATCAAACAGATAATTCAAGCTTTTATGATCGGTGAAGATTTCAAAAGTAATACCATACAGGTAGTGTCTCCATATCTTTAAAGCGAAAACTACGGCAGCTAATTCAAGGTCATGTGTTGGCTAGTTCTTCTCATGTGTCCTAAGCTGGCGTGATGCATACGCAACTACCTTACCATGTTGCATAAGAACCGCCCCAAGTCCTTCTTTAGATGCGTCAGTGTACATTGTAAACCCTTCACTCCCAGAGGGTAGAGTAAGGATTGGTGCAGATGTTAGGCATTCTTTCAGTGTCTGAAAACTAGCTTCACATGTAACAGACCATAAGAATGGAACCTCCTTCTGAGTTAGTCTAGTCATTGGCAATGCTATTCATGAAAAGTCCTTCACGAATCTTCTATAATATCCATCTAAACCCAGAAAAGATCGTATTTCTGTGACAGTCTTCGGGCGTTCCCAACTCATCACCACACTAACCTTTGTAGGATCAACTGATATACCTTCCCCAGAAATAACATGGCCTAAGAAAGATACTTCAGATAGCCAGAAGTCACATTTGCTATATTTAGCATACAGTTTGTTCTTCCTTAGAGTTTCAAGTGCCTTCCTGAGATGATGTTCATGCAGATACTTATCCTTTGAGTAAATAAGCACATCATCAATAAAGACTACTACAAAGTGATCTAAGAACTCCTTGAATACTCTATTCATGAGATCCATGAAGGCTGCTGGGGCATTTGTTAGTCCAAAAGGCATAACTAAGAATTCATAATGCCCGTATCTAGTTCGAAAAGCTGTCTTGGGAATATCTGTATCTTTAATTTTCAACTGATGGTATCCAGATCTTAAATCAATCTTGGAATACACAGTTGAACCTTGTAACTGATCAAAGAGATCATCTATTCTTGGCAGAGGATACTTGTTCTTTATTGTCCTCTTGTTTAGTTGTCTATAGTCAATGCACAACCACATCGACCCATCCTTTTTCCTAACAAATAAGACAGGTGCACCCCATGGTGAAGTACTAGGACGAATGAATCCTTTATCTAACAGTTATTGCAATTGTAGCTTTAACTCTCGTAACTCAGCTGGTGCCATCCTATACGGAGGGATAGAGATAGGCTGAGTATCAGGTATGAGAGAGATTTCAAATTCAATCTCTCGCTCAGGTGGTAATTTAGGTAGTTCCTCTGGAAATACATCAGTAAACTCACACACTATAGGCACATCTTCTATCATTCTTTCTGACCCTGATGTAGTGGATACATAAGCTAAATAACCTTGGCACCCTTGCTCTAACAACTGTTGTGCCTTCAATGTAGAGATATATTTGATATTATCATTGGATGTCTTTCCAATGAACTGTAACTCTATCGAGTTAGGAAGGTGGAATGTTACTGTCTTCTGGAAACAGTCAAGACATGCATGATGCCTTTCTAACCAATCCATTCCTAGTATAAGATCAAAGTCCTCCATTTCGATTAGTAGTAGTGAAACAGGTAACTGATGTCCCGCTATCAGTATTATACAATTACCCAGGATTTCTCGGATTATAAATACTTGTCCTCCTAGTCCCTTGATCAGATAGGACTGTTGTACTTCTACTGGTATCTTACCCAAAGTGGGTACTAACCGTCGAGTAATAAATGAATGTGAAGCACCAGAATCAAATAAGGCATGTACTGAAAAGCCATGAATAGTAACGATACCTCGTACGACTGTGCCTGAGTTGTAGGCTTGTTCTTCAGTAATTGCATTGAGCTGGCCATTAGGAATAGGCAAGCTAGAACCCGCAACACTTTGTGGTGGTTGTTGTGTAGGAGACGCTCCTTGTGAGCCTCGACCTCTACCATGTCTTCCTCCATGTGTTGCTCCATTGCTCGAGGTGGATGCTATACTATTAATTGGGGTTGATTTAAATCCTGAACCTCTCAACTTCGGACAATCTTTCTTGATGTGGCCTTCCTGATGACAGTAAAAACACAAACGTGCTCCTGTTTGAGCTGAAGATCCAGCCACAGAGGTGCTAGCTCCTGCTGCTGAGTCGCGAGGATATAGTGGAGGTCTAGAGAAACCCCTTCTTCCTGATAATTCCTGACCCAAGGTCTGTGGTGAGCTTATATTGGAACCGGCTGGATGATAGCGACGATCTCTACGATTATAATGTGCCTTGCTTTTGGACGGTCCACCATTAAAGTGGAAACTTCTTCTTTGGCGATTTTCATCCCTCTCCATCTCAATACGAGAGGCGATGTCCATTGCTTCATCTACGGTTGTGGCTCTAAAACCAGCAAGCTTTTCTCGTAGATCTCCCTGAAGACCGCTAACAAATTTGGTAAGACACTCTTGTGGTGAAGCTTCTAGAGCTAGTGAGTACCGTAGTAGCTCAGTAAAGTGGATATGATAATCTCTTATAGTCTTAGAACCCTGATTCAGAGAAGCCAACTCTCTCCTCTTTAATTCTTCCCAATGAGAGGGACAAAAGTGAGCTCGGAACCTCTCTTCGAAGATATCCCATGGAACAGGGTCTGCTAACTTCTTGGAAATTGCTCTCCACCATCGTCTTGCATAGTCTGCTAAGGAGTAATCAGCAAAGTGTACCCAAGTATCTGCTGGTGCGTGTATTCTTCTCAGCATCCTACTGACGTCATCAAGCCATAATTCAGCCTCAGCAGGTGTCTCTACACCTTTGAATCGAGGAATTTTTCCCTTTCGGTAATTATCTAGTAATGTTTGGTGTCTAAGAAGGGCCTTCTCCATTGCTCCTTCAACCGGGGTAGGAGCAGACTCAGTTGAAGGATGGTAAATAGATTCTTCCTCAGAAAGATGGACAGAACCTTCAATCCTAGCATCCGCAGGCTTAGATGCCTCGGGTCTCTCAGCCTGTGCATTGAGCCTCTCCTCCAATGCTTGTTGCCTTTGCCCCATGTCTTGGAGCATTGCCATCAGCCGCTAATTGTCTAGACATGTCTTGGTCTGCCATGATCCTGGGATGAGTCAAGTTCAAAGGTCAGATCCTATATGTCTTAGCATGATGTACATAAGGGACAATGACTTGTGAATGGTACTGCAGTCATTTATTAAGATCAAAGGATCTTAATACAACCTTAGTTTCTGAATACCGCTCATAGTTATTAATTACTAAATAAATTACTGGAGTAACCAAGCTCTGATACCAATCTGTAACGACCCCGTTTCCCGGGCCATCGGATCCTCCCATATCTGGATCTGGTTACTCAGCAATAGTTTATTCAGCAATCACAACTAACATTCAGAAATAGACTGCAAATAAAAATACTCAAAAGAAAGTATTTCAACACTTTTCCATTCACAAAACAAAGTTCAGATGATACACTGTCGCACTATAACCATTTACATGTACATCAACTTGAAAGGAAAATATACAAAAGATTACTAACTACCTTAAAGAGTAAAGCTACTGTGGCTGGCTGGATGTCTAGTATGTAAGCCGGATGAATTTTTAAAGTCCTTGCGATGGCTCACCAATACCTATTGGGTTTTCCATAAATCATAGGATAAATATTAGCGAATGCTAAGTAACAAAGAAGAGAAAAGCAAACAAATTGTGTAATTTTTCAAAACTCGATATCACAAAAATTTCATTCCTTTTCATTAATTTAAGTCCTATTCCTTTCTATTCCACATCAGGGATTAGTCCAGGGGAACCCCACCATTCTTGGACTCCTAAGCTGTGGACGCTTCGGGATTGGAGATTGTGTTGATCTTGGTAAGCTTATGCTGCCGCACGTCGCCTCAACCAATCCTCCAATACTACCCTGACAATTTCCTTTTCTTTTATTAAACATGGTCTCAACCCTCAGCCTGGAAAAACAATAGAGCACACCATCCTCGAGGACTTGGTTGCTTAAAACCTCAGGCTAACATGTAATCATATAACCTAGCGGCTTTAAATACATGTTATCGTGACCCAACCGCTATTGAACCACCCGTGCCTCCACATGGCACGACCACATCTTCCGTCGTTCCAACCCGAATATATTGGCTCCTGGTACCACACGTTGCAAAACATTCAATTTGTGCGCACTTATCATAATAGGGCAACCGTGTACCACCTAGGTAGGGAAACGCCAATACGGGTTCCTTCCGACAACCTACAGGTTGCATGCCCGACCTGTAGTACTACTCCCAGTCATCCTTATCGTGACACATGATCCTTTTCAGGATCCAACTCCAATCACACCAATTCACATGATGTAATTCTTTCGATAGGTCTTTGATTTGCATAAACCGCAATACTTAGTATCGACTCACATATATAATATTCAATCATATGTATACTCCTATTTATGTCTATTTTAACTCCCAAACCCTAACTTTCAGAGCCAACGCATCAATTTGATGCGTAAATCTTATTTTAGTGGGAATCACAAAGCAATTCTTCAAACTTTTTCAAAAAATTCCAAAATTAGGGTTCTTCGTAGCAAAGAACACAAAATCAAGAATTTCAATAATTTCGTATGAAAACCCAACAACAAAAGGAAGGATTTCATTACCTAATCGAGCTCTCTCTCGTGTATGCAAGGCTTTATCGAGTTTTGTTTTTAGAAAGGCTATTTTAAGTCTCCTGAAAAGATCGAATTTCATTTTTCGTATCAAAATGCTAAGAACATGTTAAGAACGCGAAGAACGAATGAAGAACGCGAAGAATGCGAAAAACACGAAGAACGTTAAGAACATATTTTCTCTTAAAATTTCGGCAGAGTTTCCCCTCATATCGGGACATATTTCAAAAAAAACGAAAAGAGTTCCCTCTATAAAATAAATCAAGAGGAAAATAACAACGAAACTGAAAGAATATACTCAACAACAAGAGATGAAGAACCGGTAGACACCACACATCTTAGGTGAGTGAACGTGTGACGAATCACAGGGTCACTGACGTGCATAGCCGCCTGCACCTAAGTAGGGTATTACACAGATTTCTTCATCAAAATAACTATAAAAGCATAATACGAAGAATAGAAACATAAAAGATGGAGAATCGGTAGACACCACGCGTCTTAGATGAGTGAACGTGTGACGAATCACAGGGTCACTGACGTGCATAGCCGCCCGCACCTAAGTAGGGTGTTACACAGATTTCTCCTCGAACCACAACAGGAAAATGAATCGGAAAGAAATATGAATCAAAAACAAAACTTGGAAGAACAAGAGTATGAATTGAAAGCCTAGCTTACGAAGCAACTAAGAGAGGATCATACCTTTCTTCTCCTCGTTCTCCCGGCAGCGCTTCGCTAGCGCTCCTCCCTCGCCTCCCACTCCTCCTCCCAACCTCTCGACCCTAGCCCTTGGGGTGGTGGTGGTAGTGTAAGTTGTAGAGAATGAATGGGTAGGGGGGTCTATTTATAGGCCCCAGAAAACCACTAACCATGGTTAGAAAATCATGGTTTAGACCTTAACCATGGTTTTAACGGCCCATGGTTTTGGCCCATGGTTTTAGCCAAAACTTATCCCAAACTTGGAGCTTAAGTTAGAACATTCTAGAGGATTCTAGATTTGCTAATGACGCTTAATTAACACTAATCGTGATTAACTTTCACTAATCGCGATTTAACTTTCGCGGCTTACGCTTATCTTTTGTTAACTATTGATTAGTGTTTACTAATGATCATTAGCGGCTTTCAATCATCATTAGTTTCTTTAATCATGTTTAATTAGTCTTGATGACAGTCATTATGGATTAATGACATCTTAGCCTTCCTTCTCTTTCTTCCGAAATTCATAACAAATCGAAACGAAGTCCGATTCACACGAAACAAATTCTGCCGGTTTCCTCTTTACGAGCCGGATCTTATTATATAGGATCCGAGATATGCCCAGTTCAAGGCTTTACAGGAGAGACTCACAGATTTGACAGCACCTGAGTTTGGCTCGTTTGATTTTGCAGACGCCATGGCCGGCAGTTCTGAGGATCACTTCCGTCAGCCTGAGCACTTCGTATTGGATTAGGGAGCGATCAACTCCACCCTGATCGCCTCGTTAGAGAACGTCCAGCAGCAGTTGAGGGATCAGGGAGCATTCATGCTCGACATGAGGAGAGAGATGGAGCAGATGCGAGCAGAGAGAGCAGAGCACGAGCAGAGGAGAGAGGGGCTGAGGATCCCAGAGGATGCTGATGCAGCAGCCGCAGCAGCAGCCGCAGCAGCCGCAGCCGCGGCAGGAGGAGCACCACGACCGATGCGGGAGTTGCACAACCCCGGATCGACACTGACACACCACTGGGTAGTACTTCCAGCCATCGTGGGGGACTTCAAGTTCCCCCCGAACACCTTGCAGCTACTCCCTCGCTTCCACGGGCTCGCTACTGAGGAGCCCCATCTCCACCTCCAGGAGTTTCTGATGATTTGCAGTACTGTCCACGACCGTCAGGTGGACCAGGACACGATCCGGATGATCGCCTTCCCCTTCTCCCTAGCAGACAGAGCAGCCACCTGGCTGAAGCATTTGGGGAGGTTTGTTTACACCTGGGAGCAGCTCCGCACCGAGTACTTGAACAAGTATTATCCACTCGGGCGGACCAATGCAGCGAGGGCCCTGATCAGCAACTTCTCCATGCTCCCCAACGAGCAATTCCATGAGGCATGGGAGAGGTTTCGTGAGCTTACTGACTGATGCCCGCACCATGATATCTCGAAGCCGAACCTTGTGCAGAGCTTCTTCAGCGGGCTGACACCAGAGCTCCAGGGCCTGGTGAATGCTTCTTGTGGCGGGTCCTATTTCGCCAAGGATCACGACCAGGTCTGGGCCATCTATGAGGAGATGGTCGAGAACTATATGGTGATGTCCCAGACCCGGTTATACACTCAGGGGAGACCCCAGCAGCAGCCAGGACCCGTGCAGTACCAGAGGATAGCACGGGTCGACGTCGGTCCATCCAGTTCATCCGCAGTTGCAGCAGCACAGGCAGAGTCGTCTGCTGCGGGTATGGGTATTATTAGCGAGAAGTTGGACCGGATGGAGCTGATTGAGAAGAAGCAGTGCCAGGGCATCACGCAGATGGAGCAGATGGCACAGACTCTGAGCGACATGAAGACCCAGCTCATGTGTCTCCAGGAGGCACAGACGGCTTCCCAGCCCCGTCTTCAGTCGCGAGGCGATACCGGCGGCAGCAGCAGCTCGTCCCAGCGCTCCAGCTCCTTTCAGCAGCCTAGACAGGTTCACCTTGTACAGGCAGAGCCGTACCAGCAGCAGCAGCCCTCTTACCAGTCCCCACCATCTCCAGACTTGCAAATGGTGGTATACCAGCCGGATCAGCCTCTGGCAGTACTCCCGCCAGCCCAGTACGACGCAGAGCCGTTGATGGATGTCAATGGGATTTGGTATGACCGTCCCCAGCCTGGGATCCGACGAGACCATCCCGGATTCAGGTGGGGGAGTGGAGGTACCCAGCCCCAGCAGCAGTCATCCGGTCAGGGAGGGCAGTATGGCCAGCAGAGGGATCACCAACAGCACCAGCCCCCAGCCTACCAGCCACACCAGCAGTCGTCCTTCGTTCCTCATCCCTATCAGCAGCAGGGACAGTCTTGGAGACGTGAGCAGCAGGCTCACCAGCCACACCAGCAGCAGCATCCTTCCTCCTACCCCTCTCAGCAGCAGCAGCACCAGTTCCAGTAGCCTCATCACCAGAGAGGCTACCCGTCGGGCTCCCATGAGAGCCCTGCCTTGGACGACATAGCCCGCCTCCTCACAGACCAACATGCTACCTTTAGACGGGAGATGGACGAGTTCCGCCAGGAGATGCGAGACCTGATGAGAGGGAAGGCCGCCATCCCTGCACAGATAGAGCCGAATCCGAATAGCCTGAAGAGGAAATCTGAGCAGGTAGCTTACACTGAGCACGCCACTCCTAGTGATCCATTTGTTGATACATCTTCGGATCTGTTTGATGCTGATTTTGTTGCACTTAGGAGCGGTAGGACACCAGCAGGCGGTGGCGCCTCGTCTGAGCTACACCACGAGGACACATCCGGGGCGCCAGATCAGGAAGAGGAGAGCGGTACTGAGGCCGCACACGATGATGATGGTGGTACTGATGCCACCAAAGATGTTGATTCCACCGACGGTACTGAGGCCGTCGCTTCACCAGTTCGAGGAGGTGGTACTGACGCCACCAGGAGAGCCGAGCCAGCACGCGGTACTGAGGCCGCGAGACGTCTAGCAGAGCCAGCCAGTGGTGGTACTGAGGCCACCGGTGTTCGTTTTGAGAGAGATGTTGTTTTTCCTTCTGTTGATGTATCTCAGAACAATGTTTTGAATAAAGGAAAAGGTTTAGTTTCTTCTGGTCCCACTGTGGTGATTGATGTATGTGCGGATCCGGCCGTTGAGCCGTCTAGACCTCTTCCTAGTCCTTCATCTGAGAAGGACCCTGTGATCCCCTTCCCTAGAGCCCTTCAGATGGGGAAGGGGAAGAAAAGAGAAAAAGACCCAAAAAAGAGAGAGCAGGAGGAGTTCAGCCAGAGCATGATCGACAGATTTCACATACAGCTGACCCTTCAGGAGGCTTTGCAGCACATCCCCCTTTTTCAGCGATCACTGAGAGATAGGACCACAGTCAGGAGGAGGAGGAGGAACCATCATTCAGAGATACATGTGCTGACGAAAGCCACGTGCTTCGCGATCCAGAACCGCCTGCCGGTCAAGAGGCCAGATTCAGGAGCCCCGTATGTCAGATGTCAGATTAGTGAGCAGAGGTTCGACCAGACTCTATTGGATAGCGGATCGTCTATCGACCTCCTTCCGGCAGCCCTTCTCGACCGCTTCGAGTTGGGCACTCTTCGACAGAGCAGGATAGTCCTTCAGTTTGCTGATCGATCTGTCAAGAGGCCGAAGGGGTTGTTGCGAGACGTTATCGTCACTATTCAGGGCCTGCAATTCCCCGTGGACTTCGTAGTGTTGGACATGGAGATCCCTGATTCAGTGGCCGATACCCCCATCATCCTCGGTCGTCTGTTCTTGGCCACAGCCAAGGCGGTGACTGATCATGATAGAGGGAAGGTATACTTTCACGTCGAGGGCGAGAGTGTACAAATAGAGACGGTCGAGGACTACAGAGCCAGAGAGAGAGCATGCTCAGAGGCCAGCATAGATACAGAGCAGCTGACAGACGTCGGGTTAGACATCCACCAGGACTGTGATTTTGTGATCACAAATGATGAGGCAGCATGGGCAGACCCTTCAGCACAGGCCATCCTCTCATTTCCAGACACCACTGATGCAGAGATGACAGCAGAGGAGAGCTTGGAGAGCACAACCCTGGTCCAGGATACTACAGAGGCAGCAGAGCCGGTTCTCGACCGCGACACGGTTTCCAGTGATGGTGGTACTGAGGCCACCTTGTGTGATGGTGGTACTGATGCCACCTTATTTGATGCAGATCCCTCGGATTCAGAGTCTGATTGGGCAGATTGTGATGACCAGATGCCAGACCTGAGTCCACCTGAGCCTACAGATGAAGAGGAGGTAGAGGCAGAGCAGATCAGAGACAGCACAGTTGAGCCGCCTTCTCCAGATCTAGTTTGCGAGAGCTCGCTTCCTTTCTCCCAGGCAGATTTGGCAGATTTAGCAGCATTCACTCACCTACTTCCGAAGCCAGATTTGCCAGCACCCAGCTGTCCAGAGCTGAAGCCGCTCCCTACTTCGCTGAAGTATAGATTCCTTGCGGGTGAACCTGAGATGTACCCAGTCATCATCTCCGCCGATCTGACTGGAGAGCAAGAATCCCGTTTGATGGGGGTTCTTGAAAAGAATCGCAAGGCAATCGGATGGAGCGTAGCAGATCTCCATGGGATTAGTCCATCAGTGTGCTCCCACCATATTTATCTCGAGGAGGGGGCGAAGCCGTCGCGTGAGTTCCAGCGGCGGCTGAACCCCAACCTGAGAGAGGTCGTGATGAAGGAAATATCAAAATGGTGTAGTGCAGATTTCATTTATCCCATTTCCGACTCCAAGTGGGTCAGCCCCTTGCATGTGGTGCCCAAGAAGACGGGCATCACGACTGTGATCAGTGAGTCGGGAGAGGAGATTGCTACACGAGTACCCACCTCTTGGAGGGTCTGTGTTGACTACAGGAAACTCAACCAGGCCACCAAGAAGGACCATTTCCCCCTGCCTTTTATTGACCAGATCATTGAGAGACTGGCAGGGAAGAGCCATTATTGCTTCCTGGATGGGTACTCGAGCTACAACCAGGTGGCCATCGCTCCTGAGGATCAGGAGAAGACCCCCTTTACCTATCCCTTTGGTACATATGCCTTTCGACGCATGCCATTTGGGCTATGCAACGCCCCTGCGACTTTTCAGAGGTGCATGCTGTCGATCTTTTCGGACATGGTAGGGGAGTGTTTGGAGGTCTTCATGGACGATTTCTCGGTCTACGGTGACGGATTCGACTCCTGTCTTGACTGCCTAGACCGAGTACTCCAGCGATGTATTGGGTACCATTTGGTTCTATCTTGGGAGAAGAGTCACTTCATGGTGACTCAAGGGACGATGCTTGGCCATATCATCTCCAACAGGGGCACGGAGGTTGATCCGACCAAGGTTGATGTCATTAGAAAACTCGCACCGCCGTCCAATTTGAGGCAGCTACGGTCATTCCTGGGGCATGTTGGTTTTTATCGGAGATTTATTCATGATTTCAGCAGGATTGCCCGGCCGTTGACTGACCTCTTGACGAAAGACACCAAGTTCCTTGTCGATGACAAGTGTCTTTCGTCCTTTGCGATTCTCCAGCAGTGTGTTATTGAGGCTCCTGTCCTCCAGCCGCCTGATTGGTCTCTCCCATTCGAGATCATGACGGATGCCTCCGATTTTACCGTAGGGGCAGTGCTGGGACAGAGGAGGGATGGAGTTCCATTTGCTATTCACTACGCTAGCCGCACATTGGATTCCGCCCAGCGGAATTACACGGTCACAGAGAAGGAGATGCTAGCCGTAGTGTTTGCCCTAGATAAGTTTCGATCTTATATCATTGGATCTAGAGTGACCCTGTACACAGATCACACCGCCATCAGGTACCTCATGGCAAAGAAGGATGCCAAGGCCAGACTTACTAGATGGATCCTTCTACTCCAGGAGTTCGACATTGAGATCAAGGATAAGCCTGGAGTCAAGAATGTGGTGGCGGATCACCTCTCCCGTATAGAGCAGCCTGAGGAGTCTGAGCAGATAGATCCCATTTGTGAGACCTTCCCAGATGAGGCGATCCTTGCTATCGCCTCACTCCCGTGGTATGCCGATATTGTGAACTTTCTCGTTGCTGGGAAAGTCCCACAAGATTGGCCCAGGCAGAGGCTTGAGACCTTCCTTGCGAAGGCCAAGTCCTACCACTGGGAGGATCCCATCCTTTACCACGAAGGAGGGGATAACATCTGGCGTCGGTGTATTCCTCAGGAGGAACACCATAGCGTCCTCACTTACTGCCACAAGCTTGAGGCAGGAGAACATCATTCTGGGAGGAGAACGGCACAGAAAGTGCTCCAATCCGGCTTGTGGTGGCCTACCCTATTCAAGGACTCTGATGAGTTCGTGAAGAGGTGTACTGACTGTCAGAGGATGGGCACTTGTGGACAGCGTGATATGATGCCGATGCAGCCCATTCACTTCTGTGAGGTTTTTGACGCATGGGGCATCGATTTCATGGGTCCATTCCCTAAGAGTCAGGGATTTGAGTACATTCTGTTGGCCGTGGATTATGTTAGTCGTTGGGTTGAGGCTATCCCCGCCCGAGCCGCTGATGCGAGGACAGTTTGCAGATTTTTGAGGAGGCACATCATCACGCGGTTCGGGGTTCCACGAGTTCTGATTTCTGATGGGGGGTCTCATTTCATCAACGACCAGGTGAAGGCCCTTGCTAGCGAGTTCGGTATAGACCATCGTGTTGCTACACCTTACCATCCACAGACGAATGGTCTAGCCGAGGTGTCGAATAGGGAGATCAAGACTATATTGCAGAAAGTCGTCCGCCCTGACCGAAAGGATTGGTCACAGCTTTTGGACTCGGTCTTGTGGGCATATAGGACGTCTTTCAAGACACCATTGGGCACATCTCCCTTTCGCCTCGTATATGGCAAGCCGTGCCATTTACCTGTTGAGTTGAGGACAGGTCACTATGGGCAGTTACAGATATTCTTATGGATCCAGATGGTGTAGGAGACCAGAGGAGGGCAGAGTTAGTAGCCCTGGAGGAGTTGAGAGATACAGCTTTCTCAAACAGCCTACATTATAAGGAGAGAGTGAAGGAGTGGCATGATTCTCACATCAGCCACAAGCATTTTGAGATTGGACATAGAGTATGGCTGTTTGATGCGAGGTTACGTTTATTTCCAGGGAAGCTACAGAGCAAATGGAAGGGACCCTACTTGGTCAGAAAGGTACACGACAACGGTAGCATCGATATATCTGAGTTGTCTTCTGAGAGTACCTTTCGAGTGAACGGCCAGCGGCTCAAGCCATTTCTAGATCATGAGCCGCGGGTCGCTGATCTTGCCCCTATTCATTTTGCGTGAGATGTGGTCTTTGACTCACATCTAATGCATCTCACTCCTGAGTTTCACTGTTCTTCCGCCTTGTATAGATCCAGATGTCTATATCACTACATTCTTTAGTCCCACATCCCTTTCTTCATCTTGTGATTATGCTATACTTAGGGTGCACTTTACCCTAAGTATAGGGGGGATGTAGGACCTTCGGGTATCTCTTTGTTTCTGTCTACCTCTGTTTTGCTGCCTATACTTAGGGATATTTCACCCTAAGTATAGGGGGGTAGACCCTGTACATTCTCCACTCGGTTTTCCCTTAGTGTACAGCCTGCTATACTTAGGATTACTTGATCCTAAGTATAGGGGGAAAACCCGAGACCCTCTTGACTTTTCATTTATTCGTCTTTGTATATAGCCTTCCTTTTCACTTCCCTATACCTAGCACGAGTTATGTCTTCTTCATCGCTCTTGACTCTGAGGACATCGTTCGAGCTAAGTATAGGGGGTGTGTATATTTCATATATACTTTAGCCATAACTCGTACTTTGTGTGAGTATGTAAATAAATAAAATGGCTAAAAATCACAAAAATTAAAAAAAAATCATGTACATAAACTTCTTTTATTCGCACATAAATAGCTAGTGTACAAAATTATTTTTGTAAAAATGATTTCAAAAAATCTTTTGTGTAAAGTTTGTGTAAATATTTTCTTATCAAAATTATGTATATAGTACAAAATTTTTCCAAAATGTTTTGAAAATCAAAAGTTTGCAAAAATCTTGTGTAAATGTGTGTAAATATCTTTTTGCAAAACTTGCACTTCATGCATCATCCATTCATGATTTCAAAACATTTTTCAAAAATTTTGCATGCTTGTAAAATTTGTGTAAATAGCATCTTTTTGTACATATGTATATAGTTTTTCTGGATGATAGTTGACATTTAAACTAGCCTGGAATCAAATTGAGAAATGGAGCTTGATTAAGATCTTAATTCACCTAACTTCTAAGAGGAACCTTATAGGGCTTAGGTTTAAGGCTTTTCAGGTCCATGGTGACTTAATTCTTTGAGTCCACTAGGCTATGATCACATGTCATCTCAATGAGCCTAAGTAGAGCACTTAACAACAACACATGACTCATAAAGATTATGGCTTTACTTGGACACCAGCACATGCACCGAGCTCTCTACGGATGAGGTGGTGAGGAGGCAGTCTTCCTTGACTTGGGGTAGCATATGAG
This sequence comes from Ottelia alismoides, assembly GCA_037367405.1. NCBI lineage: Eukaryota > Viridiplantae > Streptophyta > Magnoliopsida > Alismatales > Hydrocharitaceae > Ottelia > Ottelia alismoides. Next base: position 351,251 of record JAZKJV010007144.1, read on the forward strand.
GGTAGTACTTCTAGGCGGAACCTCTCTTCTTCTTTTAGTGAAGGAAGTGCGTCTCAACTTGGTCTGGTTGCCATGAGGTCTAACGACGGGAGTTGTGGGTTGCAATAAAGCTTCAAAAGAGGGATAGTCTACTGGCTCAAGAGGAAAAACTCCTTGTATATATGTTGCACATGTATATGTTGTATAGATGCACTTGAAAAAAAATGTGCAAAAAGAAAATAACTCCAAAAAAAGTGGCGGGTCTGAGAGAAAATGATAATCCCACCGGAGTATGTACATAGAGTGCAATAAGCAAAGCTTGGTTTCATGATCCACCTGATGTAGCTTGCAGCAGGGAGACTTGGCTACACTGGTCAAGCTCCCAAGGGTACTTGGCTACACTGGCCTTGACCCATTCTCTTCTTCCTTCTCTTCTTGAGCCGGTTGAACGTGAACTTAGAAGGGAATACCCCGCTCCTCGAGGAAAGAGTGGCCAGATTGAGGTCATAGAGTTACCTTGTTGGGGAGGTGATGAATCAACGGTTCATCGCCTTTATTCTTTTATTTTAGCCTCTTTTCCTTAGTCAAATACCTGTAAATACCCATTAATTTCATAAAATTACCATTTCGCATGCATTTGTTAATTATGCATTTTTAACACTTTTTGTATATAAATAAAAGAATAAAGAAGAAAAGAAAAAGAAAAGGAGGTATTTATGCAATGAATACAGACTGACCCAAACCCTGAGAGAAGGTCTAGACTTGACCTGATCGACCAGGAATAAAGTAGGGGGAGATAGGGTCTTCTGTCAGAAGAAAATCAAAAATATCTTGTACATATTTTCATGTAAATTTGTATAAAACTTACATTATTTTATTTGTACATAATTTGACCTCAAACCACTTACTTTTGTAAATAAAAGTTATAAATAAAACTGTATTGTAAATAATAAAAATATTTGTAAAATAAAAAAATGTATATATTGTAAATAATTACACCCAGAAAAAGCCGTAATGCGATAATTGAAACATCAATTCCGGCTCCATACGAGCTCAAATCGAACCAAACTCACTTCCATAATACTATAAATTAAATTATCTTTCAAATGGCTGTGGTTTCGTATTCTTTGGAGTTACGGTAAAAAAGTCGGTTTTCTAGGGTGTATTGTGCAGTTTACCCATATATTTGTTTATATAATTATTAATATTTATTTTTACTTAATGTATATATTATAAATATTGTTTTCAATTAAAATAAAAACTAAAAAAATTAATTAAAAAAATCTTGTATAAAAATTGTTTCCTTATTTGCACCTATGTACATTATATTATATGTATATAATATATGGATACCACTAACTTCCTTAAATAAAAACCATCAAAAAAATTTAATTACCTAACATTAATTAATTAATTTAAATTAATTCCGAATTTTTTATTTAATTATTTGATTTTATTTGATTTATGTGACTTAATAAGCTGCCATATATATTGGATTTGATTGCATACCTTTAATGGCCACCATTAAGGTGGCCAATTAATTTCCAATTAATTTATTAATTTATTTAATTTATTTATTTCGAATTTCGTAATTAATTATTTAATTAATTTATTAATTTAATTATTTTATTAATCCACCCAATAAACACCTTCCTTTTTGTAAATATTTTCCATTTTTGATTTTTGCCTCTTTTTAATGGGCTCCTCCTCCCTCATTCTCATTTGATCAATCTTTGGAGAGAGGAGCCCGATCTCCGAGCAGCTACTCGTTGCAGAAGGGTGCTTAGCCTCCGAGCCGTCCGGTGACAGCGTGTTGGGTCTCGTCGAGGCCATCATAGCATTTCCGATCCCAAGGTGAGATCCCAATTTTTCTTTTCGCCATTAGTCTTAGGTAAATCGTAGGTGTAATTTTAGGTCCCCACTTGATTAGTTTTTAGGACTTTAAAAATCACCAAAATTTCTCATCAAATATATTTCGCCCGACACCGATCTCTCATCTCACGTCTCGATCTTTCCATCTTCACGTTCCACCTCATGCAATCTTCCACCTTCGGCCACGCACAGTGACTGGAGATACGGATCTCTCCACCATCTCATCGAGATCCGCCCATTCACACATCTCATTTTGTGTATAAATAAAAATAAATAAATAAAATTATTTTTCCTATTTATCTTACATTCATTTTTGCAGGAAAGAAAAAAATTATTTTTCTCTAATCTTTGTTTTGCAGGAATAAATAACAAAAACAAAAAAAATAATAGTTGTTTTTATTTCTAATGTTTGTTTTGCAGGAAAATCAAAATAAAAATGGGATTTTTACCCAGCAGACCCTGGAATCTTTTGCAATTACCGCTACAACCCTCAAAACATCGATATTCCTCTCACGACCCTTTAAACTTGCTAACCCTTAACGGGCAGACCCTCGGGTTTGCATCCGTCTCTTATTGCACTAACGACCGTTATGACAGGAGTGAAGTTCCTATTTTACCCTTCTTTTGTGGACCGTTTGAGGGGCATGTCCTAACTTTCCCCCACCAATTCCAACGGCTATTTCCAAGCTGCAACTAACTTTATTGGATCTCAAAACAAGTACACGCAGGGCAGTTAAATTGCCCAACCACCATGAAAACTCGCCAAGCAGATTATTGTTCCCAACATCCAGAACCTCCAACATCGTGCAGTTTGACAGATTCGCAGGGAGTGCACCTTGTAGCTGATGCTTGTTCAAATTTATGGTCCTTAAGTTGCATGTACTATTGAAGTTTGGTGGAATAAATCCACTTAATTTGTTCCCTTTAAGATTCAGAACACGAAGTTCCTTCATTTGAGCAAAACATGTACGAAGTTTGATGGAATAAATCCACTTAATGTTGTTGGCAGACAAGTCCAGGTAACTCAGTTTGAGTTGATATTTCAAGAAGGCGGGGAACCAGATGATGCTGCAAGATGCCAATTTCAAGGTGGTAATGTTTGGGAATGAGGAAGAGACTTCAAGGTCTGTAATACTCAGCCTGTTATACGAGAGGTCCAACCTCAAGAGATTTGGGAGGCCCGGCAATAGATTCAGGCTAATTGTCCCGCTGAAGTTGTTGTTAGAAATATCCAAGATCTTGAGGCTAGAGAACTTGAAGATAAAGAAGGGAATAGGACCTTGCAATCTGTTCCTTCTCACATCAAAAGTTTTCAGTGGAGGAGAAGCTTTCGATAATTCTTCCAAACAATCAGAAAGCATATTTTCATGCAAACCTAGAGTCTTCGCCAATGCAAAGCTGCAACCTCACCAAGGTCCCAAGATCACCAATCGATCCTGGAAAGTCCCCACCAAGAAGTGGATTATTGGACGCATCTAATGTCGTCAGATTTCGCTGACGAAAGATTTTCTCCGGAAGCGAGCCAATGAGGCCCGTATAGCGTAGGCTTAGAACCTGTAGCGAAGAGAGATTACCCACAAATGAAGGCACCTCGGAGGAGAAGTTGTTCTGATCCAAACGCAGCACAGTTAGGGATCCGAGCTTCGGCAGAGAGGCGCTCATGACGCTTCCGCGTCGGAAGGTCAGGGTTCCTGAGCTCCACCCGTTGTGAGGAGTAGAGCGTCGAGAAATCCAGGGAGACGAGATTGGTGAGGCTCGCAACACCCATCGGGATCTGGCCGGCGAAGCCAGAATAGGAGAGGTTGAGGGCGTTCAACCTCCCGAGCATCTCGAACCCCCTTGGTGTCCCCGACGAGGCCTCGCTGAAGTTGAGGTTGTTGAAGGAGAGGTTGAGGGAGACGATCGAGGTGAGGCTAAAGAGGGCGCCGGGGTCCACCTTACCCGTTAGGAAGCGTCCGCTGAGGTCGAGACCGGTGACCTCACCCGTTCCGTTGTCGCAGGTGACGCCGGGGTCCACCTTACCCGTTAGGAAGCAACCTTTTCAACCGGGAGGGAGACATCGAGGTCGTCGAGCAAGCAGAAGAGACGTCGACGGGGTGAGAAGGAAGGAAGGGATCGATGGTCGCGAGGTGGAATTGGAGGTGACGAAGTGTCGTGTCCCTCTTTATCCGAGCTTCCCGCCAAAACCCTAAATCCAGGCCACGTGGCACATCCCTAACGATTGTGTCGTACAAGGGTTACCATATAGACTCTGGTTAGGTTACGAAGGAGACGTCACACGGACGGAGGGTTCGTGAGGTAAAACGGCGCAAGTTTAAGGGGTCGTGAGAGGAATATCGATGTTTTGAAGGTCGTACCGGTAATTGCAAAAGATTCCAGGGTCTGCCGGGTAAAAATCCCAATAAAAATTAAAAAAAAATCTTCTCCTTTACACTTACTGATTACCTTTGCTGTTTACATTGTAAAAAATCCTCTAACATTTTTTTTTGCAGATAACAAATAAAAGAAATAAAAAAATAAAATAAAAAAAACAAAAAAATAAAATTGCAAGCAGGCAGCGGCCATCAACCCGCCGCCCGCAACCCCATCACGCAACCAGCCGCCGCGTGGTCCCGCCTCCTCAGGCGCACCACCGCGCGGGAGCCGCTGGCGCCCCCACCTGCTCTTGCCATCGCGGTCTCCCGCCGCCGCCACTTCAGCCCCGCCTCCAGCGGCGGCCTCCCGCCATCTGAGCGCCGCCCTCCGCTACAGGAAGACCCCCGCGCACGCCTCCGCCTCCTCCAGGCCGCGCCGCCCCACCTCCCCGCGTCCTCCCAGCGACCTTGACCAGCCACCTCCAGCGGCGCCGCTGCCACGGCGGAACCGCGACCGCCTCCACCAGCCTCCGCGACCCGCGCCTCCAGCCGCGCGGCCGCGCACTAGCCACCGCCCTCTCCCGCCGGCCCCTCTGCTCCAGATCCTTGGAGGTGGGCGGCGGCACCCCCTTCTCTTCTTTGGATGATTGGAAACGAAGGAAGCTTTAGGGCTTTGTTTTTAAAATAAAAAAAAGTAGGGCAATTGCAGACAAGCCCCTGAAGCCTTTTAAAAGTGCAAAGAGACCCCCAGTCCAGAACTGCACATGCAAGGGATGCTCCCCACTGGGTAATTTGTGAATTTCACCTGAAGAACATTTATGGTATATTTTAAGCAATAACTTTACGCAAATTACATTTAAGTCCTTGTACTTGCAGACTTTTACTTTGCATGCGCTCTTCATTAGAATAAATATTTTTATGTTTCGAAAAATTCTCAAAAAAATGGTATATAATCCTGCTGAAGTCTTTATCATTGTATAAATTTTTCATAGCTTTTTGTGGATATTTGATATATTTATAAAAATAAAAAACAATGTCTTTTTGCATGTCTAAACTTTGAAAATTCATAAAAAAATAGAAAATTTGCCTAAAAATTCCAAAAAAAATAGTGTAAGTGTATTTTAATCTCTTTTATTTTCTGACCAACTTTTTTTGTGCATTTTTCATTTATAAAAACAAAAAAATGCGAAAAACAAAAAAAATCTTATAAAAATTGTAGAAAATTATACAAAAATCCAAAAATTCTGATCTTGGTCTCTATTTGTAGATATTTCTTTATAGTTTTTGTGAAAAATTAATCTCCAGGAGTTTTGAGCATTAAAGGATTTTTAACTTGAAAAATACTCCTTTGTGTCCACTGTTTTGTTTTCTTTCCACTGTTTTATTCATTTTGTTTTTAACTTGAAAAATACTCCTGCGTGTTTTTGTTTATTGTGCTTCTTTTAAAAATTAAAAAAATAATAAAAAAAATCAAAAACCACTAAAAAATTAGTTTTCAGAAATTTGGCTACTTAGTTTTTAAATCGTGCTCCTTGTGTTCGACCCTGATCGCTATACCAGGTAAAAAGAATAGCGAAAGACCGCTTACATTTGTTTCATTGATTTCTATATTTTCTGAGTGGTTTCAATTAATTTTTTCTCGTTGACCGAATCCCGTGGTTGAGAACGACGACACATTTTTGCATATTATTTACACCTCTCTCGACAGCACGGATTTTGTGTCATCAGGAGGGTTGTCAAGTTGCCATTTCTGAGGTGGAGAGCTTAGACCTCACATTCACAGGATAAGAAAAGATTCATGGTCTTCAGGGTTTGTGATTGATGACTTGTTCTGATCTGGAGCATTGAGGAGTCTTGGTTATAGATTAGTGGAACTTAGAGGCTGTTGAGTTTTAGACTTAAGTCCAAATAAGGTTCCGACACATTAATAATCCAAAGATCTGATCGAGCTCCATACCTTAATTTAATGAAGGTAAGTTTAATAATCAGCCTTGATCCATGTACATTCTCTTTTTCTTTTTCTTTATTTCTTTTTCACTTCTTTTTCAAATAAGTGTTTGCTAAGGGACTAGCGAAGTTAAGTATAGGGGGTGACCTAATCGTCCACGCGTCGGACGATCTAGAGACTTGTCGACCCACCATCTAATGACCTCATGTGCGCAGCATGTGAGGCAGGAGATATTTGCAGGCAAAATTGCATGTTAAGCCCTGGGGCTACTTTTGATTTGTGTACAGGTCCAAGGATGATCCAACACGTGAGGAGCACGTGACTATCTCAGACTTTCGCATGTTTTCCCTCCAGTTCCTGTATTTTACACAAACGCCCCTATCTTTTCCTATGATTACACCCATACCCCTATATTGTATATAAATATACTACATACTGAATACATAATAAATAAAAATATAAAAATACATAAAAAGTACGTATACATACCTAGTATTTTACTATATATACAGCATAAAAAACAATATTCAAAAATAAAAATATTTCCTATTTTTAATAAATCAGTAAATCGCAAAAAATAACAAACTTTAAAAATCGTAAAATCTAAAAACACCTTTAAAAATCCTATAAAACTTAGTTACAGTAACTTTTATAGTATTTTAAATATTAACCAAAAATAAAATAAAAACTACATAATAAAACCAATAAGAAAATACAAAATACATAAAAAATTTGAAAAATCATAACTAAATAAATAAAATCATATAAATATGCACAATATATCATTTTAAAGGTAATTTCACCTACTTTCTAATAAACACAACAACAATGAAGCCTTTTCCCACAATTAAGTAGGATCGGCTACATGGATTGTTCACCTCCATTCAGATCTATCTTGGGTCAATCTCGGGCTTATATCAAAAAAACTAAGATCCCTTCATATAGTCTCTTTCCAACACTTCTTGGGTTGTCCCGCCCTCTCTTAGCTGGCTCAACATCCCAACACTCGCATCTCCTAACCGGTGCATCCGTTGATCTTCTTTGCAAATGACCAAACCATCTTAAGCGGTTTTCTCGCCACCTACTTTCTAATAAATATAAAATAAAAATATTTTCTTAATATTCTTATTTTCAAAATCACAAATAAAAATCTATTTTCAAATAAAAATAAGCTTTCAACTTTAAAATCAAATAAAAATCACAAAATATTTTCTGAAAATTAAATAAAGATCATAAAATACTTAAAACATATAAAAATTACAAAAGAGGGAGAGAGAGGAGTCAAAGTGTGGGAGTGTAGGACTCAGCAGAGGAGTCAGATCGAGAGAGGGAAAAGCTTGAAAAAGAGATTTGATAACATCTTTATATAATCGCAAAGGGATCACGAGATGTCTAACCTTTGGCCCCTGACGCCCTCCCTTTCTTCCCATCCATCAAACGTTATCCCATAAGCGGGAGTCGACGACGAGAAAGAGAAAGTCAAGTAGGGAATTAGACATACGCAAGATAGTAACTACTTTGGATATATTAGTGAATTAAAATCAAATATAAAAGTATAAAACTTATACCTATATTTTTACATAGGTATATTAAATAACAAAAATAATATAGAGATCATAAAATCAAATAAAAATTCAGAAAACTACCTAAAAATAAATAAAAAAATTAGGAAACCAACTAAACCTTAGTTTTCTATAGCTTTACCTTAGTTTTAAACAGTTTGTCTCCATGAGTTTGATACTCCCGTACTATATACATTTAAGTTTAGGACTATAAATAATAAAAGATAAATTTTCTGATAAAATTCAACTGTCATTACAACAACAATCGTCTACTCTTAGACGAGTCGATCGATCATATTTTTCAATATATTAACATAGATGAAATTTATTACTAAATTCAAGAATGTAAAATTATTTCATGACGAATAATATTATTGTTATATATTTAACAACAACTGACTTAGCGGTAGATTCAGAAAAAAAACTTCACTATTGTCCAATTTTGTTGTAGTGTATTAAGCATTTGTATACCTCTCTACTAGATGTGTGAGCTCATATGCTATATTGTGTAATCTCTTTAGATTGAGTAAGAAAGAAGTTGAGTGGCAAAAATAATAGGGAAAAATAATGGGAGAACCCCCTGGTAGTCTTTACTTTCTAGCTTTAAATTCACGTATTGTACTTTTATTTTTTTAGTCAAATTGTAATGCATGGTCGGATATTACCATATAGTTCTAATAGGATCTACTGACGAAGATTTTAGATTTGCTGCCTATTTGTCATTCTTAACTAAAATTAAACTTGATAGCTTTTCGTGTACGGTTTTCTGCTCGATTGTATCAGTTACTACACTCTCGTCTTTGTTGGATGACAATTCTTCTTGGTTCATTATGAATGCCTGAATATGACCTGGTTTAGTTAGTTGTATTGATGTGATGCTATCAAAAATATGTAACAACATTTACACTGCAATAAAATTAGTCTATGGCATGGCGGATAATTTGAATATTCATTGTCATATAATCTTCTAATGTTAAACATACAACATGAATATTATTCATTGCAAAAGTAGCTTTTGTTCTTGTAATTAGCTACGGGGTCCATTTCTTGCTAAAAGTCATATAATAACGATTTATATGGTGGCTTATTCACTAAAACTCGTAGTAGTCATTGCTAAATTTAACAATTAGAAGAAAAAGTCAATGGTTTATTGTTGTTATATGATTCGTTGCTAGAGAATATAGCAATGAATACACTATTCACTATAAATTTCAAGAATCATGTATATAATTATCTAAGGAATTGAAATGATTATTAAATTAATCATTGCCTTAGATCAATTTAGTTGTAATGTGATTAATTTTTCTGTTATTGACTTTATGCATAGCTTGATACTAATTGAATCCATGAACTAATTTTTAGAGTAATAAAAATATATAAAACAATTGAAGTAGATATAAAATGTAATATTTCGTCTTCAATTCAAATTTATATTAAATATTCTAATTTTTTTTAATGTTAAAGTTGCAATTTCATAAAACATTCAAACAGATATAAAAAGCAATTAAGCATCTTCATTTCAAATCTAATATAAATTTTTTTAAAAAATAAATATATTAACATGCATTTTTATGATGCAAATATTAATTCAAAATAAAATTACATTATTGATTCCAGAAAAGTCTGTACTATGACAATCAGGGAGAGGAGAGGGAAATCTGACCTATCCACATTCACAAGCTACGAGCTCCAGATATATAATTGTAGGAGGCGAGGTTGACTATGCGTGCCAAACCAACCAAAAAAGTCATCCCGTCAATCAAGGCAAGGAGTGATCTCAAGATGAATCCTGAGTCGTGTTGAGGAGCAAGAATGGACGAATCCCAAGGCTAGGTATGACTTCACATTATTCAGAGAATCCGGAGCAAGCAAAGAGTAGAAGAAGAAGTACCTGACCTCCGTACTTATCTTATTTAGACCACATACTGGGAAAAGAGAAAGAGATCCCCTCAGACTCACTCATGCTACCGAAAAAAAGACCCCCTCTCTTGAGGGTTGTAGCGGGCATCCCTGAATGGAAAGCATGTCTACCTAAGTCCAAGAGAGGACTAGGAGTTGGACCCATATGTATAGGAAAATTCATAGAAGAGTGAAGATATTTATATAGTGGCAAACATGTACTCAAGATTATGTGTTTGGAGAAACAGATGGATAGTCCTCATAATGATCAGGACCCGAGAAAGGAGGCCGGCCTGAAATCTAAATAGATTGTTGTTCGCAAGGTCTCTTTGCTAGAATACAGGAAAAAAACGGAAGGTTCGTTATATATTTCATAAAATGCTTTTCATACCAACTATAATTTAGTAAAATAAATGAAAATTCAATTGATAAAGTTTTGATTTTCAAAATATATCCATGTATCTCTTACCCATTTCTTACCCACTATCTCCCTTCGATGCATTTTGAAGATATCTCTATTTGATCCCTCCTCTCTACACTGCTCATATATTAAAAGCTTTCTTAACTTTTCAAAAATAAAATATTAAAGTCTAACCTTATCTATCTAGTCTTTAAAACGTAAACAAGTCTAAAATGTATTTCTAATATAATCTTATATCACGGCGGAAAATAATTAGAACAAAATAGTTTATATTAATATTTGATTTATTGATTTGGAGTATATTTTTTTTATAATTGATGTATACTTAGGTATAGAAATTTACTTTCACAATAAAGATGTCACATATATATTAAAAGTATAAAATTTACTCTTACGTTTGAATAATAAATGTGTGACGGATTGATTTTTTTTAAATAAACTAATAATAATAAAAAAAGAGTGTAACCAATTTCTGATGATAATGTGGTTATTATTATTATTTTATTATTAATAAGGAAGAGATAATGAATTAGAACTATTATCCATTAATTATACAATAATTATCCCTTGCTTAGTCAAAACTATTATCCATTGATTAATTCAAATTATTATTGTGATTATCCCATTATTGGTATCTATAAAAAGTGCATGAAGCCTCCATTAATCTCACCATTACATACACGTGAAGAAGAGAAGAATTCTAGAGAGAGAGAGGAAGAGAGAGAGATCGTCGCCGACATATTTCGTGCCAGCAACAACCCTGTACGCCGGCATTGAAGTTGTGATCCGATGAAATTGAAGAACAAGGACGCGGTCGACAACGTCCGGATTGATGGAGTCTTGGTCGACGAATATCTTACGTCGACAAGGTATGTGTCGAACACATAGGATCATTAAGTGACGTTTTGTGTCAATCCTTGGTTTACAATTAATAATTATAGATGTATGTGTCGAACATTTAGGATTATGCGACGTCTTGAATAAAATTCATGTAAGTATCCTTTAAAATTTCCGGACACTATGTCCACGTACTGAATCTATTTAATTGTGACAAAACGATGCACTGGTAGATACATTTCAAATCTGCTACCGACAACATGGAGACGGATGACTAACCCGATTTGTTGGCTGAGAATGGTTGATGGAAGCATATACAATATTACATGGGATTTAAAATATAATTTTCTTCTAATGCCTTTTATTATTTGGACAAAAAAAACTCTCATCGTTGGATATGGAAACTTGTGTTCAGTGCTTTGTAATCAATAGTTTAATGATACACATATACTTTATTTCTTTCAACGAATTAATCTTGATTCCTGACTAGCAATATCAACTACATTCCGTTATTAGAATGCCTATTATGCATCCTAATTACACAATCTAACTAAACGTGCTTTTATTTGAATTATCTATTAAAAAAAGTACGGCAGGACAAAAGTCGTTGGCATCTATTTCGTAGCTTATCATATATTCTGTATATTCCAAGTAACTGCAAAAAGCCCATAACAGACTTTATTGGATGATTTTATAGATAATTATATCTGGGTGAGATTCATCACTTTTCTGCTTGATCGTTATGTAAGGTACGAATGTAACCGGTCAAAGTTACATGCAATGGTTAATAATACATTAAATATCATATTAGTGGTATTGATAGCTTTTATTGATAGTTATGATATCCTTGAAAAAATTCAGAATATGAGTATCAGAGTTATTTACCAATGATGGTAAAAATTTTTAGATATACCATACAACTGTGACTACTTATGAAAAGAAATGATCATTGAAGTTCAAATTAAGTTTTGGCACCGACTCGAACTAAGGGGTCGTAAGGGCCTAAAGGGCCAACGCCTTCCGGGGGCGTGAGGCAAAAGATAAGTCCTCTACAGTGATAGCTACACAGTCATGTTATGTATTGATATGAACCGCTTGTGCCGGCGGTAAGCCATCAAAGCCATCAAAGCTGTCTAAGAAGTAACAATCAAGACGACTCTAAACATGAAAAATGTCATGGGCATATGTGCAACATATGTTAATGTTATGTGCATATATGCAATTATGTTACTGTTATGGACTTATGTGTAAGTTCCGTTAAAGTTAAATGCACGTATGAAACTTATGTTAATGTTACGGACATATATGCAATTTATGTCAATGGTTTGTGCATATTTGTCATTTATAGTAATTTTAAGGATACACGTGCAATTATGTTATTGTTACGTACACAAGTGCAATTTATGAGAATATTATGGGCATACATGCAAATATGGAAAAACTGACGGATATATGTTCAAATATGTTATGTGATTCATGGTTATGAAGGAAATTTTGTTATATGCATTAAATAAGTTAATTTATGATTTATATGATAATGACTTTTGTGATTTGTTTTCTATGCTAGCCGGCTTGACCATAACTCGGCACATACTGAGCGTTATGCTCATAACATGTTTTGCCAACCTTGTCAGGAGAACGAGAGGATTAGATCATTAGCGGTTTAAGAGAGACGACACAGTCTTTAAGAAGAAGGATAGGTATGAAACTACTGCGGGTTTGCTTTGGAAGGACATCTTTTATGCCCACTGGAATAAGGAAATCGTGGATACGATTTCATCTAGTTTATTTATCTTTTCTTTAATGATGGAACTCTTGGAATTATGAACTTATTATGATTATGGAAAAGTATTTTTTTAGTTGGTTCTCTATTGCTCTTTTAAGCCATGATTGATGCTATGAGTAACGTTCCCGAGATGTCCGTTGAGTTTCTCGCTTCCGCAACATTCTCGGACGATCGGGATCGTTACAGGTGGTATCAGAGCAGGAGTTCCTCTGGGCATGAATATCCGACCAAATCAAACTTAGGTTCATTAGGTTAGAAAATCTAAGTATTCGACCGAATATTTCACACTTCGTCATTGCACATGGACCCTCGTCGTGGGAATGAGGCGAACGGAGACCGCGAGTCTTCATCGACCCACGGGATGGCTATGGACATGCAATGGATGATAGTCATAGGGTGCACAAATGTTTTTGGCTAGCTTAAGTAGTACACAATTTTCTATGGTGCAACTTGAGTATTTGGAGGTTGTACAAGATTTTTTGATATTTTTCAAACGACTTTCCAAGTCTTCCGCCTAGAGGAGAGATTGACTTCACTATTGATATACTACCAAGTACTACAACCATATTTAAAGCATCATATAGGATGGCTCCTGCTGAGTTGGATGAGTTGAAAAAGTAGTTACAAGAACAATTAGATAAATGGTTCTTGAGATCAGTTGTTTCTCCTTGGGGTGCTCCCGTCTTATTCGTTAAAAAAAAGATAGATCACTTAGGCTCTACATTGATTACATAGTTTGAGTAAAGTCATCATAAAAAAATACACGCTATCTCGAATCGATGATCTATTCGATCAATAGCAGCAAGCAATAGTCTTCTTTTAGATTGACCTACAGTCTATTACATCAACTTAGGATTAGGAATGAAGATATATCACAGACAGTATTCAAGATAAGATACGGGCACTATGAATTCTTTGTGATGCCTTTTGGCCTCGCAAATGCGTTTGTTGCATTTATGGAGTTGATGAATAGGGTATTCCGAGAATACATGGTCAAGTTTGTGATCGTCTTTGTTGATGATATCTTGGTTTATTCACCAGATATCGAACAACACCGAGTGCATCTTTGATTAGTTCTTGAGACATTGCAACAACACCAACTTTATGCTAAATTATCCAAATGCGACTTTTGGCTTCAGGAAGTTGCATTCCTTGGTCATGTTGTATCCAAGAATGGTATTTCTGTGGATCTCGCAAAGGTGGAGGCTGCTTTAAATTGGAGTCAGCCCAGGAATGTCTCTGAAATCCGCAGTTTTCTAGGACTGACAGGGTATTACAGGAGATTCATCCAGAATTTTTCTAGGATCTCCTTACCTCTGACGCGATTATTGAGAAAAGATGTAAAGTTTGAATGGTCTCAGAAGTGTGAGCAAAGCTTTCAAGAATTAAAGCAAAGATTGACGACTGTTCCTGTTCTCACGCTACCCTCGGGTAGTGGTGGATTCGTGGTCTATACTGATGCATCTGGCTCCGGTTTGGGATGTGTCCTCATGAAGCATGGAAAAGTTGTGGCTTATGCATCCCGACAGTTGAAAGAAGCTGAAAGAAATTATCCGACGCATGATTTAGAGCTTGCAGCAGTAGTTTTTGGACTAAAGATATGGCGTCATTATTTATATGGAGAGAAATTTGAGGTATTTACTGATCATAAAAGCCTCAAGTACATCTTCTCTCAGAAGGAACTGAATTTGAGGCAGAGACGATGGTTGGAGTTTTTGTCAGACTACGATCTTTCCATTGACTATCATCCCGAAAAAGCGAATGTAGTTGCTGATGCTCTAAGTAGGAAATATGAAGGAAAGCTTGCGAGTATGAAATTGCAGTGGCAGGTAATAAAGGATTTAGAGGAATGGAACCCTTTTATCAAAAGAAAGACTAGAATTTTTATAGCTGGAATGAAGATCCACTCATCACTGGTAGAGAAGGTGATCTTAACTCAGAAGGATGATAATGATCTCCAAAGATTGATAACCGCTTCTCAAAAAGAAGGATCTGATTTCTCAATTGGGATAGATGGAGCATTGAGATTCCGTAATAGACTGTGGGTTCCTGATAATAGTGAATTGAAGCAAGAAATTCTTGAAGATGCTCACAGGTCCATGTATACCATTCATCCTGGCACTACAAAAATGTACAAAGACTTACAACGGAATTTTTGGTGGCCTAAGATGAAGAACGCCATCGCAAAATTTGTGTCGGTATGTCTTATTTGTCAGCAAGTAAAGATTGAGCACTAGAAGCCTGCAGGCCCTCTACAATCACTAGAGATCCCCGAATGGAAGTGGGAGTATATCACTATGGATTTTGTTTGCGGGTTGTCAAAAACAAAGAAGGGACGCTTTGACACTATTTGGGTGATTGTTGATTGTTTAACAAAGTCGGCACATTTCTTACCCATCAGATTAGATCAATCTACAGAGAGCCTTGCTGAATTGTATGTGAACGAGATAGTGAAATTGCATGGTGTTCCGATATCGATCGTATCGGACAGAGATACGAGATATACCTCTCAGTTATGGAAAATCGTGCAGGATTGGGTACTAGTTTGAAGTTCAGCACATCATTCCATCCTCAGACTGATGGACAATCTGAAAGAACAATCCAGACATTAGAAGACATGTTGAGAGCTTGTGCCCTCGACTTTGCTGGAAATTCGGATGGACATTTGCCTTTGGTTGAATTTGCTTATAATAATAGCTATCATGCAAGTATTAAGATGGCTCCTTTTGAAGCATTATACGGTCGACCTTGTAGATCCCCATTGTGCTGGAGCGATGTTGGGGGAAAATACATATTGGGACCTGAATTAGTCCAAGTTTGTACGAAGGGTGTGGAAGTAATTCGGAAGAGACTTTTAGCCGCTCAGAGTAGGCAAAAATCTTATGGTGATTGTCGAAGGCGGGAATTGAATTTCAAGGTAGGTGACCATGTGTTCTTAAAGATTTCTCCTACCAAGGGAGTAGTGCGATTTGGCAAAAAGGGAAAATTGAGTCCTAGATATGTGGGACCTTTTGAGATAATAAAGAAAGTGGGAGAGGTAGTATATCAGGTTGCCCTTCCACTTCATTATTCCAATTTACATGATGTTTTTCATGTATCGATGATAAGGAAGTACAATCATGATCCATCGCACGTGATCGAGCACGAAGTTCTGGACATTCAACCGAATCTAATATATGAAGAAAGACCAGTACGTATCGTTGACCGTAAGGAGCATCGGTTGCGTCGTCGCATAGTTCCGATGGTCAAAGTACTCTGGCAGCACCATCAGAGAGAAGAAGCGTCTTGGGAGTTAGAGGATGAAATGCGTCAACACTATCCCCATCTCTTTGGTAAGTGAATTTTTTTTGTATAAATTTCGAGGACGAAATTTCTTTAGGGAGGGTAGATTGTGACGGATTAATTTTTTTTAAATAAACTAATAATAATAAAAAAAGAGTGTAACCAATTTTCGATGATAATGTGGTTATTATTATTATTTTATTATTAATAAGGAAGATATAATGAATTAGAACTATTATCCATTAATTATACAATAATTATCCCTTGCTTAGTCAAAACTATTATCCATTGATTAATTCAAATTATTATTGTGATTATCCCATTATTGGTATCTATAAAAAGTGCATGAAGCCTCCATTAATCTCACCATTACATACACGTGAGGAAGAGAAGAATTCTAGAGAGAGAGGAAGAGAGAGAGATCGTCGCCGACATATTTCATGCCAGCAACAACCCTCTACGTCGGCATTGAAGTTGTGATCCGATGAAATTGAAGAACAAGGACGTGGTCGACTGATAACGCTCAAGTACCCTTAGTTAATTCAGGCAGATTAATGTCCAAATTACTTAACGTGTCTCGTTGTAGTCGGATACGAGGTGGTTAATCAAAAACCACTTTAATTTAATGTCAAGCGGCAATTTTTTTTACTTGGTGGAAGTCCAAGGTCGATCTCAGGGAGGCATCTTTCTCCTTGGGTGAATTTAAGAAATTATTCAAGTGTTGATTTTCGAGGAGAAATTTTTTTTTTGTCTTTTTTAATTTTTGTGAAGATTTATGCAGACAATGCAGGCCAATTTAATGTTCAATTTAATTATGGTATCAAATGAAGTCCAAAAATCATGAAAATTGGCCAGATGGTTAATTATGATGAAAATAACCTACACTATTTTTTTTGGAATTTTTCAACACTAAATAAATTTACTGTGATTTAAATGAACAGTCAGAGTGATTTTCAGCATTTAATTTTTAATAAATATCAAACCACAATTTCTTCAAGAACTAAAATTATCCTAGGTGGCTCTAATGATAAGGGACCTAGGAAAATTAACAGAACTTAATTTCACTGTGAAATGAATTAATTAAAATTAATCTAAGAAAATCACTTAACAATTTATTTAGGCCTCAATATGCGTGCAAATGCTATGAAATTTTTATGGTATGTTAAAAATGATGTCCTTAAGCTACTGTGAATTTTTGATGAATTTTGGAAGCGCAGAAAATTAACTAAAAATCAAAAGGTGTCACTGGGCAAAATATGTCAACAATTAACCAATTAATTCATTAATAATTCAAAGGAGCTTACAAAAATAAGACACGTGTACCAATAGACAGAGGACAAAATTTCCAACAAAATGCAATTTTTAGAATTCCAAAATGATGAAAAATGCACTCTAGGGATGCGTGCAAACACAGGGGTGTAAATGCAATACAGGAAATTAAAATTTTAATAAACAAACATGCAGACAGGGACTAAAATGCAATTACCTATAGTGTGGGGACTCTTATGCAAATTCTCCACAGGGCACGTGCTCCTCACGTGGGGTCTGCTTCACAGGGACCTCTTTGTAATTTTGAAAAGCTCTAGGGGCCTCAGTGCAATTTACCCAGGCCGCACATGCTCCTCACGTGGGCGGCCTAGGCTCGGAAGGCTGCGGAGGTTCGGTGCGAGGCTCGGGTGCTCTGGCGGTTCAGAGCGAGGCTCGGTGTAGCCTCGGGTCGACCGAGCCTAGGCTTGGAGGCCGAGGCTCGGACTCGTCGACGTGGCGGCCTGAGGGCCCTTGGATCAAGGTCAATCCAAAGGTTGGCGATGAAGACGCGTGGCAGACTCAGAAGCCGTCAGATCTGGAGAGATCTAACGGCGGTCAATAGGGGTTGAAAGAGTCGACGTGGCGTTCTCCTGATCGTGGGATCAAGGGAGATCCTACGGTCTTTGGCTGCTCCAGTAGCGGGTGACGCGGCTGCTTGCGGACCGTTCGATCAAGATGATCGAACGGTGGCTGTACGTCGTCTCCAACGGTCCTCCGCCACCTGCGGAGGAGAAGGCAGGGCTCCGGCGTAGAGGGCTCTACTCCGCCTCGGTCGCTAGGCGTCGATGAAGCTTCTCGTATGCTCTCGAGTAGCTAGGAAGATGCGGAGCGTACGTCGGAAGCCTCCGGTGGGATCAGGAGCGGTGGAGATGCGCTGAAGCTCGATGGCGAAGAAGCTCGGAGGGAGCTCCGACGAAACTCCAACCAGTGAAGAAGCGAGGACCTGCAAGGGGTTAGGGGTATAGCCGAAGCGTACGCGAACTTGTGGATTCGTGCAAGGTGGAATGCGAGGCCTAAGGTGGAGTGAAATGGATCCGGTGATCGGGCTCCGCCCAAGTGGCGGAGCTGGCGTCGAGCGAAGGTGGTCTACGGTGATGGACGAAGATAATGACTGCGCGAGGACCGGAGCTCCGTCGTGGAGCTCGGAGGAATGAAGGTGGAGCGCGAAAACAACGGTGGACGGCGAATAAATGAGGAGAAATCAAAGGAAAAATTAAAGAGAAGATCAGAGGTTGATGGAGGGGGTTACCTGGGGAATGGAGCTCAGATTTGAGCTCCAGGTCTTCGCTCGAGGGATCGGTAGGGTCCCGAGCTCGCGCAGCTTTGCGGAGGGGGGCTGCGACACGGCAGAACTTGCCGTGGATCTCGCCGGAGAAGAACCTTGTCTTCGCTCGAAGACTCACCCAATTGATGTCACCAATGGATCGATCTGAGCTCGAGGAACCTCTCTGGAGTGGCGGATAGCGGTGAATGTCGCCTGTGGTGGAGTATTTATAAGGCGAAGTTGGTGGCAGGGTTGGCGATGGGGCTAGGTTTGAGGGCGACGTGGAGCTTCCATGGTGGAGGTCGTGGGGCGTGAGGGAGCTGGCGAGGGAGAGGGACGAGTGGGTGACGTCGTGGGGGTGTTTGCGGTCGGAGAGGATGGCTGACGTGCGTCCAAGAATAGGAAGGGGGCGCCCCTCCCGCAAGGCAAGGGACGTGGGAGAGAGGGGCGCCTGGAGGTAGGAGACGAGGTCTCCACCGTTGGATCTTGTAATCCAACGGTGGTGATCAAAGCGTGGTGGGCGGGTAGGATGAGATCGGGGCTCGGTGATGATGGGATGTGGTGTAGCCACGTGGCGAGCTGAGGGCGAGGCGCAAGCGTGCGGTTTAGATGAAGAGATGGAGATGATCGAAGGGATGAGACTCGCTGGGAGAGGAGCGGTTGCGATGGAGAGATCAGGGGTCTGATCAAGCGGCGTAGATGCTGCCACGTGGAGGGCTCGGGTGAAGGCGCGAACGTGCGGCGTGGATGAAGCACGGGGAAGATCCGATGGCTATGGATTTAAGCGTGCGAGGAAAAGGCTGGACCGTTGGATCTGAAGCGAGATCCAACGGCTGAGGACGCAGGCGGGTGAGGCGAGGGAAGCGGGCCGCGTGGCGCAACCAGAGGGCGCCACGTGGCCTGCTGTGAGTGGTTGGAGAAAAATACACTTGTAGAGAGAAGAGGGAGCCGAATTTGGAAAAACTCAAAACATGAAAGTTGTAGATCTCGATGAGATCTACAAGTTTCATGTTTACCAAAGACGGAGATGAGGTCAAATATGATACATAAATACAAGGATACATAAATATACATATGAAGTATACAAAGTGGCCCAAAAACCCAAGTTTCTCATACGAGCTCCAAATTCAATGAAATTAGTCTCATTTTGAAGGTCTTTTAATATGTAGTATTCTAAGAGTAAGTAGACCTAATTCGGAGTTTGTATGAGGGCTTTATGTGTATTTTAGTGTACAAGGGTTCTCAGGCTACATTGGCTATTTTACAAGGGTTATTTTTGGCATTCTTCCCTATATTATCAACTAAGGAGTATATTTTATAGGGAAGAGGTTATTTTAGGGATTGGGTATTTTACAAGGGATTTTGGCTTCTTATTTAAATGCAAAAATGAGCTGCTAAAATGTATGCTTTATGACTGCATGCATGAGTGCTATTTATGCAATATAAAAGGAAATATGCCTCTATTTTCTCGGGAACAAGGCTCTATTTTTGACTTTTGAAGTGATGAATCAAAGATTCATCAACCCCCTATACTTAAACCTTGCTCGTCCCCGAGCAACTACATGAAATGCAAGAGTGAAATGATTTTGGGTTCCATACCAAGGTCATGAACAAAAGTTGAAAATGGAGCCTGACTCGACCTTTGGATTAATTGTGTGGCGGAACCTTATTTGGACCTGAACTTAAGACCTAACAGACTTCAAGTTCCACAAGTCTTCTATTCAAGACGCCTCAATAGTCAGGTCAGAACAAATCCTCAAACGCAAATTTCTGATGACTATGATTCTTACTTGTACTGTGTAAGTGATTTGTAACTCTCCACATCAGAAATGGCTCGGAACCAGCCTCCTCTAACAAGGTAACTCAATAACCCGGTCCAGCAACTCTTTCCTCGAGGAGCGGGGTATTCCCTTCTAAGCTCAAGTGCGACCAACTCAAGAGGAGGGGGTAGAGAAGAGAATGGACGGTAGCCAGTGTAGCTACCTATCCCGGGATGCCTGACCAGTGTAGCCAAGTCATCCAGCTGCATTTCTTTACTAGTATACATTCTCCGACAGGTATTTTATTTTTTTCCTTGAACCTGTCTGAGAGTTTTTGCATTTTTTTTTGAAAAGAGCAGCATGTACATCAGGAGTTTTTCCTCTTGAGCCAGTAGACTATCCCTCTTTTGAAGCATTATTGCAACCCACAGCATCCTGTCCTTAGATGTCAACACCACTAGACTAGGTTGAGACGCACTACCCTCCCTAGAGGAGGACGGATGTTTCCACCCGTGTGCTACTCCAAGCTAAGGGATTCTACCTCCTCACCACCTCATCAATGAAGAGCTACGTGCATTGTTCTTGTCCAAGTTAGGTCACTGTCTATAAGAATCATGCGTGTGCACGAGATATTCTACTTAGACTAATCAAGATGACATGTGAACATAGACTTGCGGACTCAAAGAATTAAGTCACTTGACCTGAGAAATCTTAACTCCAGTTCCTATAAGGTTCCTCTGAAATTAGGTGGATTAAGGTCAGCTCAAGTCCATCCTCAATATCTACTCATAACTTGGTCCAGAACCCACTAGCTTTTCATTTTGCATATGCAAAGTATGCAGATGAGATGAGATGTCATGCTATGAAAATGCAAGACTCTTCTTTTTCTTGGATGCAGAGATGATATGCACGAGTAAATAAGAAGCCTTTATTCATTTTCATGTCCATTTTTTTGGCATTTTTACCCACCCGTAATTATTGTTAAAAATATATACAAAAATACGCGAAAGTACGAACTATGGGTAACATATATATGAAATATATACACGCCCCCCTATACTTAGCGTGTGCTATGTCCTCAGAGCACGAAGAGCGAGGAAAAAGACATAGCTCGTGCTAAGCGTAGGAGAGCCAAAAGGGGCAAAAAGTATAGAAGTCGTCTCGCCCCCCTATACTTAGGCTCTGGCAGCCTAAGTGTAGAAGAAGATCGGAAATGGGGCGGACGAGGGAAAGATGGGAAGTGGATGAGTATTAATGCGGGCATCGGTCCCCCCTATACTTAGGCTCAGGTCAGCCTAAGTATCGGTAGGAAATGAGTATAAGGACCAATGTGATCTGGAGAATGTACAGTGAATCAACTCGGGTGACCCTTCCCCCCTATACTTAGGATATGGTTATCCTAAGTATAGTCCAAGATAATGGTCCGATGATGTGGGGATGGGTAACTAGAATCGTGGGGGTAAAGGATAGGATATACAGGAAGAATGATATATACAGGTGAGTCGGTCTAAATCTTTCCAGATGCTGCTGATGTCTGGAGTTCATTGTTGCAAGGTTTCATACGCGGCTTGAGGTATATCTGTTGTATCTGTCTCGCGCATGAATACAATCTCTTCCACATGGACTAACTGTTCATTGGATTCAACGACGTGCTTCAACAGCTGCCCATTCACTAGGAATGTCGGTGCGTCATCTGCGAAATCTGAGATCTCGACACATCCACTATCATGCACCGTTCGGACGACAAACGGTCCCGTCCACTTAGACTTTAACTTGCCTTGGAAAATCTTCAGCCTAGTGATGAATCTCCATTTCATCACCTTTATTCTATCATTTTGGCCTCAAAAACCCCAGCAAATGCATGTAAATAGCATCAATTTGTACATAATAGCATTCATTATTCATTTGTATTAATTATATATAAAATAAGGTTTTTAATGCCAAAATTATAGAATAAAGAGAAGAAAACAAAAAGGAATAAAATATTGCAAATATTTTATGGCCCTAACCCCGAGACCAAGTCCAGAATGGAATTGGTCGACAAGGAATAAAGTAGGGGGAGATAAGGGCCAATTATCCAATAAATACTCCATTCATTTATGCATTTTTGGCACCTATTTTGTACATATTTATTTATTCATCAAATAAAGAAACTTTGTTCATAAAAGTTGTAGATAATAATATAGATAAAAATACAAAATTGAGTTTGTGTAAAAATAATACACAGTGAACATTTTATGCACAAAATAAAAAGCCAAAATCTCAACTTCACAGACCCATATCTTGCAAATAAAAACTCCAAATCACCCAAACTCACCTTTAATTGTATATAGCATTTCATAAGCTATTTTATAAAATTGGTTTCATAATTTTTGGAGTCCATATGCAGAAGTTAGGTTTTTGGCCTTTCTTGTATATAATACCTGATTAAAATATTCATTATATTCACTAATCATTATTTTTATAAATTACTATTTTTAGAATCTTGTAAATAATGTATATAATTCATATACATATTAGCCTTAGAATAAAACCAAAAAGAATATGTAAAATAAAATAAGTCTATATAGGCAAAATACTTATGAGAAGGATGTACATAAATAAAAAGAGAAAAGCATTCTTTAATTATTTCATTCTTTTATATTTTTTATAATAATTTATATTATATATATATATTATTAAAAATACCAAGCTAAAATAAAAACAAATAAAATCCATTAAATAAATACAATTTATATAATATATAGGTAAAGTACCTATAAGTATACTTACATATACATAGACCTATTTATTTAAAAATACAAATAAACTTATAAAAATCAAACAAAAATATCTGTATACTCACAAAAATAAATTATAAATTTATAAAATAAGCCAAGAAAATAATAAAAGAAAATAAATAAATTAAAAATAAAATACCCAAAAATACATGAAAATACATACATATACACATTATTAAAATAAAACTATAATAAAACACCTCGAAAAATTCAATAAAAATCATAAACAAGTACTAGATGAAATAATACACATTTTTTATTTTATGAGAAAAAATTAATAAAATCATTTAGGGCGTCAAATAAATCAATCTTCCATCAGGTCCTCTATTTTGGCGTTTAGCGACTGAGGTGGACCAACCAGGTCCCTCCGCGAGTTGACTCCAGTCAACTTGACCTCCAGCCGCCCGATGTGACGCAGCCCGTCTCTTCGCCCATCTTCTCCCATTTTTCCCGGACACACCATCCATCAATCGAGGATGCTTCCTTCACAAGAATTAATCCCTAATCATCCATGATGCCCGCCGATTCTTTGGATCAACCTAATACTCTCTAGATCATGCAATAATCGCCGGTCAATAAGGCCACTCGCCAATGTTTATAAATAACGAGCTCCGCCTCCTTCCTCAGATTTGGCCACTTTTATTCCAACCTAAAGCCTAGATCTCGTTCCTGGAGTGTTCCTCGTGACAGGGGGAGCAGCCCAGCGCCGTGACTAGGCCGGAGGGAGGAGATTTTGACGCGGCGGAGCTCCGGCGTCCGCCCTGCTCCCTGGAGGCCCCCAGGTATAAGAGCTGCCCTTTTTATGCATTTTTAGTTAGTTTTAGATGTTAGCTTTTCATTCCAGTCATTAGATTAGGTTTTAATTAATGTCTGTAGTTTAGAAATCGAAATTCGAAGTTCGCCGGAGCTCTGCTCCGGCGACTTCTCCACTGTGGATCTGACTGTATCCGACCGCCCCGTTCACCCCATTTCGAAGCCCAACGCTTTCTCCATCTGTTGCACGCATTTGTTCAACCCAGGACCCTAGGTCCTGGCGAGTCGGGGCTCCTCCTCCGCCGTTCGTCGGAGCCCCTCCGCCCATCTCCTTTGTGCACCGTAGCTTCAAAACCCCGGGTCGAGGAGCAAGCTCTCTCGCCCGCGGTTCTTCCTGTGCAGGTACTTCAAAGAATCGAGCCCAACTGGACTCGCACAGATCCGGGAAGAGGTTCCTGGGGGCCCTTTTCTTCTCCGACCTCGCTTCATCGACTCGGACCCCCAGGAGCCATGAAAATACCATCAATCGACGCGGGACGCCTCCAGCCACCTTCAGAACACTTCAGACTCGCCGGAGAACCCTGGAGGAGCCCACGCTCTTCGATCCAAGCTCGCCGGCTCCGAGCTTCTTCCCCGTTCTTCCAGGGGGCTTCAGCGCCGTCGGATCAGGAGAGCCGCCCCAGATTCAACAGGAACCGTCCGATGGAGCATCGTACCCACCGTCAGATCAGCGGGGCTGATCTAATCTCAGCGCTCCATCGGCGAAGCGTCATCGAGCGTCCAGAAGACGACGCGTGGCAAGTGAGAGGAGCAGAACCGTCGGATGCCACGTTTTTATTAGGGGTAATTTTCACATCCAGCCCCCTTACTTTTTGTATTTATTATTTAATGCCAAAAATAGAAGTTTCAGTTGTAAATAAAATGTATATTTTGCGGAAGGACCCCCGATGTTTCAAGATTTGCACTTTAGTCCTCCCGCGCCTCACGTGCAGCAACCACGTGAGGCGCGTGAAAATTTGCATCTAAACCCTGCCGGGTTCTTGTATTTATTAAATGGTCCTGAAAATAAAAGTTAAAGTGTATTTTTGTTGTAATTTTTGCATGTATGCCCCTGCCAACTATTTTATTTGCAAAAATACCCCTGCCAGGCCATTTAATTTTTGAAGGCTTTGTCTATTTATTTTATGCTTCTTGTTAAATCGAAAAATCTTGCAAAAATAGACTTAAGCTCCTGTTTGGACATGCTTGAACGCCATATTTTTAGTTTTGCATTTTGTTGCATTTTTGCATTTATTAAAAATAAAAAACATGTCTTTTATTCCCTGTCTAACTTATAAAATCCCAAAAAATATGAAAATGCCTCGAAAAAATTCCAAAAAATTACCTATGGTGTATTTTGACCTATATTAGTGTCAGTCCAAAAATCCCTAAAAATCTCAAAAAAGAAAACCTTAAAAATTCAAAGTACCCAAAAACTTCAAAAAAATATATAAAATCAAAGAAAAATCAGAAAAATATAAACTCAGGCCCTATTTATGCTATATTTTATTATCGTTATTAGAAAATTAGGGTGGAAAATTTTTGAGGCTGTTAGCTATTTTTAATCTCTATTTTTGTGACAGCCAGTATCTAGTCCACTGTTTGCTATTATTTAGCTATTTAAAAATACTAAAAATGTTTGCAAAAATACCCAAAAATCATAAAAACAGTAAAAAAACCATGAAAATTCCAAAAAGACCCTTTTCCTAAATCTTTGACTATTTTTGAGTATTTTTGTGAATATTATAATACCCCCTTTATGTATATATATCTATATATCCTAAAAAAATATTATATATATATGTAATTAATCAAATGTATTCTCATTAATCT
Organism: Ottelia alismoides; assembly: GCA_037367405.1. NCBI lineage: Eukaryota > Viridiplantae > Streptophyta > Magnoliopsida > Alismatales > Hydrocharitaceae > Ottelia > Ottelia alismoides. Next base: position 376,928 of record JAZKJV010007144.1, read on the forward strand.
CAATATAAAAAAATAATAAAAAAAAAATCAAAAACCCACACAAGGATGACTGTGATTTACTTGTAGGCTGTTGCATTTTGTATTGCTCTTTGTGGTTCGACCACTACATATTTGTCACTATACATTTTATGGTAGAGTAAATAAAGATTAATTCGCATTTATTTTTGAGCTTGATTGTTGTATTCTTTGGATTGTGGGTTAATTGCTGATCGACCCGGGTGTTCCATGAGTGGCCGCCTCAGCGACAACCTTTGGATTATTTATTCATGGCAACCCTTTTGGAATATTCCCTCGTTTATCAGATGGCGCCGTTGCCGGGGAGCAATGAACATAGCCAAATTGATTTTTGTCATCCTTGTATAAAAATTTTGATTCATGATTCATTTTTGTGTGAGCAGCTATTGTTTTATTGCCATTAATCACCATGCTTCATTTCTTTATTTATTGTGATTATTTTTCTCTGCTCTATTTGATTGACTGAGTATGCTAATGCAATCTTTTTGTGACTTTGATGCGAGGGACCGCCACGCGAGGATGGCTTCCTAGGAGGCCAAGGCAGCCGAGCTTGGAGGAGGATGGTCTTCTCTTCTCATGACCATCTGGAGAGAGCACCAAAGCAGCAAAGAGAGGGGCATTAGATAGGCTAGATACTTAGGAAAATTATTTTTGTAATTCATGGTGAGAGAGAGACTATTTGGCATGTAATTAAACAGGACTCTACTCTTCACAATGAGGTCCAGTGCCCAGGTGATTGTTCACCTGGGGGCCTCATCGCGGCTTTTTCGAGTTTTCATCGCCTTCTTTTATTTTGTTTCCCGCAGTTTTGAGCTTTCCGCCTTTCTTTTACTTTATTTTGTGTGCTTGGAGCCCCTAGATATAGGTTGCTTGACTCGGTAGCTAGGTCCAAACATTAATAAGAATGCATGTTCCTATAGTCTACTTCGATTGGATCTAGTCAAACTCAAACAAGTTGTAAATTTGTCTCTTAGCCCTCTGTGTCGTAGCGAACCCTGTAAAGCGCTTTCTCCTACCCTCAATTTGTTGAGCAGAGGAGGGGTGAGCCAAGACCGGACTCTCTTGGGCTAGAGACAAATAAGCAACTTATGGTTCTTCACGCTAATAGCAGCTTATGTTTAGGACGATTTTGTGCCTTGCATACCGACATGTAGATAGGTTTAAAAATTCTATTTTGCATACCACATGGAGAGAGCTGGGATGCACTGTAAGTCTTCTAACTCAGCATGCATCATTCGGTTCAATGATGAGATTTCCATCATGGAACCACTTGCACGGCTTTTCCGCTATCTCCCTCTGATTTTGAGCACCTAGGACTTAAATGAAAATCTACAAAAACGTTAGGCGCTGGTATGAAAACAGATCCAAAAAAAAGTGAAAACCAAAAAAAAAATAAAACCAGGGGACTGCTAAATAAACTTTGACCTTAATTAAAATCTGTAATGGACTATCATTGTACCGGGTTCATAAAGCCCTCATTGTTTTCAGGTACCTTGGAGGGGGACCAAAACCCTACTCCCTTGAACGAGTGCGACCCCTAAGGATAGAAAAGCCCAAAACCCAGTCTGCAACTGCCTTGTGTATCGCCTGGATTTCCGAAGTAATGGCACTTCTATCGTACGTAGGCGAGTAGGACTTGGTCACCAACGGTGACTCTCAGTTGTGAGAGCATCGACCCTGTCCGAAGTATTGAGCATAGGCCACGCCTTCACGGGGGTGTCTGTCTCATCGTCCTGCGTCCGAGTAGGTTCTTGCACGCTCACGGGTGATTCTGTTGCGAGCGAGAACCGAAGTATTGGTTTCGCCTATCGGCTTCCTCTCTCTTTTCTTTGGCTGAGTAGGGATCCAGGAAGGGTTACAAGGACTCCAAAAAGTACAGACTACAGGTTACACAGGAGGAGGAAAAGTACGGGATACTCTTCTGGCAGTACTCTCTCTCCTATAGGGTAGCGTACTAAGGACTTGTTATAAGATATGCCTGAAAATCACAACTCTAAAAATGAAAAGATAATAAATAGCCGAGCTTTCACGGCTTCACATGGCGTGAGTTGGTGAACCCGATTTTGTCTTGTGTTTGAATGGATCTAGATTAAGGTTCAAAGACCAACGTCCCGCGCCTTTGCGCAAATTTTGTTATGTCTTTCTTTGACCACCCCGCTCAACTGAGCCTTTCTACTGTTTTACACTCCTTTTGTTCCTCGTTGACCATCGTATCATTCTTCCAAAAATCCGACATTCTCTTGTGCTTCGTGAAGTTGATCCGTGGATGGTTTCGTCGGGACCATGCCGACACCTACATCGATTCCATGGACTCAACCTCGCCAATAATTTCGAGGCGATTCCCGAGAACCCGATCCGGACTTTGCGGATCGATCTCCAGACTCCTCGTTTTCTACCTTTCTCTTGGCCACCCAATAAACTGGGATCACTTTTGTCCCGCTATCGTCATCGTAAATGGGAGTCGATTACAGTCTACATCTCTTTCCCATTCATAACATGCTGGGGTTGACCTGAATTCCAGCTTAATCACGGCAGCTGAAAATTAATTACAAGTGATCTGATTCGGACTACCTCATTCTGCAGATAGAAGCCAGAGCGAGCCCTGGAGTCTACTCCGGAGTTCATCTCGTCCGACTCAGACCCTGACATGGCTCCAGGAGGAAAGGGCAAGGGTCAGCAGCCACCCATACCAGAGGGACAGGTGCCAGATCAGAACCAAGTCAATGCACAGTTGCTGGCATCTATCCAGGCCATACAGCAGCAGCTGACTGAGCAGGCCCTTACACAGACTGCTTTCCAGGATATGTTGAATGATGTGATAAACCGCAACGACGGAGGAGGAGGCCGAGGCAGAGGAGGCAGGGGAGGAGGAGGTGGAGGTGGAGAAGGTGGTGATGACCCCAATGATGATCCTGAATTCCCACCACCGCCGAAACCGACACTCAAAGAAACATACAATCCGGGAGACAACCAGATGACCGAGTGGATTCTCATTCCACCGGTACACACTCATTTTGAGCTGAAGCCCCAATTCATAGCCCTTCTCCCTGCATTCCATGGCAACACCAATGAAGAGCCATACATTCACCTGCAGCAATTCTCCCGCATTTGCCGCACCACCCACTATCCGAATGTCCCCCTGGACATTGTCAAGATGACGGCTTTCCCCTTCAGTCTACAGGATAAGGCCCTCTATTGGGTCAATCACATGGGAAAGGTTGTGACGACCTGGGATGAGTTGAAATCTGCCTTCCTGCACAAGTACTACCCTCTCGGTCGGCTCAACCAAATGCGAGCCCGTATTAGCAATTTCTCCCAAGGAGCACATGAGTCCGTACATGAGGCTTGGGAGAGATTCACTGATCTGCAGGAGAAGTGTCCCCACCACGAGATCCCTAAGACCAGCCTGGTCCAGCATTTCTTCGGGGGACTCAATATTGAAAATCAAAGGCTTGTGGACGCAGCATGTGGGGGCTCCCATTTCAACAAGGATGAAGATGTTATATGGCAGATTTTCGAAGAAATGGCCGAAGGAGAGGCTGCCCTCACTTCATCCAAGGCGTACCAGAAGCAGCCCCAGATCCTCCAGAAACAAGTTCACATGGCTGCATCCAAGGAAGCAGAGAGAGATGAGAGCTCCAACCTCAGCATCATTGGGGGCCATCTCTCTAAGGTCGACATAATCGAGAAGCGATCACAGGACCTTGAAAAACTCGCTGTGATTGAGAAGAGGACCCAGAACCTGGATAAGCTCGATCAGATCAACAAGAACCTCGAGCTGTTGGTCGGTACGATCAACTCTGTCCAGTCGGCTACACCACCAGACGCTCCAGCTGAGAGGAAGGATGAGCCGCAACCGCAGCATCAGCCTCAGCCGAGCCAGCAGCCACCGGCAGTCCAGCACGTGTACTACGTGCAGGCGCCCGACCAGGGCCTGCCGCAGCAGCAGATGGTCGTTTACCAGCCAGAGTTCCTTTCCATTCCTGATCCAGTTTTCCCACCACCACCCCTGATCCAAGAAGTTAACGGGGTATGGACGAATGATGCACAGCCGACCCGTCCTCAAGGACAACTCCAGGGTCAGCAATTTGCCAACCGGCAGTACCACCAACCTCAGGGTGGTCGTTTTGGCCAAACCTCTCAACCTCACCAACAACACCAGCAGCCTCCTCAGTTCACACACCAATGGAGGCAGAACTTTCCGTACCAGCAGCAGCCGCAGTATCGCCACCCACAGCCGTATCACCAGTATGCGGCTGCTCAGCCTCAACCATACCAGCAGTATCCACCTCCGTCCTACCAGCAACTTCAACTTCCTGCTCCACCACAACAACACCACCAGCAGCCTCCCCACTCATCTAACCAACAGCAGCGTGGTCTGCACGCTGCATCTTCTGATGTCCCCGCAGCTAATCCCACCATGGAGTGTCTAGCCCAGCTTGTTCAAGGGCTAGCGGAGATGACCAAGCGGCTTGATGACCTGACCGCCACTCGCACTACCATTCCAGCGCAGGTCGAAGCCAACCCCAACAATTTCAAGAAGAAGGAGCAGGTAGAATGTGATGTCTAATCCGCGTGTGATAATGATATTACTGTTTATTCTAATGCTGTTACTATCAGGAGCGGTAGGGCCTTGCCTCCGCCTGCTACCAGATGTGGGGTGAATAAAGAAACAGGTGGATCGTCATCTTCCGCATCAGCCGTGCCAACTCCAGGGGCGGGTGAGGAGGAAGAGGAAGGAGAAGCCAGTCCAGCCGTCGTGCCATGTCATTAGCCTCAGCCAAAAACACAAAAAAATCAGTAAAAACAAAAACAACAAAAAGAAGCATGTAGCAGAAGTGAAGCCGCGCCAGCTTTGGAGGAGCCGCCAGCAGCAACCGATCCATTGCCAGCCGATGGAGCCGATGCTACCCTTTTTGATCGCCCAGCAGCACCAGCATATTCAGATCCAGCTTGTACTCCTTTTTGTAGTCTGGATGTACGACATTCTGTGGGCGATGATTTTGATGTAAATAAGAACTCTAATTTTCCTGCCAGTAATGTGAATATTCCTTTTCCGCATGCAATAAAAAATCTAAAAAAAATTGCAAAAAGAAAAAATGCATTGTCTGATCCAGGTGTCGTGGACATCTTGGATAAATTGACTGTTGAGATTCCCTTGCTGAAGGCCGTGGAATACATGCCAGCTGTGAAGAAAGGACTGAAAGAGGCATGTACTAACAGGCGTCACCCAGCGCAAGACAACAGACGCCGAGAGGTAGAAAAGCACGTTCTATCCATGGCCACAGTTGCAGCTATCACCAACCTCCCCCAGAAAAAGAAAGATACAGGAGCACCTCTGATCAGTTGTGTGATTTTTGATCAGGTCTTCGAGCGTACTCTTCTTGACAGTGGCTCTTCCATCAACCTGTTGCCCTCTTCCATAATGCAAGAATTTGGGCTGGGACCGCTCTAGCAGACACGAATGATCCTTCAGTTCGCTGACCGATCCGTTAAGCGACCCCGAGGTTTGTTGGAAGACGTGATAGTTACCGTGCAGGAGATGAAATTCCCAGCTGACCTTGTAGTCCTTGATATGGACTCGCCTGCACCACTACTCCAGACCCCTATCATCCTTGGCAGACCATTTCTCCGTACTTCAGGTGCCGTGGTTGATTACGGGTCTGGAAAGATCACTTTCAGCTCGAACACCCAACAAATCACGATCAACATGAACAAGGAGCAGAATGCCACAACTGATGAGAGTCAAGCAGTACCAGAAGCATACTGTGATTTTATTGCAGAAATCAGAGACTCAGAGTTGTCGCTGGACGATCCATGGACCCGAGAAATCCTCACTCTTGAGGAGGACTTGGAAAGCACAGTCAGCATATGCTCCGATGATTTGTGGGAGACAGATTCCCAGATGCAGGCGCATCTTCATGAGCATTCGCTCCAGACCGAACATGATCAGCTCACCGCAGAACCGTTCGGTACATCACTGGGATCTCAACAGGATGTTGAGGATGGTAACAGTCTCAAGGTACATCCCACCACCAGCATGGTATCAGAAGTGACCGATAAAGTGGACAGACTAAAACCAGAACTCAAGCCACTTCCTGCAGGCCTGAAGTATGCTTTCCTTGCGGGTGAAGAACACGTGTATCCGGTCATCATCAGCAGCAGGCTGAATCCGGATCAAGAATCTCGACTTTTCGAGGTTCTAGAAAAGAACCGCAAGGCACTTGGTTGGAGCGTATCAGACCTCCGAGGGATAAATCCAGCTCTGTGCTCACACCATATCTATCTAGAAGACGATGCCAAGCCGTCCCGCAAATTTCAGAGAAGGCTGAACCCTAACCTTCGGGACGTGGTCATGAAAGAAATCACAAAATGGTGTGAAGCAGGCTTCATCTATCCCATCTCCGATTCAAAATGGGTAAGCCCCTTGCATGTAGTTCCCAAGAAATCCGGGCTGACCGTGGTCACAAATGAAAAAGGAGAGGAAATTTCAACTCGGGTACCGACATCCTGGCGGGTGTGTGTTGACTACCGCTGTCTTAATGCAGCAACCAAGAAGGACCACTTCCCCTTGCCATTCATTGATCAAGTATTAGAGAGATTAGCAGGCAAGGAGTTCTTCTGCTTCCTGGATGGGTACTCCGGGTACAACCAAGTGGCGATCGCCCCTGAGAATCAAGAGAAGACTACCTTCACTTGCCCGTTCGGTACCTACGCCTTCAAGAGGATGCCCTTTGGATTATGCAATGCACCCGCAACCTTCCAAAGATGCATGCTAGCTGTATTCGCCGAGATGGTAGGAAGTTTTCTCGAGGTGTTCATGGATGATTTCTCTGTCTATGGTGATAGTTTCGATTCTTGCCTCGAGCACCTAGACAGAGTGCTGCAGAAATGCCGGGAAGTCAATTTAGTGCTCTCATGAGAAAAGAGCCACTTTATGGTCACAGAGGGTATTGTACTGGGCCATGTCGTTTCCAAACGTGGCATGGAAGTCGACCCAGCCAAGGTGGATGTCATTTCAAACCTTCAGCCACCTCAGTCAGTAAAGAATGTGAGGTCATTCCTGGGGCATGTGGGATTTTACAAACGATTTATCAAGGATTTCAGCCGCATTGCCCGACCTCTGACAGAACTCTTGTGCAAGGAGACGGAGTTTATTGTTGATCAGCCGGTTCTCCTTGCTTTTAATCAATTAAAGGAGCTTATCACTCAGGCTCCAATCTTGCAGCCTCCCGACTGGACTCTTCCATTTGAGATAATGACCGATGCGTCAGATTTTGCAGTCGGAGCTGTTCTTGGACAGAGGAAAGACAAGGTGCCCTATGCCATTCACTATGCCAGCAGAACATTAGATGAAGCTCAAAGAAATTATACAATGACAGAGAAAGAACTGCTGGCTGTGGTTTTCGCCTTAGAGAAGTTCAGATCCTATTTGTTGGGGTCGAAGGTCACAATTTTCACGGACCACTCTGCTATCCGGTACCTACAACAGAAGAAGGATGCCAAGCCCAGACTGATTCGTTGGATCCTTCTCCTCCAGGAATTCGATCTGGAAATCAAAGACAAACCTGGAGTTCAGAATGTGGTAGCAGATCACCTCTCCAGAATTGAGCAGCATGAGTCTCCTCTGAGCAATGCACCTATCACAGAAACCTTCCCTGACGAAGCTATCTTAGTAGTGGATTCTCTCCCTTGGTATGCCGACATTGTCAATTACCTCGCCTCGGGGGTAATACCTTCGGATTGGACAAAGAATCAGAAGAACAAATTCATGTCGACCATCCGCTTCTACCAGTGGGAAGATCCTCTTCTATTCAGAGAAGGGGCGGATTGTATTTGGCGCAGTGCATCCCTCAGACGGAGCAATCTAGTGTCCTCGAGCATTGTCATTCGCTCGAATTTGGTGGACACCATTCTGGAGATCGTACGACAGCAAAAGTATTGCAGTGTGGCCTCTGGTGGCCCACATTATTCAGGGATGCAGCAGACTTTGTTAAAAGATGTATTGACTGTCAGCGACTGAAAGGTACACTGACTGCCAAAGATTCAATGCCTCTGAAAATTATTCAGATAGCCGATGTCTTCGATGCATGGGGCATTGACTTCATGGGACCTTTCCCTAACAGTCAAGGTTTTGAGCACATCCTTCTTGCCGTCGATTACGTGAGTCGTTGGGTTGAAGCTATTCCCGCCCGAACCGCCGACAGCAAAACAGTTTGCCAGTTTCTGAAGAAGAACATCATTTCGCGGTTCGGGATACCAAAGATTCTCATCTCAGATGGGGGTAGCCATTTCATCAACAGAGAGGTCAAGAAGTTAACGAAGGAGTATGGCATCGATCACCGTGTCACGTCTCCTTATCATCCGCAGACCAATGGCATGGCGGAGTTATCCAATAGAGAAATCAAGACCATATTGCAGAAACTTGTTAGGCCAAACAGAAAAGACTGGTCTCAACTCTTGGACTCAGCGCTTTGGGCTTACCGTACGGCCTACAAGTCTCCCTTGGGCATGTCGCCCTACCGTCTTGTATATGGTAAACCATGCCATCTGCCCGTGGAATTAATTCACAAATCTCTTTGGGCAATTAGTAATTGTAACTTGGACTCACGAAAAAAGTGGTCAGAAGAGAAAAGACGATTTGAACAGGCTCTTGGAATTCCGAGACTGCGCCTACGATAACACCTTGATGTACAAGGAGAAGGTGAAACGCTGGCATGACCGGCACATCAGACGAAAGACCTTCGACGTTGGGCAGAAAATGTGGTTGTTTGATGCAAAGTTACGGATATTCCCAGGCAAATTAAAGAGTAAGTGGACAGGGCCATTCCGAATATGTGAAGTGCGTGACAACGGAAGTATTGCGATATCAGAATTGTCCCCTGATGCACAACCCTTCGTCGTCAACGGCCAACTACTGAAGCCTTACTTGGAGCCCGATGCATTCTTGGCCATAGTTGACTCTATTCAACTAGTGCACCACGATGACATCTCCACAGCACCTGCAGCACCAAAAGATTCAGACGATGTACTCCAACCATTATTTCTCTGATTTTCTTCTTTTCTTCTTTTCCTTTTCTATTTTCTTTTTCTATCTAAAAGGTGCCGCCTTTGTAGACAGTTTTCTATACTTAGGACGTACTTTGTCCTAAGTATAGGGGGATGTGCACCTAGAGTTTTTGATTTCGGTTTGATCTTCTCCATTGTCTCCTCTTCTTGTCTATACTTAGGAGTATCTTACCCTAAGTATAGGGGGAGACAATCTGAGCACGATCAGTATATTCCCACCCTTGACCCTCCCTGCTTTTTGTACAGTCTGCTATACTTCGGATTATTTGATCCTAAGTATAGAGGGGACGGTCAACTTCCCATTCATTCATTTCATTCATATTTATTCTTTAGATCTGTCTATACTCAGTACGAGTTATGTCTTTGCTTTTTCCTTTCGATCTATGAGGACATAGCTCAAGCTAAGTATAGGGGGGTCATATATACCATGTATATACTAAAAGCCATAACTCATACTGAAAAATAAAATATCACTACAACATAAAATAAAATGTAAAAAGTAGCTTTATAATAATGAAAGATAATTGTGAGTTCCTCATACTAATTGTAATTATACTGACTAGTGAGTCAGAAAAGTGTTTTGTACGAAACATTTTCCTTTGAAAAATCTTGTGAAATTTGTTTGAAAATATCGTGAACAACTATTCAATGTTTGAAAAATTAGTTTGTGTGTAAAACCTATTTTCTTTGAGTGAAAGAAAAAACTTTGTGAAAATTAGTGTGCGAATGATTGTGAAAATTTGATTGTCAAAAACTGTTTTGAAAAATCTATCTATGTTGTGTAAAACATTTGTAAAAGGATTTTCAAATGCGTGTACATGTTGCAAAATTATTTTGGACTAGAGTTTTCAAAAACCCTTGTGAAAATGATTCTCGAGTAAGTCTGAGGAATCCGCACAAAAATCTCTCATTTGTAAATAAGGAATAAGTCAAATAAAGTTTATAAGAACTGAAACCATATTATACATCAAATACAATTTTTCTTCTTTTGTATCTACTGATTAATAAATCAGATACCTAGACAGTATGATTTGAAAAATAGTGTGACCAGTTTTGAAAAATTTGATGTGAAATGATTTCAAATGTGTGAAACTGTGTTGATTGCAAAACTTTTCTTTGTGTGAAAGAAAGGATTTCAAAAACCTATGTGCAAATGTTTTGAAAAATGCTTGTCAAAATTATTGTGAAAATTGTATATATATACATATAGTGTGAAAAATCTTTGCAGAAATAGTTTTCAAATGTGTGTAAAGATTGCAAAAATTATCGTGTACTATAGTTTGCAAAATTATTTTCAAAAAGCTAATAAGAACACCATTGCAGATACTAGTAAATCAGAAACAAGACACATACAATTCTTTCTGTGAATACCTAAATAAACTATTTCATTCACACCTGTAAGGTTGCTAAAAATTCCTAAATTTTGAAAATAAAGCAGCACGCCCGTGTAAATAAGTGTATATACTTTTTGAATATTTTCAGTTCGTACTTCCTGTGCAGAAATTCTTTTTGTAAAAACATTCTTTGATCTTTTCAAATTTTTGTGAAAAATTGCATCATTCATTGTGCACAGCATAAGCATACCATTCATGTTCTTTTTGAGTGAAGCTTGATGATTGAATCAGTCTAAGAAAGTCTTAAATTGGAGCTCGGTTAGACCTTACCGCACCTAATTGCATTGGAACCTTATGGGAACGAGGTTTAAGGTACCTCAGGTCTATACAGACTTAATTCTTTGAGAAATCAGGGCTGGGTTCAAGTCACCTCAGTGGACTAACTAGAACTTTTCGAGACACACGTATGACTCTTGCCGACCGTGATCTAACTTGGACACCTGCACCTTTCACTTGGCTTAACTCAGTTGGAGTGGTGAGGGGGTTGGATTTGCCAGTCTGAGACGCACACGGGTGGAAACATTCGTCCTCGTCTAGGGAGGGAAGTGCACCCCAACCGGATCCAATAGCAATGAGGTCTAAAGACAGGAGATTGTGGGTTGCGATAAAGCTTCAAAAGAGGGATAGTCTACTGGCTCAAGAGGAAAAACTCCTTATGTAAATGCTGATGTGAATAGTATGTTGAAAAAAAAATGGTCAGGCCTGTACAAAAATAAAATGCCTGCAAAGTATGTACAAAGTCAATAAGCAAGCTTGAGCTCCAAAGACAAATATGTAAGCCTGCAGCTGGATGACTTGACTACACTGGTCTTGCATCCCAGGATAGGTAGCTACACTGGCTACCGTCCATTCTTCTCTTCACCCCCTCCTCTTGAGCTGGTTGCCACTTGAACTTAGAAGGGAATACCCTGCTCCTCGAGGAAAGAGCTGTTGGATTGGGGAATCATTGGGTTGTCATTCTGGAGAAGTCAGTTCCTTTATCATTTCAGTTGGGGAGAGCCACTATCACGTACACCGTACAAGTCAGCTTCATGGTTATAAGAGTTTGCGTATGATGCAGACTAGTTCTGACCCGGCTATTGAGGTGGGCTGAACCGAGTTCTGTGATTATCGAAGGTTGTTGTACTTTAGAGCTGGTTCCCGACTAGGTTCCACACACCTTCACACCCAAGGTCTGACAGGAGCTCCAAATTCAGATTTTGTAAGGACATGCATTGCACTGAAAGCATCCCTATTCACTCTATCTTTCTTGCATGTTCCTTTTTCTTTTCTTTATTCTTTTTGCACTTATTGCATAAGTGTTTGCTAGGGACTAGCAAAGGCAAGTATAGGGGGGTGATGAATCTCCATTTCATCACCTTTATTCTATCATTTTGGCCTCAAAAACCCCAGCAAATGCATGTAAATAGCATCAATTTGTACATAATAGCATTCATTATTCATTTGTATTAATTATATATAAAATAAGGTTTTTAATGCCAAAATTATAGAATAAAGAGAAGAAAAGAAAAAGGAATAAAATATTGCAAATATTTTATGGCCCTAACCCCGAGACCAAGTCCAGAATGGAATTGGTCGACAAGGAATAAAGTAGGGGGAGATAAGGGCCAATTATCCAATAAATACTCCATTCATTTATGCATTTTTGGCACCTATTTTGTACATATTTATTTATTCATCAAATAAAGAAACTTTGTTCATAAAAGTTGTAGATAATAATATAGATAAAAATACAAAATTGAGTTTGTGTAAAAATAATACACAGTGAACATTTATGCACAAAATAAAAAGACAAAATCTCAACTTCACATACCCATATCTTGCAAATAAAAACACCAAATCACCCAAACTCACCTTTAATTGTATATAGCATTTCATAAACTATTTTATAAAATTGGTTTCATAATTTTTGGAGTCCATATGCAGAAGTTAGGTTTTTGGCCTTTCTTGTATATAATACCTGATTAAAATATTCATTATATTCACTAATAATTATTTTTATAAATTACTATTTTTAGAATCTTGTAAATAATGTATATAATTCATATACATATTAGCCTTAGAATAAAACCAAAAAGAATATGTAAAATAAAATAAGTCTATATAGGCAAAATACTTATGAGAAGGATGTACATATATAAAAAGAGAAAAGCATTCTTTAATTATTTCATTCTTTTATATTTTTTATAATAATTTATATATTATATATATATTATTAAGAATACCAAGCTAAAATAAAAACAAATAAAATCCATTAAATAAATACAATGTATATAATATATAGGTAAAGTACCTATAAGTATACTTACATATACATAGACCTATTTATTTAAAAATACAAATAAACTTATAAAAATCAAACAAAAATATCTTTATACTCACAAAAATAAATTATAAATTTATAAAATAAGCCAAGAAAATAATAAAAGAAAATAAATAAATTAAAAATAAAATACCCAAAAATACATGAAAATACATACATATACACATTATTAAAATAAAACTATAATAAAACACCTCGAAAAATTCAATAAAAATCATAAACAAGTACTAGATGAAATAATACACATTTTTTATTTTATGAGAAAAAATTAATAAAATCATTTAGGGTGTCAAATAAATCAATCTTCCATCAGGTCCTCTATTTTGGCGTTTAGCGACTGAGGTGGACCAACCAGGTCCCTCCGCGAGTTGACTCCAGTCAACTTGACCTCCAGCCGCCCGATGTGACGCAGCCCGTCTCTTCGCCCATCTTCTCCCATTTTTCCCGGACACACCATCCATCAATCGAGGATGCTTCCTTCACAAGAATTAATCCCTAATCATCCATGATGCCCGCCGATTCTTTGGATCAACCTAATACTCTCTAGATCATGCAATAATCGCCGGTCAATAAGGCCACTCGCCAATGTTTATAAATAACAAGCTCCGCCTCCTTCCTCAGATTTGGCCACTTTTATTCCAACCTAAATCCTAGATCTCGTTCCTGGAGTGTTCCTCGTGACAGGGGGAGCAGCCCAACGCCGTGACTCGGCCGGAGGGAGGAGATTTTGACGCGGCGGAGCTCCGGCGTCCGCCCTGCTCCCTGGAGGCCCCCAGGTATAAGAGCTGCCCTTTTTATGCATTTTTAGTTAGTTTTAGATGTTAGCTTTTCATTCCAGTCATTAGATTAGGTTTTAATTAATGTCTGTAGTTTAGAAATCAAAATTCGAAGTTCGCCGGAGCTCCGCTCCGGCGACTTCTCCACTGTGGATCTGACTGTATCCGACCGCCCCGTTCACCCCATTTCGAAGCCCAACGCTTTCTCCATCTGTTGCACGCATTTGTTCAACCCAGGACCCTAGGTCCTGGCGAGTCGGGGCTCCTCCTCCGCCGTTCGTCGGAGCCCCTCCGCCCATCTCCTTTGTGCACCGTAGCTTCAAAACCCCGGGTCGAGGAGCAAGCTCTCTCGCCCGCGGTTCTTCCTATGCAGGTACTTCAAAGAATCGAGCCCAACTGGACTCGCACAGATCCGGGAAGAGGTTCCTGGGGGCCCTTTTCTTCTCCGACCTCGCTTCATCGACTCGGACCCCCAGGAGCCATGAAAATACCATCAATCGACGCGGGACGCCTCCAGCCACCTTCAGAACACTTCAGACTCGCCGGAGAACCCTGGAGGAGCCCACGCTCTTCGATCCAAGCTCGCCGGCTCCGAGCTTCTTCCCCGTTCTTCCAGGGAGCTTCAACGCCGTCGGATCAGGAGAGCCGCCCCAGATTCAACAGGAACCGTCCGATGGAGCATCGTACCCACCGTCAGATCAGCGGGGATGATCTAATCTCAGCGCTCCATCGGCGAAGCGTCATCGAGCGTCCAGAAGACGACGCGTGGCAAGTGAGAGGAGCAGAACCGTCGGATGCCACGTTTTTATTAGGGGTAATTTTCACATCCAGCCCCCTTACTTTTTGTATTTATTATTTAATGCCAAAAATAGAAGTTTCAGTTGTAAATAAAATGTATATTTTGCGGAAGGACCCCCGATGTTTCAAGATTTGCACTTTAGTCCTCCCGTGCCTCACGTGCAGCAACCACGTGAGGCGCGTGAAAATTTGCATCTAAACCCTACCGGGTTCCTGTATTTATTAAATGGTCCTGAAAATAAAAGTTAAAGTGTATTTTTGTTGTAATTTTTGCATGTATGCCCCTGCCAACTATTTTATTTGCAAAAATACCCCTACCAGGCCATTTAATTTTTGAAGGCTTTGTCTATTTATTTTATGCTTCTTGTTAAATCGAAAAATCTTGCAAAAATAGACTTAAGCTCCTGTTTGGACATGCTTGAACGCCATATTTTTAGTTTTGCATTTTGTTGCATTTTTGCATTTATTAAAAATCAAAAACATGTCTTTCATTCCCTGTCTAACTTATAAAATCCCAAAAAATATGAAAATGCCTCGAAAAAATTCCAAAAAATTACCTATGGTGTATTTTGACCTATATTAGTGTCAGTCCAAAAATCCCTAAAAATCTCAAAAAAGAAAACCTTAAAAATTCAAAAATACCCAAAAACTTCAAAAAAATATATAAAATCAAAGAAAAATCAGAAAAATATAAACTCAGGCCCTATTTATGCTATATTTTATTATCGTTATTAAAAAATTAGGGTGGAAAATTTTTGAGGCTGTTAGCTATTTTTAATCTCTATTTTTGTGACAGCCAGTATCTAGTCCACTGTTTGCTATTATTTAGCTATTTAAAAATACTAAAAATGTTTGCAAAAATACCCAAAAATCATAAAAACAGTAAAAAACCTTGAAAATTCCAAAAAGACCCTTTTCCTAAATTTTTGACTATTTTTGAGTATTTTTGTGAATATTATAATACCCCCTTTATGTATATATATCTATATATCCTAAAAAAATATTATATATATATATGTAATTAATCAAATGTATTCTCATTAATCTCAATATAAAAAAAATAATAAAAAAAAATCAAAAACCCACACAAGGATGACTGTGATTTACTTGTAAGCTGTTGCATTTTGTATTGCTCTTTGTGGTTCGACCACTACATATTTGTCACTATACATTTTATGGTAGAGTAAATAAAGATTAATTTGCATTTATTTTTGAGCTTGATTGTTGTATTCTTTGGATTGTGGGTTAATTGCTGATCGACCCGGGTGTTCCATGAGTGGCCGCCTCAGCGACAACCTTTGGATTATTTATTCATGGCAACCCTTTTGGAATATTCCCTCGTTTATCAGATGGCGCCGTTGCCGGGGAGCAATGAGCATAGCCAAATTGATTTTTGTCATCCTTGTATAAAAATTTTGATTCATGATTCATTTTTGTGTGAGCAGCTATTGTTTTATTGCCATTAATCACCATGCTTCATTTCTTTATTTATTGTGATTATTTTTCTCTGCTCTATTTGATTGACTGAGTATGCTAATGCAATCTTTTTGTGACTTTGATGCGAGGGACCGCCACGCGAGGATGGCTTCCTAGGAGGCCAAGGCAGCCGAGCTTGGAGGAGGATGGTCTTCTCTTCTCATGCCATCTGGAGAGAGCACCAAAGCAGCAAAGAGAGGGGCATTAGATAGGCTAGATACTTAGGAAAATTATTTTTGTAATTCATGGTGAGAGAGAGACTATTTGGCATGTAATTAAACAGGACTCTACTCTTCACAATGAGGTCCAGTGCCCGGGTGATTGTTCACCTGGGGGCCTCATCGCGGCTTTTTCGAGTTTTCATCGCCTTCTTTTATTTTGTTTCCCGCAGTTTTGAGCTTTCCGCCTTTCTTTTACTTTGTTTTGTGTGCTTGGAGCCCCTAGATATAGGTTGCTTGACTCGGTAGCTAGGTCCAAACATTAATAAGAATGCATGTTCCTATAGTCTACTTCGATTGGATCTAGTCAAACTCAAACAAGTTGTAAATTTGTCTCTTAGCCCTCTGTGCCGTAGCGAACCCTGTAAAACGCTTTCTCCTACCCTCAATTTGTTGAGCATAGGAGGGGTGTGCCAAGACCGGACTCTCTGGGGCTAGAGACAAATAAGCAACTTATGGTTCTTCACGCTAATAGCAGCTTATGTTTAGGACGATTTTGTGCCTTGCATACCGACATGTAGATAGGTTTAAAAATTCTGTTTTGCATACCACATGGAGAGAGCTGGGACGCACTGTAAGTCTTCTAACTCAGCATACATCATTCGGTTCAATGATGAGATTTCCATCATGGAACCACTTGCACGGCTTTTCCGCTATCTCCCTCTGATTTTGAGCACCTAGGACTTAAATGAAAATCTACAAAAACGTTAGGCGCTGGTATGAAAACAGATCCAAAAAAAAGTGAAAACCAAAAAAAATTAAAATCAGGGGACTGCTAAATAAACTTTGACCTTAATTAAAATATGTAATGGACTATCATTGTACCGGGTTCATAAAGCCCTCATTGTTTCAGGTACCTTGGAGGGGGACCAAAACCCTACTCCCTTGAACGAGTGCGACCCCTAAGGATAGAAAAGCCCAAAACCCAGTCTGCAACTGCCTTGTGTATCGCCTGGATTTCCGAAGTAATGGCGCTTCTATCGTACGTAGGCGAGTAGGACTTGGTCACCAACGGTGACTCTCTGTTGTGAGAGCATCGACCCTGTCCGAAGTATTGAGCATAGGCCACGCCTTCACGGGGGTGTCTGTCTCATTGTCCTGCGTCCGAGTAGGTTCTTGCACGCTCACGGGTGATTCCGTTGCGAGCGAGAACCGAAGTATTGGTTTCGCCTATCGGCTTCCTCTCTCTTTTCTTTGGCTGAGTAGGGATCCAGGAAGGGTTACAAGGACTCCAAAAAGTACAGACTACAGGTTACACAGGAGGAGGACAAGTACGGGATACTCTTCTGGCAGTACTCTCTCTCCTATAGGGTAGCGTACTAAGGACTTGTTATAAGATATGCCTGAAAATCACAACTCTAAAAATGAAAAGATAATAAATAGCCGAGCTTTCACGGCTTCACATGGCGTGAGTTGGTGAACCCGATTTTGTCTTGTGTTTGAATGGATCTAGATTAAGGTTCAAAGACCAACGTCCCGCGCCTTTGCGCAAATTTTGTTATGTCTTTCTTTGACCACCCCGCTCAACTGAGCCTTTCTACTGTTTTACACTCCTTTTGTTCCTCGTTGACCATCGTATCATTCTTCCAAAAATCCGACAATCTCTTGTGCTTCGTGAAGTTGATCCGTGGATGGTTTCGTCGAGACCATGCCGACACCTACATCGATTCCATGGACTCAACCTCGCCAATAATTTCGAGGCGATTCCCGAGAACCCGATCCGGACTTTGCGGATCGATCTCCAGACTCCTCGTTTTCTACCTTTCTCTTGGCCACCCAATAAACTGGGATCACTTTTGTCCCGCTATCGTCGTCGTAAATGGGAGTCGATTACAGTCTACATCTCTTTCCCATTCATAACATGCTGGGGTTGACCTGAATTCCAGCTTAATCACGGCAGCTGAAAATTAATTACAAGTGATCTGATTCGGACTACCTCATTCTGCAGATAGAAGCCAGAGTGAGCCCTGGAGTCTACTCCGGAGTTCATCTCGTCCGACTCAGACCCTGACATGGCTCCAGGAGGAAAGGGCAAGGGTCAGCAGCCACCCATACCAGAGGGACAGGTGCCAGATCAGAACCAAGTCAATGCACAGTTGCTGGCATCTATCCAGGCCATACAGCAGCAGCTGACTGAGCAGGCCCTTACACAGACTGCTTTCCAGGATATGTTGAATGATGTGATAAATCGCAACGACGGAGGAGGAGGCCGAGGCAGAGGAGGCAAGGGAGGAGGAGGTGGAGGTGGAGAAGGTGGTGATGACCCCAATGATGATCCTGAATTCCCACCACCGCCGAAACCGACACTCAAAGAAACATACAATCCGGGAGACATCCAGATGACCGAGTGGATTCTCATTCCACCGGTACACGCTCACTTTGAGCTGAAGCCCCAATTCATAGCCCTTCTCCCTGCATTCCATGGCAACACCAATGAAGAGCCATACATTCACCTGCAGCAATTCTCCCGCATTTGCCGCACCACCCACTATCCGAATGTCCCCCTGGACATTGTCAAGATGACGGCTTTCCCCTTCAGTCTACAGGATAAGGCACTCTATTGGGTCAATCACATGGGAAAGGTTGTGACGACTTGGGAGGAGTTGAAATATGCCTTCCTGCACAAGTACTACCCTCTCGGTCGGCTCAACCAAATGCGAGCCCGTATTAGCAATTTCTCCCAAGGAGCACATGAGTCCGTACATGAGGCTTGGGAGAGATTCACTGATCTGCAGGAGAAGTGTCCCCACCACGAGATCCCTAAGACCAGCCTGGTCCAGCATTTCTTCAGGGGACTCAATATTGAAAGTCAAAGGCTCATGGACGCAGCATGTGGGGGCTCCCCTTTCAACAAGGATGAAGATGTTGTATGGCAGATTTTCGAAGAAATGGCCGAAGGAGAGGCTGCCCTCTCTTCATCCAAGGCGTACCAGAAGCAGCCCCAGATCCTCCAGAAACAAGTTCACATGGCTGCATCCAAGGAAGCAGAGAGAGATGAGAGCTCCAACCTCAGCATCATTGGGGGCCATCTCTCTAAGGTCGACATAATCGAGAAGCGATCACAGGACCTTGAAAAACTCGCTGTGATTGAGAAGAGGACCCAGAACCTGGATAAGCTCGATCAGATCAACAAGAACCTCGAGCTGTTGGTCGGTACGATCAACTCTGTCCAGTCGGCTACACCACCAGACGCTCCCGCTGAGAGGAAGGACGAGCCGCAACCGCTGCATCAGCCTCAGCCGAGCCAACAGCCACCGGCAGTCCAGCACGTGTACTACGTGCAGGCGCTCGACCAGGGCCCGCCGCAGCAGCAGATGGTCGTTTACCCGCCAGAGTTCCTTTCCATTCCTGATCCAGTTTTCCCACCACCACCCCTGATCCAAGAAGTTAACGGGGTATGGACGAATGATGCACAGCCGACCCGTCCTCAAGGACAACTCCAAGGTCAGCAATTTGCCAACCGGCAGTACCACCAACCTCAGGGTGGTCGTTTTGGCCAAACCTCTCAACCTCACCAACAACACCAGCAGCCTCCTCAGTTCGCACACCAATGGAGGCAGAACTTTCCGTACCAGCAGCAGCCGCAGTATCGCCACCCACAGCCGTATCACCAGTATGCGGCTGCTCAGCCTCAACCATACCAGCAGTATCCACCTCCGTCCTACCAGCAACTTCAACTTCCTGCTCCACCACAACAACACCACCAGCAGCCTCACCACTCATCTAACCAACAGCAGCGTGGTCTGCACGCTGCATCTTCTGATGTCCCCGCAGCTAATCCCACCATGGAGTGTCTAGCCCAGCTTGTTCAAGGGCTAGCGGAGATGACCAAGCGGCTTGATGACCTGAACACCACTCGCACTACCATTCCGGCGTAGGTCGAAGCCAACCCCAACAATTTCAAGAAGAAGGAGCAGGTAGAATGTGATGTCCAGTCCGCGTGTGATAATGATATTACTGTTTATTCTAATGTTGTTACTCTCAGGAGTGGTAGGGCCTTGCCTCCGCCTGCTACCAGATGTGGGGTGAATAAAGAAACAGGTGGATCGTCATCTTCCGCATCAACCGTGCCAACTCCAGGGGCGGGTGAGGAGGAAGAGGAAGGAGAAGCCAGTCCAGCCGTCGTGCCATGTCATCAGCCTCAGCCAAAAACACAAAAAAATCAGCAAAAATAAAAGCAACAAAAAGAAGCATGTAGCAGAAGTGAAGCCGCGCCAGCTTTGGAGGAACCGCCAGCAGCAGCCGATCCATTGCCAGCCGATGGAGCCGATGCTACCCTTTTTGATCGCCCAGCAGCACCAGCATATTCAGATCCAGCTTGTACTCCTTTTTGTAGTCCGGATGTACGACATTCTGTGGGCGATGATTTTGATGTAAATAAGAACTCTAATTTTCCTGCCAGTAATGTGAATATTCCTTTTCCGCATGCAATACAAAAATCTAAAAAAATTGCAAAAAGAAAAAATGCATTGTCTGATCCAGGTGTCGTGGACATCTTGGATAAATTGACTGTTGAGATTCCCTTGCTGAAGGCCGTGGAATACATGCCAGCTGTGAAGAAAGGACTGAAAGAGGCATGTACTAACATGCGTCACCCAGCGCAAGACAACAGACGCCGAGAGGTAGAAAAGCACGTTCTATCCATGGCCACAGTTGCAGCTATCACCAACCTCCCCCAGAAAAAGCAAGATACAGGAGCACCTCTGATCAGTTGTGTGATTTTTGATCAGGTCTTCGAGCGTACTCTTCTTGACAGTGGCTCTTCCATCAACCTGTTGCCCTCATCCATAATGCAAGAATTTGGGCTGGGACCGCTCTAGCAGACACGAATGATCCTTCAGTTCGCTGACCGATCCGTTAAGCGACCCCGAGGTTTGTTGGAAGACGTGATAGTTACCGTGCAGGAGATGAAATTCCCAGCTGACTTTGTAGTCCTTGATATGGACTCGCCTGCACCACTACTCCAGACCCCTATCATCCTTGGCAGACCATTTCTCCGTACTTCAGGTGCCGTGGTTGATTACGGGTCTGGAAAGATCACTTTCAGCTCGAACACCCAGCAAATTACGATCAACATGAACAAGGAGCAGAATGCCACAACTGATGAGAGTCAAGCAGTACCAGAAGCAGACTATGATTTTATTGTAGAAATCAGAGACTCAGAGTTGTCGCTGGACGATCCATGGACCCGAGAAATCCTCACTCTTGAGGAGGACTTGGAAAGCACAGTCAGCATATGCTTCGATGATTTGTGGGAGACAGATTCTCAGATGCAGGCGCATCTTCATGAGCATTCGCTCCAGACCGAACATGATCAGCTCACCGCAGAACCGTTCGGTACATCACTGGGATCTCAACAGGATGTTGAGGATGGTAATAGTCTCAAGGTACATCCCACCACCAGCATGGTATCAGAAGTGACCGATAAAGTGGACAGACTAAAACCAGAACTCAAGCCACTTCCTGCAGGCCTGAAGTATGCTTTCCTTGCGGGTGAAGAACACGTGTATCCGGTCATCATCAGCAGCAGGCTGAATCCGGATCAAGAATCTCGACTTTTCGAGGTTATAGAAAAGAACCGTAAGGCACTTGGTTGGAGCGTATCAGACCTCCGAGGGATAAATCCAGCTCTGTGCTCACACCATATCTATCTAGAAGACGATGCCAAGCCGTCCCGCGAATTTCAGAGAAGGCTGAACCCTAACCTTCGGGACGTGGTCATGAAAGAAATCACAAAATGGTGTGAAGCAGGCTTCATCTATCCCATCTCCGATTCAAAATGGGTAAGCCCCTTGCATGTAGTTCCCAAGAAATCCGGGCTGACCGTGGTCACAAATGAAAAAGGAGAGGAAATTTCAACTCGGGTACCGACATCCTGGCGGGTGTGTGTTGACTACCGCCGTCTTAATGCAGCAACCAAGAAGGACCACTTCCCCTTGCCATTCATTGATCAAGTATTAGAGAGATTAGCAGGCAAGGAGTTCTTCTGCTTCCTGGATGGGTACTCCGGGTACAACCAAGTGGCGATCGCCCCTGAGGATCAAGAGAAGACTACCTTCACTTGCCCGTTCGGTACCTACGCCTTCAAGAGGATGCCCTTTGGATTATGCAATGCACCCGCAACCTTCCAAAGATGCATGCTAGCTGTATTCGCCGAGATGGTAGGCAGTTTTCTCGAGGTGTTCATGGATGATTTCTCTGTCTATGGTGATAGTTTCGATTCTTGCCTCGAGCACCTAGACAGAGTGCTGCAGAAATGCCGGGAAGTCAATTTAGTGCTCTCATGGGAAAAGAGCCACTTTATGGTCACAGAGGGTATTGTACTGGGCCATGTCGTTTCCAAACGTGGCATGGAACTCGACCCGACCAAGGTGGATGTCATTTCAAACCTTCAGCCACCTCAGTCAGTAAAGAATGTGAGGTCATTCCTGGGGCATGTGGGATTTTACAGACGATTTATCAAGGATTTCAGCCGCATTGCCCGACCTCTGACAGAACTCTTGTGCAAGGAGACGGAGTTCATTGTTGATCAGTCGGTTCTCCTTGCTTTTAATCAATTGAAGGAGCTTATCACTCAGGCTCCAATCTTACAGCCTCCCGACTGGACTCTTCCATTTGAGATAATGACCGATGCGTCAGATTTTGCAGTCGGAGCTGTTCTTGGACAGAGGAAAGACAAGGCGCCCTATGCCATTCACTATGCCAGCAGAACATTAGATGAAGCTCAAAGAAATTATACAGTGACAGAGAAAGAACTGCTGGCTGTGGTTTTCGCCTTAGAGAAGTTCAGATCCTATTTGTTGGGGTCGAAGGTCACAATTTTCACGGACCACTCTGCTATCCGGTACCTACAGCAGAAGAAGGATGCCAAGCCCAGACTGATTCGTTGGATCCTTCTCCTCCAGGAATTCGATCTGGAAATCAAAGACAAACCTGGAGTTCAGAATGTGGTAGCAGATCACCTCTCCATAATTGAGCAGCACGAGTCTCCTCTGAGCAATGCACCTATCACAGAAACCTTCCCTGACGAAGCTATCTTAGTAGTGGATTCTCTCCCTTGGTATGCCGACATTGTCAATTACCTCGCCTCGGGGGTAATACCTTCGGATTGGACAAAGAATCAGAAAAACAAATTCATGTCGACCATCCGCTTCTACCAGTGGGAAGATCCTCTTCTATTCAGAGAAGGGGCAGATTGTATTTGGCGCAGGTGCATCCCTCAGACGGAGCAATCTAGTGTCCTCGAGCATTGTCATTCGCTCGAATCTGGTGGACACCATTCTGGAGATCGTACGGCAGCAAAAGTATTGCAGTGTGGCCTCTGGTAGCCCACATTATTCAGGGATGCAGCAGACTTTGTTAAAAGATGTATTGACTGTCAGCGACTGAAAGGTACACTGACTGCGAAGGATTCAATGCCTCTGAAAATTATTCAGATAGTCGACGTCTTCGATGCATGGGGCATTGACTTCATGGGACCTTTCCCTAACAGTCAAGGTTTTGAGCACATCCTTCTTGCCGTCGATTACGTGAGTCGTTGGGTTGAAGCTATTCCCGCCCGAACCGCCGACAGCAAAACAGTTTGCCAGTTTCTGAAGAAGAACATCATTTTGCGGTTCGGGATACCAAAGATTCTTATCTCAGACGGGGGTAGCCATTTCATCAACAGAGAGGTCAAGAAGTTAACGAAGGAGTACGGCATCGATCACTGTGTCGCGTCTCCTTATCATCCGCAGACCAATGGCATGGCGGAGTTATCCAATAGAGAAATCAAGACCATATTGCAGAAACTTGTTAGGCCAAACAGAAAAGACTGGTCTCAACTCTTGGACTCAGTGCTTTGGGCTTACCGTACGGCCTACAAGTCTCCCTTGGGCATGTCGTCCTACCGTCTTGTATATGGTAAACCATGCCATCTGCCCGTGGAATTAATTCACAAATCTCTTTGGGCAATTAGTAATTGTAACTTGGACTCATGAAAAAGTGGTCAGAAGAGAAAAGACGATCTGAACATGCTCTTGGAATTCCGAGACTGTGCCTACGATAACACCTTGATGTACAAGGAGAAGGTGAAACGCTGGCATGACCGGCACATCAGACGAAAGACCTTCGACGTTGGGCAGAAAGTGTGGTTGTTTGATGCAAAGTTGCGGATATTCCCAGGAAAATTAAAGAGTAAGTGGACAGGGCCATTCCGAATATGTGAAGTGCGTGACAACGGAAGCATTGCGATATCAGAATTGTCCCCTGACGCACAGCCCTTCGTCGTCAACGGCCAACTACTGAAGCCTTACTTGGAGCCCGATGCATTCTTGGCCATAGTTGACTCTATTCAACTAGTGCACCACGATGACATCTCCACAGCACCTGCAGCACCAAAAGATTCAGACGATGTACTCCAACCACTATTTCTTTGATTTTCTTCTTTTCTTCTTTTCCTTTTCTATTTTCTTTTTCTAGCTAAAAGGTGCCGCCTTTGTAGACAGTTTTCTATACTTAGGACGTACTTTGTCCTAAGTATAGGGGGATGTGCACCTAGAGTTTTTGATTTCGGTTTGATCTTCTCCATTGTCTCCTCTTCTTGTCTATACTTAGGAGTATCTTACACTAAGTATAGGGGGAGACAATCTAAGCACGATCAGTATATTCCCACCCTTGACCCTCCCTGCTTTTTGTACAGTCTGCTATACTTCGGATTATTTGATCCTAAGTATAGAGGGGACGGTCAACTTCCCATTCATTCATTTCATTCATATTTATTCTTTAGATCTGTCTATACTCAGTACGAGTTATGTCTTTGCTTTTTCCTTTCGATCTATGAGGACATAGCTCAAGCTAAGTATAGGGGGGTCGTATATACCATGTATATACTAAAAGCCATAACTCATACTGAAAAATAAAATATCACTACAACATAAAATAAAATGTAAAAAGTAGCTTTATAATAATGAAAGATAATTGTGAGTTCCTCATACTAATTGTAATTATACTGACTAGCGAGTCAGAAAAGTGTTTTGTACGAAACATTTTCCTTTGAAAAATCTTGTGAAATTTGTTTGAAAATAGCGTGAACAACTATTCAATGTTTGAAAAAATTAGTTTGTGTGTAAAACCTATTTTCTTTGAGTGAAAGCAAAAACTTTGTGAAAATTAGTGTGCGAATGATTGTGAAAATTTGATTGTCAAAAACTGTTTTGAAAAATCTATCTATGTTGTGTAAAACATTTGTAAAAGGATTTTCAAATGCGTGTACATGTTGCAAAATTATTTTGGACTAGAGTTTTCAAAAACCCTTGTGAAAATGATTCTCGAGTAAGTCTGAGGAATCCGCACAAAAATCTCTCATTTGTAAATAAGGAATAAGTCAAATAAAGTTTATAAGAACTGAAACCATATTATACATCAAATACAATTTTTCTTCTTTTGTATCTACTGATTAATAAATCAGATACCTAGACAGTATGATTTGAAAAATAGTGTGACCAGTTTTGAAAAATTTGATGTGAAATGATTTCAAATGTGTGAAACTGTGTTGATTGCAAAACTTTTCTTTGTGTGAAAGAAAGGATTTCAAAAACCTATGTGCAAATGTTTTGAAAAATGCTTGTCAAAATTATTGTGAAAATTGTATATATATACATATAGTGTGAAAAATCTTTGCAGAAATAGTTTTCAAATGTGTGTAAAGATTGCAAAAATTATCGTGTACTATAGTTTGCAAAATTATTTTCAAAAAGCTAATAAGAACACCATTGCAGATACTAGTAAATCAGAAACAAGACACATACAATTCTTTCTGTGAATACCTAAATAAACTATTTCATTCACACCTGTAAGGTTGCTAAAAATTCCTAAATTTTGAAAATAAAGCAACACGCCCGTGTAAATAAGTGTATATACTTTTTGAATATTTTCAGTTCGTACTTCCTGTGCAGAAATTCTTTTTGTAAAAACATTCTTTGATCTTTTCAAATTTTTGTGAAAAATTGCATCATTCATTGTGCACAGCATAAGCATACCATTCATGTTCTTTTTGAGTGAATCTTGATGATTGAATCAGTCTAAGAAAGTCTTAAATTGGAGCTCGGTTAGACCTTACCACACCTAATTGCACTGGAACCTTATGGGAACGAGGTTTAAGGTACCTCAGGTCTATACAGACTTAATTCTTTGAGAAATCAGGGCTGGGTTCAAGTCACCTCAGTGGACTAACTAGAACTTTTCGAGACACACGTATGACTCTTGCCGACCGTGATCTAACTTGGACACCTGCACCTTTCACTCGGCTTAACTCAGTTGGAGTGGTGAGGGGGTTGGATTTGCCAGTCTGAGACGCACACGGGTGGAAACATTCGTCCTCGTCTAGGGAGGGAAGTGCACCCCAACCGGATCCAATAGCAATGAGGTCTAAAGACAGGAGATTGTGGGTTGCGATAAAGCTTCAAAAGAGGGATAGTCTACTGGCTCAAGAGGAAAAACTCCTTATGTAAATGCTGCTGTGAATAGTATGTTGAAAAAAAAATGGTCAGGCCTGTACAAAAATAAAATGCCTGCAAAGTATGTACAAAGTCAATAAGCAAGCTTGAGCTCCAAAGACAAATATGTAAGCCTGCAGCTGGATGACTTGACTACACTGGTCTTGCATCCCAGGATAGGTAGCTACACTGGCTACCGTCCATTCTTCTCTTCACCCCCTCCTCTTGAGCTGGTTGCCACTTGAACTTAGAAGGGAATACCCTGCTCCTCGAGGAAAGAGCTGTTGGATTGGGGAATCATTGGGTTGTCATTCTGGAGAAGTCAGTTCCTTTATCATTTCAGTTGGGGAGAGCCACTATCACGTACACCGTACAAGTCAGCTTCATGGTTATAAGAGTTTGCGTATGATGTAGACTAGTTCTGACCCGGCTATTGAGGTGGGCTGAACCGAGTTCTGTGATTATCGAAGGTTGTTGTACTTTAGAGCTGGTTCCCGACTAGGTTCTACACACCTTCACACCCAAGGTCTGACAGGAGCTCCAAATTCAGATTTTGTAAGGACATGCATTGCACTGAAAGCATCCCTAATCACTCTATCTTTCTTGCATTTTCCTTTTTCTTTTCTTTATTCTTTTTGCACTTATTGCATAAGTGTTTGCTAGGGACTAGCAAAGGCAAGTATAGGGGGGTGATGAATCTCCATTTCATCACCTTTATTCTATCATTTTGGCCTCAAAAACCCCAGCAAATGCATGTAAATAGCATCAATTTGTACATAATAGCATTCATTATTCATTTGTATTAATTATATACAAAATAAGGTTTTTAATGCCAAAATTATAGAATAAAGAGAAGAAAAGAAAAAGGAATAAAATATTGCAAATATTTTATGGCCCTAACCCCGAGACCAAGTCCAGAATGGAATTGGTCGACAAGGAATAAAGTAGGGGGAGATAAGGGCCAATTATACAATAAATACTCCATTCATTTATGCATTTTTGGCACCTATTTTGTACATATTTATTTATTCATCAAATAAAGAAACTTTGTTCATAAAAGTTGTAGATAATAATATAGATAAAAATACAAAATTGAGTTTGTGTAAAAATAATACACAGTGAACATTTTATGCACAAAATAAAAAGCCAAAATCTCAACTTCACAGACCCATATCTTGCAAATAAAAACTCCAAATCACCCAAACTCACCTTTAATTGTATATATCATTTCATAAACTATTTTATAAAATTGGTTTCATAATTATTGGAGTCCATATGCAGAAGTTAGGTTTTTGGCCTTTCTTGTATATAATACCTGATTAAAATATTCATTATATTCACTAATCATTATTTTTATAAATTACTATTTTTAGAATCTTGTAAATAATGTATATAATTCATATACATATTAGCCTTAGAATAAAACCAAAAAGAATATGTAAAATAAAATAAGTCTATATAGGCAAAATACTTATGAGAAGGATGTACATAAATAAAAAGAGAAAAGCATTCTTTAATTATTTCATTCTTTTATATTTTTTATAATAATTTATATATTATATATATATTATTAAAAATACCAAGCTAAAATAAAAACAAATAAAATCCATTAAATAAATACAATGTATATAATATATAGGTAAAGTACCTATA
The DNA here is from genome assembly GCA_037367405.1 of Ottelia alismoides. Taxonomy (NCBI): domain Eukaryota; kingdom Viridiplantae; phylum Streptophyta; class Magnoliopsida; order Alismatales; family Hydrocharitaceae; genus Ottelia; species Ottelia alismoides. Next base: position 405,125 of record JAZKJV010007144.1, read on the forward strand.
AGTATACTTACATATACATAGACCTATTTATTTAAAAATACAAATAAACTTATAAAAATCAAACAAAAATATCTTTATACTCACAAAAATAAATTATAAATTTATAAAATAAGCCAAGAAAATAATAAAAGAAAATAAATTAATTAAAAATAAAATACCCAAAAATACATGAAAATACATACATATACACATTATTAAAATAAAACTATAATAAAACACCTCGAAAAATTCAATAAAAATCATAAACAAGTACTAGATGAAATAATACACATTTTTTATTTTATGAGAAAAAATTAATAAAATCATTTAGGACGTCAAATAAATCAATCTTCCATCAGGTCCTCTATTTTGGCGTTTAGCGACTGAGGTGGACCAACCAGGTCCCTCCGCGAGTTGACTCCAGTCAACTTGACCTCCAGCCGCCCAATGTGACGCAGCCCGTCTCTTCGCCCATCTTCTCCCATTTTTCCTGGACACACCATCCATCAATCGAGCATGCTTCCTTCACAAGAATTAATCCCTAATCATCCATGATGCCCGCCGATTCTTTGGATCAACCAAATACTCTCTAGATCATGCAATAATCGCCGGTCACTAAGGCCACTCGCCAATGTTTATAAATAACAAGCTCCACCTCCTTCCTCAGATTTGGCCACTTTTATTCCAACCTAAAGCCTAGATCTCGTTCCTGGAGTGTTCCTCGTGACAGGGGGAGCAGCCCAGCGCCGTGACTCGGCCGGAGGGAGGAGATTTTGACGCGGTGGAGCTCCGGCGTCCGCCCTGCTCCCTGGAGGCCCCCAGGTATAAGAGCTGCCCTTTTTATGCATTTTTAGTTAGTTTTAGATGTTAGCTTTTCATTCCAGTCATTAGATTAGGTTTTAATTAATGTCTGTAGTTTAGAAATCGAAATTCGAAGTTCGCCGGAGCTCCGCTCCGGCGACTTCTCCACTGTGGATCTGATTGTATCCGACCGCCCCGTTCACCCCATTTCGAAGCCCAACGCTTTCTCCATCTGTTGCACGCATTTGTTCAACCCAGGACCCTAGGTCCTGGCGAATCGGGGCTCCTCCTCCGTCGTTCGTCGGAGCCCCTCCGCCCATCTCCTTTGTGCACCATAGCTTCAAAACCCCGGGTCGAGGAGCAAGCTCTCTCGCCCGCGGTTCTTCCTGTGCAGGTACTTCAAAGAATCGAGCCCAACTGGACTCGCACAGATCCGGGAAGAGGTTCCTGGGGGCCCTTTTCTTCTCCGACCTCGCTTCATCGACTCGGACCCCCAGGAGCCATGAAAATACCATCAATCGACGCGGGACGCCTCCAGCCACCTTCAGAACACTTCAGACTCGCCGGAGAACCCTGGAGGAGCCCACGCTCTTCGATCCAAGCTCGCCGGCTCCGAGCTTCTTCCCCGTTCTTCCAGGGGGCTTCAGCGCCGTCGGATCAGGAGAGCCGCCCCAGATTCAACAGGAACCGTCCGATGGAGCATCGTACCCACCGTCAGATCAGCGGGGCTGATCTAATCTCAGCGCTCCATCGGCGAAGCGTCATCGAGCGTCCAGAAGACGACGCGTGGCAAGTGAGAGGAGCAGAACCGTCGGATGCCACGTTTTTATTAGGGGTAATTTTCACATCCAGTCCCCTTACTTTTTGTATTTATTATTTAATGCCAAAAATAGAAGTTTCAGTTGTAAATAAAATGTATATTTTGCGGAAGGACCCTCGATGTTTCAAGATTTGCACTTTAGTCCTCCCGCGCCTCACGTGCAGCAACCACGTGAGGAGCGTGAAAATTTGCATCTAAACCCTGCCGGGTTCCTGTATTTATTAAATGGTCCTGAAAATAAAAGTTAAAGTGTATTTTTGTTGTAATTTTTGCATGTATGCCCCTGCCAACTATTTTATTTGCAAAAATACCCCTGCCAGGCCATTTAATTTTTGAAGGCTTTGTCTATTTATTTTATGCTTCTTGTTAAATCGAAAAATCTTGCAAAAATAGACTTAAGCTCCTGTTTGGACATGCTTGAACGCCATATTTTGTAGTTTTGCATTTTGTTGCATTTTTGCATTTATTAAAAATCAAAAACATGTCTTTTATTCCCTGTCTAACTTATAAAATCCCAAAAAAATATGAAAATGCCTCGAAAAAATTCCAAAAAAACACCTTTGGTGTATTTTGACCTATATTAGTGTCAGTCCAAAAATCCCTAAAAATCTCAAAAAAGAAAACCTTAAAAATTCAAAAATACCCAAAAACTTCAAAAAAATATATAAAATCAAAGAAAAATCAGAAAAATATAAACTCAGGCCCTATTTATGCTATATTTTATTATCGTTATTAGAAAATTAGGGTGGAAAATTTTTGAGGCTGTTAGCTATTTTTAATCTCTATTTTTGTGATAGCTAGTACCTAGTCCACTGTTTGCTATTATTTAGCTATTTAAAAATACTAAAAATGTTTGCAAAAATACCCAAAAATCATAAAAACAGTAAAAAACCATGAAAATTCCAAAAAGACCCTTTTCCTAAATTTTTGACTATTTTTGAGTATTTTTGTGAATATTATAATACCCCCTTTATGTATATATATCTATATATCCTAAAAAAATATTATATATATATGTAATTAATCAAATGTATTCTCATTAATCTCAATATAAAAATAATAATAATAAAAAAAAAATCAAAAAACCCACACAAGGATGACTGTGATTTACTTGTAGGCTGTTGCATTTTGTATTGCTCTCTGTGGTTTGACCTCTACATATTTGTCACTATACATTTTATGGTAGAGTAAATAAAGATTAATTCGCATTTATTTTTGAGCTTGATTGTTGTATTCTTTGGATTGTGGGTTAATTGCTGATCGACCCGGGTGTTCCATGAGTGGCCGCCTCAGCGACAACCTTTGGATTATTTATTCATGGCAACCCTTTTGGAATATTCCCTCGTTTATCACCTAGCATTGAACAACCATACCTTCTGTCCAGGAACAAAGGTCTTTCGTCTGATATATCTGTCATGCCAACGCTTCACCTTGTCCTTGTACACCAAACTGTTGTCATACACTCGGTTTCTGACTTCCACAAGCTCATTCAGATCCATGTCTCTCTGTTTCTGTCCCAGGTGTGTGTTCCAGTTGACCTTTTTTATTGTCCATTCTGATTTGTGCACTAATTCTGCGGGCAAATGGCACGGCTTTCCGAATACCATTCGGAATGGGGAGGTGCCTAACGGTGTCTTGTAAGCCGTCCTATACGCCCAGAGGACTTGATCTAAGATCTGAGACCAGTCCTTCCTGTCCGGGCGGACAAGCTTTTGCAATATGGTTTTCACATCCCTATTCGACACCTCAGCCATACCATTGGTTTGTGGGTGGTAAGGACTTGCGACACGGTGTTCGATGCCGTAGTCCTTCAGGAATTTCTTCACCTCCCGATTCACGAAGTGGCTACCCCCATCTGATATCATCATTTTGGGGATCCCGAACCTAGAGATTATGTTTTCTCTGATGAATTTACAGACAGTCCTGCTGTCTGCGGCTCGGGTCGGGATAGCCTCCACCCATCTGGATAGATAGTCTACCGCAAGAAGGATGTATTCGAACCCGTGGCTGACAGGGAATGGGCCCATGAAATCGATGCCCCAGGCGTCAAAGACATCACAAATGATGACCGGCTGCATTGGCATCTCATCCTTGGAACCAACGGTTCCTCCCATTCTCTGGCAAACTGGGCACGACTTCGCGAAGGCGGTGGCATCGCGAAACAGAGTCGGCCAGTAGAAGCCACACTGAAGTACCTTCCATGCGGTCCTCTTCCCGGAGTGGTGTCCTCCTGCCTCTAAGCTATGGCATAAAGAAAGGACACTATGGTATTCCTCCTGAGGAATACAACGTCTCCAGACACAATCCGGTCCTTCAAAGAAAAGGATCGGATCCTCCCAATGGTAGTGTCTAGCGTCCGACTTTAGTCGGTCGATTTGGCTCTTGGGACAATCCTAGGGAACTTTCTTGGAGACAAGATAGTTCACGATATTGGCGTGCCATGGGAGTGAGTCGATAACAAAAATCGACTTGTCAGGGAAGGAGTCTCGAATCGGTGAAACCTCGGAAGTATTAAGATCTTCGAGACGAGAAAGATGATCGGCCACTACGTTCTTCTTTCCAGGTTTATCATGGATATCCAAATCAAACTCCTGAATAAGTAAAATCCACCGAAGAAGACGCGCCTTCACGTCCTTCTTCTCCATCAGGTATCGTAGTGCCGTATGGTCTGTGAACACAGTTACCTTGAATCCGATTAAGTGGGATCTGAATGTGTCCAAGACAAACACTACCGCAAGCATTTCCTTTTCTGTAACTGTATAGTTACACTGAGCAGAATCAAGCACTTTGCTTGCGTAGTGAATTGCGAACGGGACGCCGTCTCTTCTTTGTCCCAATACAGCCCCAACAGCATAATCTGAGGTGTCCGTCATGATCTCAAAAGGGAGATACCAATCTGGGGCTTGTAAGATGGGTGCGTCCATGATCATTCCTTGTAATAGCTTAAAAGCCTCAAGACATTTGTGATCTACGAAAAACTCCGTGTCTTTGCCTAAAAGCTCAGTTAGCGGTCGGGCAATCTTAGAAAAATCCTTGATAAATCTTCGATAAAATCCGACATGCCCGAGGAACGACCGCAACTGCCTTACGTTGGTTGGTGGCTGGAGTCGTCTGATCACGTCCACCTTGGCAGGGTCAACCTCCATTCCTCTCTTGGAGATGACATGCCCCAACACTATGCCCTCCGTCACCATGAAGTGACTTTTCTCCCAGGAGAGCACCAGATTGACCTCACAACATCTTTTGAGGACTCGGTCCAGATTCCTAAGACAGGAATCAAAAGAGTCGCCGTGGACCGAGAAGTCATCCATGAAGACTTCCAGGAATTCGCCGACCATTTCGGCGAATACAGCAATCATGCACCTTTGAAAAGTACCTGGAGCATTGCATAGTCCAAAAGTCATGCGCCTGAAAGCATAGGTACCAAAGGGGCATGTAAACGTGGTCTTTTCCTGGTCCTCCGGAGCTATGGCTACTTGATTGTAGCCCGAGAACCCATCAAGGAAGCAGAAGAATTCTTTCCCCACTAATCTTTCTAGGATCTGATCAATGAACGGTAGGGGGAAATGATCCTTCTTTGTCGCGGCATTCAAGCGTCTGTAATCCACACAGACGCGCCACGATGTGGGTACTCTCGTCACGATCTCCTCTCCGTCCTCGTTGGTGGTCGTCTGAATTCCCGACTTTTTCGGGACAACATGGATTGGGGCCACCCACTTAGAGTCGGAGATTGGGTAAATGAAACCCGCGTCGCACCATTTTTCTATCTCTTTTTTCACAACCTCTCGTAAATTTGGATTCAACCGGCGTTGGAATTCACGAGAGGGTTTGGCTTCGTTCTCCAAGTAAATATGGTGCGAACACAGAGCGGGATTTATCCCGTGGAGATCGGAAATGCTCCAGCCTATTGCCTTGCGGTTCTTCTCCAGGATCTCTAGCAAGCGAGATTCCTGCTCCTCGGTCAATTGCGAACTGATAATGACCGGAAATTTCTTGTCTTGGCCCGCAAGGAAGGCATATTTCAGGGTTGTGGGTAAAGGTTTGAGCTCAGGAATAGCGTGATCGTCTAGAAAGTCTGGCTCAATCTGATCTGGTTCGGTGTTGGAAGTGGCTGGATCTTGTTCTGTAATAGCTGCCACCAAACTCGGCTCTGGAGTCAGATCGTCAAAGGTCTTCATGCAATCGGCAAACGCCTCGTCCGACTCGTCATCCTCATCTTCTGATTGTCCTAAGGATGTAAGGACTGACAGGCCCAACTGGGCCTCTACGTCATCGAAGATGTAGGGCGATGCAGGCTCAGAGTTGTACTCGTTCCTGAGGATCTCACAGACTGACTCATGCACAGGATCATCTTCAAAGGAGATGGATACATCGATGCTGGCTGGGTTCTGTCTCCATGGCCCAACTACGTCTACATGCTCACAGTCTGTTCCGGTAGAAGAGTACTCGGTGCTGGATTCAGAGTCCGGTCTCTGCCATCTCGTCTGCTTCATCTCAAGTTCCTCATCTCCGCCTGGAGTTTGGAACTGAATCTTCCCATTCTTATAATCAAATAAGGCCCCCGCTGTTCTGAGGAAGGGCCTACCTAAAATGATCTGGGAATCTCTCCAATTACGAGGGGTTTCCATATCTAGGACAGTGAAGTCCACCATGTATTCTTGCCCCTCGACCTTGATCACAATGTTCCTTAACTCTCCTTGGGACCTCTTAGTGGATTTGTCAGCAAACTGCAGAATAGCTCTAGATTTCCTAAGAGGTCCGAGATCAAGCCGCTCATAGAGGGCTGTGGGCATCAAGTTGATCGAGGAACCATTGTCCAGGAGAGTGCGTGCAAACGCGATGTCATCAACATGACTCACTACATAGTGTGCACCCATGTCTCTTCGTTTCCAAGGAAACGAGTTCTTTATTGCACAAGTCGTGGCTACTGATAAAACGTGTTTCTCAACACGGCTTTTAGTCTTCCTGCTAACCCTAGTAGGTGTGCATCTCACCTTAAGGTATTTTTGGAATGCATGTGTCATTTCCACGAACTTGTCAAAAGGGATTGTGACCTTGATGTGTTTATTGCAAAATTCAGCCATCTCAGGGTCATCTTTTTGGATTTTTTTGATTTTCTTCTTTCCACCCTTGAGAGATCGGGGGAAAGGGATTATTGACACCAACTCAGGTTCTGGAACTGAAATATTCTCATTAACTTCTGGAACTGAGTTTTTGACATGACTCTGACTCTGACTCTGATACAGACTCGGACTTGGACTCTGACCAAAAAGAAAATGCTGAGGCGAGACCGGTGACGCTTCTTCCGCTTCTTCTGGACGATCCTCCTCAGATGGAGGTGCGGGCTCATCGGTGTCGGCTGACTCTAGGTGGATGCGAGAGTGCTGCTTCGAGGACTCAGATGTCCTCTTCTTCCGCTGGCGGTGGTGGTGGTGATGCTCCTCCTCTTCTTCCTCCGAATTCTCCTCAGGTAGAGTTTCGGAGGTTCCTTCCTTTTGCGCCCGTGCCCGATCAGGTATGGTCACGGTCCTTCCGCTCCTGAGGGACATATGATTAACATTATCATACGAAAGGATCTCATGTTCAGATAGATAATTATCTGAATAATATACCTGATCTCGAGGTCGGTTCTGGCCCTGGTGTACGCTGTTCGGGTTGGCCTGAACCTGTGCGAGAATTGGGGTCCTTGGCGCCATTTGTTGGTCCTGGGCACGAGAGACCTGATTGATGTCGGTTCTCATGTCCAGGTAGTCATTCTGCATTTGTTGGACCCTATCAGACAGGGTCTGGATCACCAAGGTGAGGGACTCCAATTCGGTGGGCTGGGTTGGCTGCTGAGTAGATGCGGTCCTGTACTGGCCCTGCTGGCCGTGCCGATACTGCTGCTGATGGGATGATGTTGGCCCCTGCTGGTAGGTGCGCTGTTGCGGCTGGTACCCCTGGTCTGGCCTGGACTGGAAGCGCGGGACGGTGACGGGCCTGGTCTCTTGGTAGACTGGGGATGGGCGGTGTGGATGATCCTTCCCCATCTCGATTTGCCGGACTATCGGGTCACGGCTATACCAAAGCCCGTTGATCTCGTACACAGGCGGGGGCTCCTCGTATTCCGTTTCCACTGGTGGGGGTGCATGATGGTTCTGCTGGGTATAAGTCTGATCCCAGCTGCTCTGAGACCCCGGTGCCTGTTCCTGTACAAGATGGACTCGATGTACAGGTACAGGTGGTGCAGAAGGGGCGGATAGCTTGATCTTAGCTACCTTTTCAGAGAGTTCCTCCACTTTCTTGGGAAGGCTCGAAAGAGATTCCATCTCCGCGACTCTCTTGTGGATCTGCTCGACCATGGTAAGCTTGTCGGCAATCATCCCCATGCTGGGGATGAGGTCCTCAGTCAGATTTGCAACAGTCCTTCTAGTTGTCTCATTGGATAAGATTGAGGGAGACAACTGATAGGCCCTTGTGGCCTGTGACCTGCCGATTTCTGCTATCTGTTCTAGGATCTTCCATACAGCGTGCTCGTTCTTGTTCAGATAGCTTCCCCCACAGGCGGCGCTGACTAACCCCTGCATCTCTGGGGTTAGACCGCAGAACAAGGTCTGGACCAAGATCGCCTTCTAAATGCCGTGGCATGGGCATTTCTGCACTAAGTCATTGAACCTGTCCCAAGCTTCATGGAAAGGTTCACTGGGTCCTTGGGCAAAGCTGGCTATCTTCGTTCTCATCTGATTGGTTCTACTGAGAGGGTAGAACCTCTTCAAGAAAAGATCCTTGAACTGCATCCAGGTAGTACACACCACCCCTAAGTTTTTCAACCAATGCGCAGCCTTATCTCCTAAGGCAAACGGGGTGGCCTTCAGCCGGATATAATCTTGGCCAACATTGGGATGGCTAAGATTGTTGCATACTAGTTCGAAGTCATGGAGGAAGGTGTATGGTTCTTCACTGAGGTTTCCGTTGAACTTCGGCAGCAGACTAAGGAAGTGGGGCTTCAGCTCGAATGCCTGGTCGGGAACTGCAGGTGCTAACCAGTTTTGGATCTCGTTCTCCGCCGGGTTGTAGGTATCGACCATTGGTCGGTCGATCCCTTCAGCTACTATGATTTGTCCCATCCGTGCCGTGAGATCAGCATTTTTCTGTTCGGCTTCGGCGAGGCGTCTAAGAATCTGTCGCATCTGGTCCTCATCGGGTGGCATCCTTGACGGCATCTCGCCTTCCAGTTCTGGGTATCGAAAAATAAGCTCAGTGTTAGAGGGCGAATCAAGGAAGGGATTACCGAGGCAATGGTCTTCCTCGGTAATCTCGGAGGAGATAAAAGGGTTGGTTTGAGAGTAACCACCCTGAGCATGAGGGAACCAGGACTCAAGAGGGTCATGAGTCCTAGGTGGTCCAAGGTGCGCTCGGACCGAGAAAGATGAGTTACTTGGGGGACTCATAGATAGATCAGTGAATAGTGCGTCGAGATCTCCCCAATCACTCATCTTGATGGAGCGAGAAAAAGATAGGATTTTACTCCTACCTGAAGCAAGCAACAAGAACAATCCAAGACCCTGGGTTCACACTTGACACAGTGAAGGACTCAAAGTTGAGTCCAATTTATCTTGTAGTTTTTAAGTGTGATATTCAAGCAAAAATAGCAAGGATTACGCGGCCTAGAGGGAAGTCGGCTCAGAGCCAGATGCGTCTTCCCTGTTTATCCTGTCATCTAAGATACCGCCGCTCCTTCCTTTCTTCGCTCCTATCCCAAGCCGATGGATTCAGTGACCACGCCCCTATCTACCTGCAAGCAGGCGGAGGCTGACAAGGCCGGAACTTCACCCCGGGGGGTTACTGGCAGCTTGTCGTGAAGTACCGCAATTTCGCCCCTATCTACCTGAGACAGGCGGAGGCTACTTGGTACTAGTCAAAGAATCTGAAATTATCCGGCTTGTGATATTTGCTAGGATCAGTTAGAACGTGATATGGAAGACGGGGATTTGGGCTCTACCTTAGGGTGTTCACACACACTCAGGTACCCTCACTCAACCTGAATACAAGGTCGGGGATTAATCTCCCGCAAACAATTTTCAGATTTTATTCCCTTTTTTTGGTCAATACTGTTAGCAGTCCCGATTTTAAAGTTAAGTTATCACTTTAATTAGTCCACCACAAAGCACGCCTATCGGACAGTCCCAATTTCCTTTTAAATTTAAGTGAGAAAATCAGAGGGGGAAATCGAGAAAAGCCGATGCACGAAAAATCGATGATGGTATGCTGAGTAGAGAATACTTACAGTGATCCCTTCGCTTTTTGATGCAGGATGCAGAACAGAATTGAAATCTTTTTACTCTACATGCAGATGCAAGCGATGAAAAGCCGCTCCTAGACAGGCAGTTCTATTAGCGTGAAGAATAGTTTAATTTTGACTAAGTCCTGCGGTCTAGGTGCGTCTTTTATGTGTGATGTGTGGTCCTATTGATTACGAGCACAAACAATTCCTAGAGTGGCTCGAGGAGCCGCTAGTGCAAGCTAGTTACAATCACCCACACAGCACACGGGACACAGTTCCACTATCTTTACACGCGCGAGATCCCAAACGGGAACCGCTGGAAATGATGCAAAAGAAATAAAATAATAGAAGATACAATGCCTCTCTTTCACTCAAAAATTTAAATGCTAAGTCCTTGAAGCGTCGTCGACTCCTCGCGGTCCTCGCACAAAAATTAAATGGAGGTCAGAGATTGACACAAAAATAAAATAATGCAAAAATAAATGAGAGAAAATAATTACAAGAAAACCGGGGGTCAGACTACCCGGGGAATGAAAATCAGACACTCAAAAATTTGCTAAAAATTAACCTAAGCCGTGCCTCCCGGCAACGGCGTCATTTTGATAACGCTCAAGTACCCTTAGTTAATTCAGGCAGATTAATGTCCAAATTACTTAACGTGTCTCGTTGTAGTCGGATACGAGGGGGTTAATCAAAAACCACTTTAATTTAATGTCAAGCGGCAATTTTTTTTACTTGGTGGAAGTCCAAGGTCGATCTCAGGGAGGCATCTTTCTCCTTAGGTGAATTTAAGCAATTATTCAAGTGTTGATTTTCGAGGAGAAATTTTTTTTGGTCTTTTTTTAATTTTTGTGAAGACTTATGCAGACAATGCAGGCCAATTTAATGTTCAATTTAATTATGGTATCAAATGAAGTCCAAAAATCATGAAAATTGGCCAGATGGTTAATTATGATGAAAATAACCTATACTAATTTTCTTGAATTTTTCGACACTAAATAAATTTACTGTGATTTAAATGAACAGACAGAGTGATTTTCAGTATTTAATTTTTAATAAATATCAACCACAATTTCTTCAAGAACTAAAATTAACCTAGGTGGCTCTAATGATAAGGGACCTAGGAAAATTAACAGAACTTAATTTCACTGTGAAATGAATTAATTAAAATTAATCTAAGAAAATCACTTAACAATTTATTTAGGCCTCGATATGCGTGCAAATGCTATGAAATTTTATGGTATGTTAAAAATGATGTCCTTAAGCTACTGTGAATTTTTGATGAATTTTGGAAGCGCAGAAATTAACTAAAAATCAAAAGGTGTCACTGGGCAAAATATGTCAACAATTAACCAATTAATTCATTAATAATTCAAAGGAGCTTACAAAAATAAGACACGTGTACCAATAGACAGAGGACAAAATTTCCAACAAAATGCAATTTTTAGAATTCCAAAATGATGAAAATGCACTCTAGGGATGCGTGCAAACACAGGGGTGTAAATGCAATACAGGAAATTAAAATTTTAATAAACAAACATGCAGACAGGGACTAAAATGCAATTACCTATAATGTGGGGGACTCTTATGCAAATTCTCCACAGGGCACGTGCTCCTCACGTGGGGTCTGCTTCACAGGGACCTCTTTGCAATTTTGAAAAGCTCCAGGGGCCTCAGTGCAATTTACCCAGGCCGCACGTGCTCCTCACGTGGGCGGCCTAGGCTCGGAAGGCTGCGGAGATTCGGTGCGAGGCTCGGGTTCTCTGGCGGTTCGGAGCGAGGCTCGGTGTAGCCTCGAGTCGACCGAGCCTAGGCTTGGAGGCCGAGGCTCGGACTCGTCGACGTGGCGGCCTGAGGGCCTTTGGATCAAGGTCAATCCAAAGGTTGGCGATGAAGACCGCGTGGCGGAGTCAGAAGCCGTCAGATCTGGAGAGATCTAACGGTGGTCAATAGGGGTTGAAAGAGTCGACGTGGCGTTCTCCTGATCGTGGGATCAAGGGAGATCCTACGGTCTTTGGCTGCTCCGGTAGCGGGTGACGCGGCTGCTTGCGGACCGTTCGATCAAAATGATCGAACGGTGGCTGTACGTCGTCTCCAACGGTCCTCCGCCACCTGCGGAGGAGAAGGCCAGGGCTCCGGCGTAGAGGGCTCTGCTCCGCCTCGGTCGCTAGGCGTCGATGAAGCTTCTCGTATGCTCTCGAGTAGCTAGGAAGATGCGGAGCGTACGTCAGAAGCCTCCGGTGGGCTCAGGAGCGGTGGAGATGCGCTGAAGCTCGATGGCGAAGAAGCTCGGAGGGAGCTCCGGCGAAACTCCGACCAGTGAAGAAGCGAGGACCTGCAAGGGGTTAGGGGTATAGCCGAAGCGTACGCGAACTTGTGGATTCGTGCAAGGTGGAATGCGAGGCCTAAGGTGGAGTGAAATGGATCCGGTGATCGGGCTCCGCCCAGGTGGCGGAGATGGCGTCGAGCGAAGGTGGTCTACGGTGATGGACGAAGATAATGACTGCGCGAGGACCAGAGCTCCGTCGTGGAGCTCGGAGGAATGAAGGTGGAGCGCGAAAACAACGGTGGACGGCGAATAAATGAGGAGAAATCAAAGGAAAAAATTAAAGAGAAGATCAGAGGATGATGGAGGGGGTTACCTGGGGAATGGAGCTCAGATTTGAGCTCCAGGTCTTCGCTCGAGGGATCGGTAGGGTCCCGAGCTCGCGCAGCTTCGCGGAGGGGGGCTGCGACACGGCAGAACTTGCCGTGGATCTCGCCGGAGAAGAACCTTGTCTTCGCTCGAAGACTCACCCAATTGCTGTCACCAATGGATCGATCTGAGCTCGAGGAACCTCTCTGGAGTGGCGGATAGCGGTGAATGTCGCCGATGGTGGAGTATTTATAAGGCGAAGTTGGTGGCAGGGTTGGCGACGGGGCGAGGTTTGAGGGCGACGTGGAGCTTCCATGGTGGAGGTCGTGGGGCGTGAGGGAGCTGGCGAGGGAGAGGGACGAGTGGGTGACGTCGTGGGGGTGTTTGCGGTCGGAGAGGATGGCTGACGTGCGTCCAAGAATAGGAAGGGGGCGCCCCTCCCGCAAGGCAAGGGATGTGGGAGAGAGGGGCGCCTAGAGGTAGGAGACGAGGTCTCCACCGTTGGATCTTGTGATCCAACGGTGGTGATCAAAGCGTGGTGGGCGGGTAGGATGAGATCGGGGCTCGGTGATGATGGGCTGTGGTGTAGCCACGTGGCGAGTTGAGGGCGAGGCGCAAGCGTGCGGTTTAGATGAAGAGATGGAGATGATCGAAGGGATGAGACTCGCTGGGAGAGGAGCGGCTGCGATGGAGAGATCAGGGGTCTGATCAAGCGGCGTAGATGCTGCCACGTGGAGGGCTCGGGTGAAGGCGCGAACGTGCGGCGTGGATGAAGCACGGGGAAGATCCGATGGCTATGGATTTAAGCGCGCGAGGAAAAGGCTGGACCGTTGGATCTGAAGCGAGATCCAACGGCTGAGGACGCAGGCGGGTGAGGCGAGGGAAGCGGGCCGCGTGGCGCAACCAGAGGGCGCCACGTGGCCTGCTGTGAGTGGTTGGAGAAAAATACACTTGTAGAGAGAAGAGGGAGCCGAATTTGGAAAAACTCAAAACATGAAAGTTGTAGATCTCGATGAGATCTACAAGTTTCATGTTTGCCAAAGACGGAGATGAGGTCAAATATGATACATAAATACAAGGATACATAAATATACATATGAAGTATACAAAGTGGCCCAAAAACCCAAGTTTCTCATACGAGCTCCAAATTCAATGAAATTAGTCTCATTTTGAAGGTCTTTTAATATGTAGTATTCTAAGAGTAAGTAGACCTAATTCGGAGTTTGTATGAGGGCTTTATGTGTATTTTAGTGTACAAGGGTTCTCAGGTTACATTGGCTATTTTACAAGGGTTATTTTTGGCATTCTTACCTATATTATCAACTAAGGAGTATATTTTATAGGGAAGAGGTTATTTTAGGGATTGGGTATTTTACAAGGAATTTTGGCTTCTTATTTAAATGCAAAAATGAGCTGCTAAAATGTATGATTTATGACTGCATGCATGAGTGCTATTTATGCAATATAAAAGGAAATATGCCTCTATTTTCTCGGGAACAAGGCTCTATTTTTGACTTTTGAAGTGATGAATCACAGATTCATCATAGACAACGTCCGGATTGATGGAGTCTTTGTCGACGAATATCTCACGTCGACAAGGTATGTGTCGAACACATAGGATCATTAAGTGACGTTTTGTGTTAATCCTTGGTTTACAATTAATAACTATAGATGTATGTGTCGAACATTTAGGATTATGCGACATCTTGAATAAAATTCATGTAAGTATCCTTTAAAATTTCCGGACACTATGTCCACGTACTGAATCTATTTAATTGTGACAAAACGATGCACTGGTAGATACATTTCAAATCTGCTACCGACAACATGGAGACAGATGACTAACCCGATTTGTTGGCTGAGAATGGTTGATGGAAGCATATACAATGTTACATGGGATCCAAAATATAATTTTCTTCTAATGCCTTTTATTATTTGGACAAAAAAACTCTCATCGTTGGATATGGAAACTTGTGTTTAGTGCTTTGTAATCAATAGTTTAATGATACACATATACTTTATTTCTTTCAACGAATTAATCTTGATTCCTGACTAGCAATATCAACTACATTCCGTTATTAGAATGCCTATTATGCATCCTAATTACACAATCTAACTAAACGTGCTTTTATTTGAATTATCTATTAAAAAAAGTACGGCAGGACAAAAGTCGTTGGCATCTATTTCGTAGCTTATCATATATTCTGTATATTCCAAGTAACTGCAAATGGCCCATAACAGACTTTATTGGATGATTTTATAGATAATTATATCTGGGTGAGATTCATCACTTTTCTGCTTGATCGTTATGTAAGGTACGAATGTAACCGGTCAAAGTTACATGCAATGGTTAAGAATACATTAAATATCATATTAGTGGTATTGATAGCTTTTATTGATAGTTATGATATCCTTGAAAAATTTCAGAATATGAGTATCAGAGTTATTTACCAATGATGGTAAAAATTTTAGATATACCATACAACTGTGACTACTTATGAAAAGAAATGATCATTGAAGTTCAAATTAAGTTTTGGCATCGACTCGAACTAAGGGGTCATAAGGGCCTAAAGGGCCAACGCCTTCCGGGGGCGTGAGGCAAAAGATAAGTCCTCTACAGTGATAGCTACACAGTCATGTTATGTATTGATATGAACCGCTTGTGCCGGCAGTAAGCCATCAAAGCCATCAAAGCTGTCTAAGAAGTAACAATCAAGACCACTCTAAACATGAAAAATGTCATGGGCATATGTGCAATATATGTTTAATGTTATATGCATATATGCAATTATGTTACTGTTATGGACTTATGTGTAAGTTCCGTTAAAGTTAAATGCACGTATGAAACTTATGTTAATGTTATGGACATATATGCAATTTATGTCAATGGTTTGTGCATATTTGTCATTTATAGTAATTTTAAGGATACACGTGCAATTATGTTATTGTTAAGTACACAAGTGCAATTTATGAGAATATTATGGGCATACATGCAAATATGGAAAAACTGGCGGGTATATGTTCAAATATGTTATGTGATTCATGGTTATGAAGGAAATTTTGTTATATGCATTAAATAAGTTAATTTATGATTTATATGATAATGACTTTTGTGACTTGTTTTCTACGCTAGCCGGCTTGACCATAACTCGGCACATACTGAGCGTTATGCTCATAACATGTTTTGCCAACCTTGTTAGGAGAACGAGAGGATTAGATCATTAGCGGTTTAAGAGAGACGACACAGTCTTCAAGAAGAAGGATATGCATGAAACTACTGTAGGTTTGCTTTGGAAGGACGTCTTTTATGCCCACTGGAATAAGGAAATCGTGGATACGATTTCATCTAGTTTATTTATCTTTTCTTTAATGATGGAACTCTTGGAATTATGAACTTATTATGATTATGGAAAAGTATTTTTTTAGTTGGTTCTCTATTGCTCTTTTAAGCCATGATTGATGTTATGAGTAACGTTCCCGAGATGTCCGTTGAGTTTCTCGCTTCCGCAACATTCTCGGACGATCGGGTTCGTTACAAAATGATATACACCTTGCATCAAATAAATCTTTGAAACTAATGCACATTGTTGACGTATTTATTCTATAATTAATCGTTACTAAAAAATAAAAATGCACTCAATCTTTGTATTATAAATCTAATTAAATAATATGTTAATTTAGTATCTATCAAAATATATGCATAGGGCAACAATTAATTCCAATCGTGGAGCAGAGCGCCGGTCTATTGCCCAGCTAAGTTTACTCTCAACATTGCACGTGGCGGCAATGCAATTAATGGATCGTACTGCTGGAGCAGTGAGGAAGGACGTCCGGTTGGTTGGCCAGGGACCCGTGCAGGGGAGCGGTTCTTATGCGGGCTGATTGTCTGCCATAGCAGTGCTGATGTCTTGATGGGGAATGTACGATCGAGATGGAGGAGTCGGGGATAGCCGGTCTCTCATCCGAGTCGTTCATTCACCATTGAACGCATCTCCTGCATTGTAGTAGGGGATGCTACAACAAACGATCCTCTCGCATGTTCTTATAGTCGTTCCATGCGCATTGATTGGCCCTCAAAAGAGGCCAGAAATGGCCGGTACGCATCTCAATATCTATCGATCAGCTCCCCTACCTTACAACAGGTGATGTTGTAATAGCAGAGTATCTACTTCCGGGCAGATGACTGATTTGCTGGAGAAAATGCTACAAAGATTTCAACCATTACAATTGCAGTTTCAAACTTTCTACGGCTTATATATGATGATGATCTGCTCGTTTTCTGCAAGGGCACCACGTGTTCTCTGTTGGCGGTCAAGGACATCCTCAACGAATTCCACTCCATCCCGGGCCTCCAAAAGAGCGTTAGAAAGAGCAAGATCTTCCGCCCAAAATACTTCTCTGACGACTTCGGCACTACCCTCTGAATTGGCATTCTTAGCCAAGGTCTCCCGGCAACTTAAGTGGGCATCCCTCTAACCTCATCGTATGGGGGCAAAACCATCAGCAGATCACTTGAGGATCGAGTAAGAGTCCTGCTTGACGGCTGGAAGGCAGCGACCCTTACTATGGTGACGAGTCCAAAGGTAGCCCTACTTAATTATGGGGAATTATCGAGCGTTTAAATATATGTTGAATTTGTCGTTGTCGGGCAATCGGAACTGGTCAAGAAATAACCACAATTAATTAATTCAATTTTCAATCGCGTGGTTTTTTTTACTTGGGTAAGTCCCAAGGTCGAACTCAAGGAGGCAAAGGAACAACCTAGAATTTTGTCTATCAAAGTTCGTGCATGGTTTTCGAGACAGTATTTTTTGTATTTTTAATGCAATTTGGGATGTAAAAATGTAAATATGGCTAATTTTAGGGACTAAAATGTAAAATCAATCAAATGATTTCCAAAAAATATGAAACTTGGCCAAGATGACAACTATGATGAAATAAATGCACTACAATATTTTTGGAATTTTTGGATGCAAGATAAATATTTTATAGATTTCTGAAAGCAAATAAAGTGTATTTCAATAATTAATTATAACAAATATTAAACCTAATTATTTTCAAGAGATAAAATTACTCAAGATCTATCACTAGGTGATCGATTTCAAAAAAATCCTAAACCTCAAAAATACTAGATTTAATACCTATGAAAAATTAAAGATTGAAATATGCAAAATAATTTTTACAGGGCAAATTATGCATACAAATGCAGTTATTTTTTGGCACGATGTGAACTACAAATAATTATACAATTAGTGAGTTTTGGCAATTTTTCGAGCAATGGTTAATCACCTATGATTTTATAAGCACAGAATGTGCAAAATATGTAATTTTCCATAAAATAATTAATTATTAATTAACCACATATCACAAAAATGTCAAGCACAATCCATATTGTAGACACGTGCCATATTGTAGAGAATTAGTTAAAGACTAAATTGTTATTTTTATAAAAATAAAATGATTCAAAAATGATGAACAAATTAATAGGGGAATATAAGGGTATCAATGCAAATTACAATAAATAAGTAATAAAGAAAATGCAGAATAAGGGCTAAAGTGATTACCGAGAGCTGGGGGTGATCTCTGCAAAATTCCCAGCGGTCACGTGCCAGGCACGTGACCCTTGGGCGGCGAGGCTGGATCTGGAATTAGGCGAAGTGGCGAGGGCATGCGCACAATTTACCCAAGTGGTCACGTGCATAGCACGTGACCCCTGGGTGTTGGATTGTTGTGTAACTGAGTGGTTCTTCAGGTGGTTGGATGCAAACTTTTCCCCGACGCATGTGCTCCTCACGTGTGTGGGGGTCTCGGGTGGTTCCCGGTGATGCTTTGGTGTAGGAGCGGCTGTGCACGACGGTGGGCGCCTGCTGTGGCTGGCCGTGGACAAGGGCGTCAATGATGAGGAGGTGCTGGAGCTCCTAGGCCGGCGTGATGTCGATGTTGGAGATTGGTGACTGTTGACAAGGGTGTCGATGGTGAGGCACTTGGCGAAGGGGCTGGAGGTGCTGTTGGAAGATGGAGACGCTCGGGCAGAGATGGATCGATGCGAGGGGGATCGAAACCGAGGTGGAGATGGGATATCGGTGGCGGTAGCAGGCTCAACATCCGCGATGGCTAGAGCAAGAGTAGATTGCTTGCGAGCGTTACTACAACGAGGTCGAAACTTCGGACCTCGTTGAAGTGAAGGGCAGGGCTCCGGGTTGTCACCACCGGACCATGAGCTTGATTGTTGTGCAGACGGCGGATGATTGGCACAGGGGGCGGCGCAATGGTTTTATAGGGCATGGGAGAATCACCGGAGATGGAAAGAGGGAATCAAGGATTGATTGGCGGTGATCATCGATTGTCAAGGGAAGTCGATCGGGGATGGGCAGTTGACGAGGATACGAGATCGGTGATCGATCCGATGCGGGATACGGGCGGCGACATTAAGGGAGGGTGGCAGTGGTGCGACAGTGGGATTCACGGAGGAGATTGCAGGTGGTGTCGCCTCCCGATGGGGAAAGGGTGCAGAGGAAGGAGATGAACAGTGGACGTCCGATCGGCCGAGATCGGACAACCAAATGGGCGCCACGTGGCTGCACGTGCGTAGGGGGCACGTGCGCTGCACGTGCGAGGCTTTTGAATTTTTTTATAAAAATGAAATATAAATACCTCCAAAATTGGATGACACGTGGCGGCTCCAGGAGCAGCCATGTGTCAACCCCAGAAAAATCGAAAATAAAACATCATAATAAATACGTAAAAATAGTAAATGACATCGGATCGAAAAATTTTCTTCACAAAAGTTGCTCGTCTCAATGAGATCTACAACTTTCATGAAGAGACTAAAATCAAAATCAATCATTTGCACAAAGCGATATTTTTGAGGTATCCCATGTACATAGAATACCTTGATTTTTGGGTTTTATAATTTTCTTGTTATTTTTAAACCAGATAAAAATCTAGAAAAAATATGATAAAATTAAAGATAAATATTTACACATTACTCTAATTTTTTGGATTTCTATTAATTAGAAAAAAGAAGAAATAAAATAAAATGTGAAAATGACAACTTTTATACAGACGGTTAGTGAAGACTCGGACTCTGTTAGTTTCTTTGATTTCAAGCTCATTTTAGATTTGAATTTTTGCGTATTTTAATAAAACTTTTATCAAAGAAGATAAATGAAAAATAAATAAAATAAATTTGGTTAATAATATACATAAAATAATAGTAAAGTACAAAATGTACAAAAGAGGCCCAAAACCCAACTTTACATATGACTCTGATTCATTTGAACTTGGTCTTGTTTCGAAGGTAATTGAATGTACATTAGTTTAAAAGGGAGTAAGATCAAAACGGACACTGGATGAGGAAGATATCAAACTTTTAGTCCGGAAATCTCAGAACTAGGGTTTGGGTTTGTGGTCCATTTATTTGGGTTAGTGATTTTTTTATATTTTTCATTTATTCTTGTTAGTGATATGTACACAGTGGAGGTGGTTTCAAGTCATTTAGAGTTAGAATGAATTAGTTAAAAATTGGGAAAGTTAGGCTAATTCACAGGTCATTTTGGCCAGGATTTTTGGCTTCTTATTTTGTGAAATAATGAGTGATAAAATGCAATTCTTATCAAAACATGCATGAATGCTAATTATACAGAATAAATGAAGAAATGCTAATGAATTTTAGGGATTTGAGCTTAATTCGTGATTTTTAGAGTGATGAATCTAAGATTCACCATATGACTGGTCGTACTCAACTACTCAGGTATGTGATTTATGGTGTCCTACTTTACTGGACCGCGGGTACTCTTATCACGCTTTGCGCGGTCCATAAGATTGACATGCTTTGTGCTAATATTTTGTGGAGAAGAAAGAGGCATGACATCACGTGGCACGCAATTTGCCTCCCAAAGGCTGAAGGTGGCCTCGGTATCCGCTCATTGGCTACTCTTCGAGGCACTATGATTGCCTCTTGGACTTGGAGGCTGCTCACTTCCAACAACTCAATTTGGGTGATCTACATCCGCTAGAAATACATCCAAGAATGCTCCTTCTGGGAGATACAAAATTCTCCCACTCATAACCGCCCTTGGAAATCTATCCTTGCCGGTAGAGATGCTATTGGTTCGGCCATCCTCCCTGACTCCCCACTGTTCAGATGGATGCACTCCACAAAAGGATTCTCCTTTGCTAGCGCGGTTGACCTCCTCCGGCCTAGAGGAGCTCCTCTTATAGTGTGGGCAAAAGGAATTCCCCTAAACTCTCATGCACTCTTTACAGGACGGCTCTGCAGCGCCTCCCCACAACAGACAGACTTGCTAAATTCAGTATTTGTGACTTGACTCTTTTGCTACCTTTGTCTACGTGAGCCGGAGTCTCATGGACACTTATTCTTCGAATGCAACTTCTCCAGCTCAGTGTGGTTAGGCTCCTGCCGCTTCTTCGGGCTCCCGTCGCCCCTAGAACCCATGCTTGTACTCCCGAACTGGATTACTAATATTCCTGATGCCAAGACTCGGAAGTCGCTTGGCGTTGTCCTCGCCTGCGGTCTACAACATTTGGGAGGAGAGAAACCGACGTTGGACCTCTGGCATCCAGAGATTGGCGGCGTATGCTATTGACTTCGTTGCTCAAACTTGCCGTTTAAAATCTGGGGTTTGAGATTTTGGTTTGCTAAAGCCGCTCAGTCACCCTGCACTGAACTTCTTACAGTTTTTGCCTTATTGTAAACAAGGCCGTTAGTATGCTCATATACAAGGAATATACTTATTATACTTACCAAAAAAAAGTTTCTACGTTAAGCATGAAAAGAACAGTCGACCCCACCCCTGATTTCATGCTCATCATATTCCCCACCAAACTCGTACCGAATCCATTCGTCATGGAAATCCGCAGCTCCACAAATTCACATTTAAAACACCTATAAAAACTCATGTAATACCCATAAACAAGGCACCTCCAAAATCAACAAGGTGTGTAGTAGGCCAAATTGCACCATGAAGCGCTCTACCATCCTCTTCACCATCGCATTCGCCTTCCTCGTCACCATCGTATCCGCCACCGTGAACAGAGAAGAGTTGTCACGAACCTTCATCGATATGACCCGCCTCCGTCGAGGGTTGCGCGGTGCTTTTGGCTGGCACGGGCCATTCCAAAGGCCAAACGTGAAGCCCAGAGGCAACATCGGCGAGCCCGATCAGCACGTGAAAGTTTGCAAGATGCCGGGGCCATGCTTCAAGAAGACGCTCATGTGCCCGAAGAAGTGCGGAAAGCTACCGGGAGAGGTGGGGGTGGTCGGGAATCACCTTCCGGGGCAGAAGTGTTCCTTCGACTGCAAGAAGTGCACTGCTCACTGCGGAATCGGGGGACCTTAAGTTTCTCTTCGGATGTAGGGTTTGCCGTGAGACCCCTCTGCCGGAATCGTATTAGGACTTGGTGGGGCTAGTTTTGGAGACGTCGTAGTTACAGTAGTTTGGCTCTGTTCGCATTCACGCATAGTAGCTTTCTTTTCCTGCCCCATAACTACAAGCATAGTTGCATAAGTAACATGGACATGGAAATAAAGGTTTTGTTTGTTTGGTAAAATCAAAATATCAGTTTCTCGTAGGGTGGAGCATTGGGTCGGGTCAGCTCGAACCTGAACTTGATCCGGATTTATGGATTTGATGAATTTTGGAAAGAGAGAAGGATTCTAACATCCGGTCTTGGAGGGTCTGCGAGGCTCGACAGGTCGGGTCCGACAATCGCTATGTCGACCGCTCTTTTTACACTCAGATATCTGCAATTAAGTGCATCAACAATTAACCCAAAATAACGCTCAAACAATAAGTACATTGAACTAAAATTTACTATACCCTACAATGATATATATATATATATATATATATATATATATATATATATATATATATATTGCAAATGTAGAGGTCGAACCACAAAAGAGCAATGGGATAGCCACAATATTGATTAAAAAATCCACAGATGTTTTTTGTGTGAATTTTATATGGATTTTTAACTTTTTTCGATTTTTAATATTTAATATTTTTTATTTTTAATATATATATATATATATTCAATTTCATAAATTTTTATATTCTTTTTAAATTTTCCGACTTTTAATTTTCTTTTAATATATATGTAATATGTATGTGTATATATAAGTATATATAGGCAATATGTAAAATATAAAAGCTATATATGATAAAAAAATAATATATGTATATATATATGTAGAAATCAGATAAATATCCAAATGTACAATCTTTTTTTTACTTTTATAGGGTTTTTAAATATTTAGGGAATTTTTCATAATAATAATAATAGTAATAATAATATAACTATATATATCAATATAACTATAGTGTAAGCTTTTATATTTATATATATGGATATAAATACTCAAAATTGATAAAATAAAATGTTTTTATCTTTTTACTTTTTTATTTATTAATGGATTTTTTTCTTATATTTTTTCTAATATTTTATATAATTAATTCAACAGAGTCAAAACAATGACTATAATAATAAGTCGGATTGCTTTAGAATTTAAAAATATATAATAATCTCAAAACTTTTTGAAACTTTTTTAATATATAATATATAATACATATAAAATTTAGAAATAAAAACTAATATTTTTAATTTTTTTGATAATTTTAATAATTTATATAAGGTTTTTGGGGGGATTTTCAATTTTTAATGTTTTTCTTTTGTAATTTTTAGTGATTTTTGGTTTGAGATGCAAAATACAGTAATAAATATATTCTAATTTTATTTGGAATTTTTCAAAATATTTTTATAAAATTTTCTATTTTAAATGCAGACAATATGAAAATACACTATTTTCCTAAAAAATAAATAGGAAAATACTTTTAATTTCCTTATAAAATATATGTGATTTAATATAGTCTCAAGCACTTAAAATAATTTTCCTATAATTTTTAGATGTAAAATGGTATTTTTAATAATTAAAATACAAGAAATTAAAATTAGTGTTCTAGTAGGGACCTAAATATAATTTAAATAAACTTACAAATCATTCTAGAATAAGATTCAAAATTCCAAGGATATACACACAAAATTCCCTAAAATATTCAATTAAATATGCCTGACAAGGGTATAAACGTAATATCCAGAAAATTACAAGGCTTGATTGTTTATTTTACCACAAAATATAACACTAAAATATATATTCCTTAGACTAAATAATAATAAAAACCCGCAGAAGGTCCTATGTAAAATGTTCTGACCCCTCATGTGTATGTGCACGTGAGGTGGCATGGACTAGATCAAATAGCAAATAAAATAAGTATAGGGGTGTTTCTATAAGTATTATAAAATATTTTGAAATATAGATGGAAGTTTATGGACTAAAATAAAAATACATAAGTGGAGGGTATCTGATGAGCCGAAAATTGATGCGACTAAGGTAGAAAATAAATCACAATGTCGTTATCCTTAATCGATCAATTCGTTCAACGGAAAAATAATTTAAAACCACTCAAAACAGATAGAAATCAATGAAGAAATGTAATCGGTCTTTCGCTATTCTTTTTACCTGGTATAGCGACCAGGGTCGAACACAAGGAGCACGATTTAAAAACTAAGTAGCCAAATTTCGAAAGCAAATTTTTTAGTGGTTTTTGTATTTTATATTTTTTTTTATTTTTTTAAAAGAAGTACAAATGAAGAAAAGCACCCACACAAACTCTTTTTGGTATTTTTCAAAATAATAAAAAATATACAGAAAAGTCCTAAGAAATTGTTTTTGTGTTTTAGATGTTTTAAAATATTTTTGATATTTTTTTCGCTATTTTCTGATGTTTTTGTAATTTTTAAAAAATGAGACAATGCAAAACAAAGAGATTATTCACAGTCAGGCGTATTTTTTCAATTTTAAAATGCTTTAAATACTCAAAAATGATGGAGATTATTTTTAAGAGAAACTACAAGACTATATCTACAATCAGAAACTGAAATCACTATTTTTGGAATTTTCTATAATTTTCTACAATTTTTGTAAGATTTTTCGTATTTTGCAATTTTTTGATTTTTACAAATGAAAAATGCACAAAAAGTGTTCTGAAATTAAAACAATTCAAAATACATCTACACTAATTTTTTTGGAATTTTTAAGCAATTTTTCTAATTTTTATAAATTTTCAAAGTGTAAGCAAGGAAAAGACACTGTTTTTTATTTTTTAAATAGATCAAATAAAGTCAAAATGCTATGAAAAATTTATACAATGAAATACACTACAGCAGGAGTATGCACGAATTTTTACAAAATTTTTGCAATGATAAAAATATTTATTTCAATCAGAGGAACATGCAAAGTTCAAATTATTTGAAGCACATGGACTGAAATGCAGTTACTCAAAAAGTTTTCCACTGAAAATAAAAACAGAGATAAAATGAGGGGGAAAAGGTTGTAATTTACCCACTTAATAAAAACAAATGTGCTGGCAGGGGTTGTTCGGTAATTTAGGAAACCATCAGAGGCATTAACGTAAATTTCCAATTTTATAATCAAACCTAGGGCATTCTTCGTTTCCTTCTTGTTCAAGCCTGGGATTTGCTGGTCACCGCCACCAAAGGAACAGAGGGGTTGTCAAGTGGTTGGCCACCACCACCGGAGAAGGAGGCCGCGCACGCAAAGGGAGGAGAGGCCGCGCGAGGTAGATCGCGCGTCCGCGCGAGGGGACACGGGTGGCGCTGCCCTCAACGCGTCAACGGAGGGACGCGCTGGAGCGGAGGAGGCCGTGCCGACCTCGTGCGGGGGGGGGGGGGCGTAAAGTGCGGAAGGTCGGCGCGATGGCGGTCATAGGAGGGGGCCTGGGGGCGGAATCCGTCGGTGCTGCAGGTGGCGGGCACGCTCGGGGAGTCTACGCGGGCGGCGCCCGCGCAGTTGGTGGGCGTGTGGACGGAGGCCGCGCGGTTGCGTGGCTGCGGAAGGAGGCAGGTGGTGGCGCTGACGGTCGGTGCGAGGAGTGATCTGGAGAAACGCGCGGACGCGCGCGGTGCTTCCGCGTGGAGGTCGGCGCGGCCCTCGCGATCTGGGGGCACCGCCAGAGGTTGGCGCGGGGCTGCGTGCTGGCCGTGCCGCCCCCTGCTGCTGCTATCTTTTTTTTTGTTATGTAATTTTTTTATTTGTTGTTATTTTATGTACCCTGCAGGAGAGGTTAAGAAAAGCATTTTTTTATTTTTTTTTGATTTTTTAACAGCGAATGCAAATAGAAGCTAAAAGGATTTTGTTTTTTTAATTTTAATTTTTTAATGTTTTCCTGTAAAACAGATTGTTAGATAAAGAAAACAACTATGTATATTATTATTAATTTTTATGCACAAATATAGGAACCGTGAATGAAAATGGATCTTAGCGTTATGAAAGATAGATCCGTTGCTCCGATCACCGTGCGTGATCGGAGATGGAAGATCGTGCGAGGTAGAAATCGAATATGTAGGGGTTGAGATGTGAGATGAGAGATCGGTGTTGGGCGGAAAATATTTTATGGAAATTTTTGTTGATCTTTAAATTAACGATTTCTAAACTAAAATCTAAGCCTACGATTTACCTACGAATGATGACGAGAAGAAAAATTGGGATCTCACCTTGGGGTCGGAAATGCTATTGTGGCCTCGACGAGAACCAATATGCTGTCACCGGACGGCTCGGAGGCTAAGCACCCTTCTTCGACGAGTAGCTTCTCGGAGATCGGGCTCCTCTCTCCAAAGATTGATCAAGTTTGAATGAGGGAGGAGGAGCCCATTAAAAAGAGAAGAAAATAAAAAAGGAAAGTATCTACAAAAAAGGAAGGTTATTATTGGGTGAATTAAAATAATTAATTAAATTAAATAAATAAATTAAATAATTATTTACAAAATTCGGAATAAATAAATCAAATAAATAAATGAGTTAATTGAAAATCAATTCTCCACCATAATGGTGGCCATATAAGGTGTGTAATCAAATCTACATATATGGTAGCTTATTAAGTCACATAAATCCAACAAATCAATTATTTAAATACAAATTTCGGAATTAAATAAAATAAATTAATTAATGTTAGGTAATTAATTTTTTTGGTGGATTTTATAAATAGAAGTTAGTGGCATACATATATTATATACATATAATATAATGTACATAGGTGCAAATAAGGAAATAATTTTTATACAAGATTTTTTTTGTTTTAATTTTGTTTTAATTTTTATTTTTATTGAAAACAATATTTATAATATATACATTAAGTAAAAATAAATATTAATAATTATATACACAGATATATAGGTAAACTGCACAATACACCCCCGAAAACCGACTTTTTAACCGTAACTCCAAAAAAATACGAAACCACGACCATTTGAAAGATAATTTAATTTATAGTATTATGGAAGTGAGTTTGGTTCGATTTGAGCTCGTATGGAGCCGGAATTGATGTTTCAATTATCGCATTACGGCTTTTT
This sequence comes from Ottelia alismoides, assembly GCA_037367405.1. Lineage (NCBI taxonomy): Eukaryota > Viridiplantae > Streptophyta > Magnoliopsida > Alismatales > Hydrocharitaceae > Ottelia > Ottelia alismoides. The sequence continues at coordinate 432,077 of JAZKJV010007144.1, forward strand.
CTGGGTGTAATTATTTACAATATATACATTATTTTATTTTACAAATATTTTTATTATTTACAACACAATTTTATTCACAACTTTTATTTACAAAAATAAGTGATTTGAGGTCAAATTATATACAAATAAAATAATGTAAGTTTTATACAAATATACATGAAAAATATGTACAAGATATTTTTGATTTTTCTGACAGACAACCTTATCTCCCCCTACTTTATTCCTGGTCGATCAGGTCAAGTCTTGACCTTCTCTCGGGGTTTGGGTCAGTCTGTATTTATTGCATAAACACATCCTTTTCTTTTTCTTTTCTTCTTTATTCTTTTATTTATATACAAAAGGTGTTAAAAATGCATAATTAACAAATGCATGTGAAATGGTAATTTTATGGAATTAATGGGTATTTACAGGTATTTGACTAAGGAAACGAGGCTAAAAATAAAAGAATAAAGGCAATGAATCGTGGATTCATCATTCCCCTATACTTTACCTTTGCTAGTCCCTTAGCAAACACTTATTTGGAAAATAAGTGAAAATAAAAATAAAGAAAAGAAAAAGGAAAGAAGTTAGAACAATATTGACTTTCAAACTTATCGTCATAAAAATGTAGTCTGGAGCTATGTCGGACCTTTGGATTATTGGTGTGTCGGAACCTTAGTGGGATATGGAATTAAAACCTAACAGCCTCTAAGTTCCATAAGACTCCTATTCAGGTCTCCTCAACAGTCAGATCAGAACAAGTCTACAGACACAAATTCTTATGACTATGAATCTTTTCTTGTACGTGTAAGTGAAATATAGCTCCTCATCTCAGAAGTAACAAAGATTCAGCATCTCTCAGCAAGGTAACTCAAATAACCCGGTCTGACAACTCTTTCCTCGAGGAGCGGGGATATTCCCTTCTAAGTTCAAGTACAACCAGCTCAAGAAGAGGGGATGGAGAAGAGAATGGACGGTAACCAGTGTAGTTACCTATCCTTGGATGCATGACCATTGTAGCCATGTCACCCGCTGCAAGCTCATAAATATATGACTTTAAAGCTCTTATTCTCTCTTTTTTTTGCAGGCATTTTATTTTTCTTTCAGGCCTGTTCACTTTTGGAGATTTTGCTTTTTTTTTTGAAATATATACAAGGTGCAGCATGTACATAAGGAGTTTTTCTTCTTGAGCCAGTAGACTATCCCTCTTTTGAAGCATTATTGCAACCCCACAGCTCCTGTCTTTAGACCTCAACATCACCAGACTAGGTTGAGATGCACTTCCCTCCCTAGAGGAGGACGAGAGGTTCCGCCTAGATGTACTACCCTCGTATGCTACCCCAAGCCAAAAGATTCTGCTCCCTCACTACCTCATCCATGAAGAGCTACGTGTAAAGTGCAGTGTCCAAGGTAAGCCACGGTCTGAAAGAATCATGTGTGTGTTGTTAAATGTTCTACTTAGACTCATCAAGATGACATGTGAACATAGTCTTATGGACTCAAAGAATTAAGTCACTAGGACCTGAAAAGTCTTAACTCCAAATCTTATAAGGTTCCTCTGAAATTAAGTGGATTAAGGTCAAACTAAGCTCCATTCTTCAAATTTATTCCAGACTTAGTTTAATAGTCAAAATCATCCTAAAAATGCTCATGCAAATGCAAATGCAAGAAAATATGTACATGCAAGGAAAAGAAAGCAAAATCTTTTTGTGAAACAATTTTCAAAATTTTGAAATTTTTATGAATTTTTTGAAAAATGATGCACATGCAAAAAGTTTTTTTATGCAAAAAGTTAGTAATATATACAAGTATATACAATTTTTTTTAATAAGGGAAAAGATACATATAAACACAAGAGAGAGTTGATTATTTTACAAGAATGAGATGCAAGAATTTACAAATTGAGTAAATTATACAGGTATATACAGAGTTGTTTTTTTATTATTATATTTTTATTCATTTTCATCATTTTTTTAAAAAGTTTTTTTTAAGAATTTTGTTTTTAATATTTACACAGTGTTTTAGCCATATTAAAAATAATATGAAAGTACGAGTTATGGCTAAAGTATATATACCATATATACGACACCCCCCTATACTTAGCTCGAACTATGTCCTCATAGTGATCAAAGAGCTGAAAAGAAAGACATAACTCGTGCCGCGTATAGAAAAGTGAAAAGAATAGTATACTACAACGACGAATAAAAGAATGTAATCAATAGGAGTCGGTGATCCCCCTATACTCAGGATCAAGTAATCCTAAGTATAGCAGACTGTACACAAAGGGAAGACCGAGGAGATGAATGTACAAAGTCTACCTCCCCTATACTTAGGGTAAAATATCCCTAAGTATAGGCAGCAAAACAGAGGTAAAATGAATCAAACGAATAATCAGAAGTCGGACACCCCCCTATACTTTGGGTAAAGTACACCCTAAATATGGAACGATCAGGAGATGAATATGGGGTGTGAGAAATAAAGAATGTATGATATGGACAGATGATCTATAAAGATGTGAGTCGATCAGTGTTGAGGTGCCTCTCAACAAGCGCTAGAGTTTACGCCCCTAGCTGGGCGCAAATGTTAGGATAACGCTGTATCAAGGTTCAGGACGGCATCTGTCAGGCAAATACCGTACTGTCGTTGCAGTCTCGATGGGAGAACAACAACGAGGTCAACAGAATAAATGATAACACCTAGATAAACAATCAGGCAGGTGTTTGCTACCGGGTAAAGATATGAGCAGATGAAGTCGGGCTCCGGTAGCACAAAAGAAATCGTCGGCTCAAGATCTGTATGGAGTGAAGGGATGGAGCCGAAGAAGTCAAACGTGGAGAAGGAAGGATCTATCAGGGAATCCTCCACGTTAATCACAGTCTCAAATAGATATGGAAGGTCATGATCAGGAGACTCATTATAAAGGCTGATATCCGATGCATATAATGTAGACAAATCAGTGAAATCATCGAATACCTCAAAGATCGGGTCATCCTCACGAGGGCCATCGAGGAGAGAAACATCAAACTCATTATCAGAAATATCAAAATACTCGGTCTCGTGATCCGACAGATCGGATGCATTCTCAGAAAGTGAGACCGAGTACACATGGTCCATGGCATCCTCCCGCGGATAACCCTCGGGGAGTAATGCCAAATCATCAGGAAATTGGGGATCAATGCTGTCAAAAGTCATGTCCTCCAAAAATGTATCGACCTCATCAAATGGGAGGATACAAGGCTTAAATACGGGACTATCAAGGTCTGTAAAATCCAAAATCGGTCCCTCATCAAGCTCTCTATGCTGAGATGAATCCATATATATCTCCGAATCTGAGAAGATCTCCTGAAGACAAGACACTGAATCAACTGCGTATGGATACTGGAAAGATTCCGAGGGTGGCTGAGATGTGGGTTCCTCTTCTATATCTTGGGATCCTAGCAGATCTAGAATCGAAGAATCTTCTACGTGACAGAGCGAGACTGGCTCAAAATCTGACTGTAAATCCAATTGGTCCTCAACTAATGTCCGGCTCTGGGAACTCACAACAGTAGGCAACACATCCATCAATTGAGAAGTAGTAGCATCCATATCCTTTGATCGGTGTGTGATGTCAAGATCAGCATTATGTATCGCAGACTCAACAGTTGTCATCTCTCCCTCATGTGTTGTCCTGAATAAATCATCTCGTGAATATGGAGGATCAGAAAGTGTTCTCAAGATGGTCTCAACTAAATCCAGGTTAGGACTGTGGTGTGAACCACCACACGAGGTAATGACATATGAAATCTGCTCTACGGTCCTCCCCCTCATGGCGATATGGATAAGGTCAGTCATCGAAAATCCATGATCCGGAAATCGCCTCACAAGTTCTCGTAACCTCAACCATGAATCTATTAATGGCTTTTGGGGGTTAACTGAAAAATCACGGATACACGACCGCATCATTTCTGCTCTACACTGGGGGTAAAATTTCTTCAAAAATAATGATCGTAAATCTCCCCATGTAGTAATCTTCCTTCCCAATCGTCTGTGCCAAGTCTTGGCTCTACTCTGAAGTGGGGAAGGTAATCAGCATCATTTCCTCAGAAGTAATATCAGAATATGATCGTGATATACAAAAATCCTCAAATTCATCGATATGCAAATAAGGTTCTTCGTGCACATCCCCTAAAAATTTGGGCAGTATATCAATTAACTCTAAATCCAAAATGAAGGGGCTCAGTGTAGAAGCGGAGTGTGCTTCTTGATCGGTGTACTCATCCATCATCTTAGGATTAAAGTCATCTAAAACTTGCCACTGCCCCATTTGATCGCCTATGGAATGCACTCTCATCTCAGCAAGGTGAATGCCCGGGTTTCTTATTTGGTCAATCTGGTCTCCGCAGGCGTTACTCACAGCATGTCCCGAGAAAGAAGGTGGGTAGGGAGAAGATGGGAAATCGGATGGGGTTCCGACCTCCCAAGAGAGTGGACAGACATGATGGGTATAAAATATAGAAGCCGTAAAATTCGGCTGAAATGAAAGGCGACCCATCATGAAGTGAGGAAAATGAAGGGAGGGATGGAGGGATAGAAGGTAGTGAAAGAAAGAAAAGGCAGGAACGAAGAGAGAGATAGAAGGGAGGGAGGGTGGGATAGAGACAGAAGGTGACTGCTATTGATCTCGGAGAATGGTCGTAACCGACTCACGCCAAAGACATACAATACACAAAGCAAACCCCCAGTTCACCAACTCAACACAAAGTGAAGACCGTGAGATTTGGTCTTTTATCTTTTCAATTTTAGAGTTTAGTGAGAAGACAAAGTTGTACAAACACTTAGGAGGCTTAAGTAGGATTTGGGCACTACTCCTTAGTGTGTACGTGAGCAATTAAAAACGCAGACAATGAGGGGATTGCTCTCCCAATAAAATGAAGTGGTCAATTACGTTTAATTTTAGAGTCAAGTTCAATTAGCAGTCCCATTTTTTAAATTTTTGATTTTCTATTTTTTTTGGATTTTTTCAAAAATAAACGCCTAACGAGTTTTTCGATTTCCTCTTTGATTGATTTGAGTCCAGAAACAGAGGGAGGGATCGAGAAAGCTAATGCACGGTCAAAAATAATGATGCATGTAGAGATAGAAAATGCGTACCTTCTCCAGCACTCTACATGCAATATGATCCGCGCAGAAAATTAAATACAGAAATTTAAACTAACTAAATGATGCAAGCGGAAATCCGAGCCTTAAGCAAGCAGTTCTACTCGACAGAACGTCTAGTCGACCACCAGCCTCCAATCCAAGAGTCCGGTCTAGGCTCACCCCTCCTCCTCTCGACAAATCGAGTTCAGGAGTAGCGCTTGGCAGGGTGGGCTGTGGCGCGTAGGCTCGAAGGTAGTGGATCGACTATTTTTTTTATTTTTATTCTTGGTCCAATTACCGAGCTATAGGTACAGGCAATGTTATTAAGGTATTTGGAACCCTAATGATTACGTCACAGTCAAGCAAAAATCCTAAGGCTAGGGGCTGAAATCCGCGAGAATCAGAAATAAAAGAAAAAAAAAGAAGAAGAAAAATACGAGAAAACAAAACCGGCGAAAAACAGCGGTGAGGTCCCCCGAGCACACCAGTGCTCGGCGAAACAGACCCCGAATAATGTCTAAGTGTCCAACAGTTCAAAAGTTCCTAAATTATTACAAGAATAATTGTTCTCTCTCAAAAAAATTCTTCTTCTTCTCCCTGCTTCTTCTTCCCGTGCGGGTCCTCAAAAAGTAAACTCCAAGTTGTCCACGCAGTACCTCGCACAAAAAATTAAAGAGAGAAGGTCAGAAAACGATTATAATATAGAGAGAGACAAAAATAGAAAAATGAAAAATGACTACAAAGTCGTGCTCCCCGGCAACGGCGCCATTCTGATGAGCTGAAAATTGATGCAACTAAGGTAGAAAATAAATCACAATGTCGTTGTCCTTAATCGATCAATTCGGTCAATGGAAAAATAATTTAAAACCACTCAAAACAGATAGAAATCAATGAAGAAATGTAAGCGGTCTTTCGCTATTCTTTTTACCTGGTATAGCGACCAGGGTCGAACACAAGGAGCACGATTTAAAAACTAAGTAGCCAAATTTCGAAAGCAATTTTTTTAGTGGTTTTTGAATTTTATATTTTTTTTATTTTTTTAAAAGAAGTACAAATGAAGAAAAGCACACACATAAACTCTTGTTGGTATTTTTCAAAATAATAAAAAATATACAGAAAAGTACTAAGAAATTGTTTTTGTGTTTTAGATGTTTTAAAATATTTTTGATATTTTTTTCGCTATTTTCTGATGTTTTTGTAATTTTTTAAAAATGAGACAATGCAAAACAAAGAGATTATTCACAGTCAGGAGTATTTTTTCAATTTTAAAATGCTTTAAATACTCAAAAATTATGGAGATTATTTTTAAGAGAAACTACAAGACTATATCTACAATCAGAAACTGAAATCACTATTTTTGGAATTTTCTATAATTTTCTACAATTTTTGTAAGATTTTTCGTATTTTGTAATTTTTTTGATTTTTACAAATGAAAAATGCACAAAAAGTGTTCTGAAATTAAAACAAGTCAAAATACATCTACACTAATATTTTTGGAATTTTTAAGCAATTTTTCTAATTTTTATAAATTTTCAAAGTATAAGAAAGGAAAAGACACTGTTTTTGATTTTTTAAATAGATCAAATAAAGTCAAAATGCTATGAAAAATTTATACAATGAAATACACTACAGCAGGAGTATGCACGAATTTTTACAAAATTTTTGCAATGATAAAAATATTTATTTCAATCAGAGGAACATGCAAAGTTCAAATTATTTGAAGCACAGGGACTGAAATGCAGTTACTCAAGAAGTTTTCCACTGAAAATAAAAACAGAGATAAAATGAGGGGGAAAAGGTTGTAATTTACCCATTTAATAAAAACAAATGTGCTGGCAGGGGATGTTGGGTAATTTAGGAAACCATCAGGGGCATTAACGTAAATTTCCAATTTATAATCCAACCTAGGGCATCCTTCGTTTCCTTCTTGTTCAAGCCTGGGATTTGCTGGCCGCAGCCACCAAAGGAACAGAGGGGTTGTCAAGTGGTTGGCCGCCACCACCGGAGAAGGAGGCCGCGCACGCAAAGGGAGGAGAGGCCGCGCGAGGTAGATCGCACGTCCGCGCGAGGGGACACGGGTGGCGCTGCCCTCAACGCGTCAATGGAGGGACGCGCTGGAGCGGAGGAGGCCGCGCCGACCTCACGCGGGGGGGGGGGGGGGGGCGCGTAAAGTGCGGAAGGTCGGCGCGATGGAGGTCAGAGGAGGGGGCCTGGGGGCGGAATCCGTCGGTGCTGCAGATGGCGGGCGCGCTTGGGGAGTCTACGCGGGTGGCGCCCGCGCAGTTGGTGGGCGTGTGGACGGAGGCCACGCGGTTGCATGGCTGCGGAAGGAGGCAGGTGGTGGCGCTGACGGTCGGCGCGAGGAGCGATCTGGAGAAACGCGCGGACGCGCGCGGTGCTTCCGCGTGGAGGTCGGCGCGGCCCTCGCGATCTGGGGGCACCGCTAGAGGTTGGCGCGAGGCTGCGTGCTGGCGGTGCCGCCCCCTGCTGCTGCTATCTTTTTTTTTGTTATGTAATTTTTTTATTTGTTGTTATTTTATGTACCCTGCAGGAGAGGTTAAGAAAAGCATTTTTTTATTTTTTTTTTGATTTTTTAACAGCGAATGCAAATAGAAGCTAAAAGGATTTTGTTTTTATAATTTTAATTTTTTTAATGTTTTCCTGCAAAACAGATTGTTAGATAAAGAAAACAACTATGTATATTATTATTATTTATGCACAAATATAGGAACCGTGAATGAAAATGGATCTTAGCGATATGAAAGATAGATCCGTTGCTCCGATCACCGTGCATGATCGGAGATGGAAGATCGTGCGAGGTAGAAATCGAATATGTAGGGGTTGAGATGTGAGATGAGAGATCGGTGTTGGGCGGAAAATATTTTATGGAAATTTTTGTTGATCTTTAAATTCTAAAAATTAACGATTTCTAAACTAAAATCTAAGCCTACGATTTACCTACGAATGATGACGAGAAGAAAAATTGGGATCTCACCTTGGGGTCGGAAATGCTATTGTGGCCTCGACGAGAACCAATACGTTGTCACCGGACGGCTCGGAGGCTAAGCACCCTTCTTCGACGAGTAGCTTCTCGGAGATCGGGCTCCTCTACCCAAAGATTGATCTAGTGGTTAAAGGCTCTGGTGAGCGCCCGAGCGATCAAGGTTAAGTGATAACAAAGGTCGTTGCGACCTCAATCACCCGATCGGACTCAACAAGAAAAATCAAGACCACAATTAAGACAATCACAAGCACAAAAATCAATGTAGCGGTCTCCGCTATTTATTTAACCTGGTATATACAATTTTTATTTAATTTGTTTTTTTTGCAAATTTTTATAATTTTCAAAATAGAGAACAAACTAACAAGGCAATAAGAACACTAAGGCACAAGCAAGCCTTCACAATTTTTATTGAGAATAAAAATATACAAAATTCATAAATAAAATTATTTTTGTGTTCTTTACATATGTAGATTTTTATGATTTTATGATATTTTTCTGATTTTATATGATTATATAAAATAAAACAAACACAAAACAGGAAGACAATGTACAGCCTGAACTACAAGGCAAATTTAAAATACTAAAAGTGTCCAAACGTCCTTGTTGTGATTTTATGATAAAGTAAATAACAAGGTCCAATTATAGAAACCGAAATTCCATTTTTTTGTAAAATTTTTAATGATTTTTATAAGATTTTTAGAGTTTTTAGTTTTTTAAGGTTTTCATAAAGAAGTTTGAAATAAAATCGATCCTGGAATGAAAACACAAGACAAGACAACCCTAATTTTTCATATTTTTTGTAACTATTTTTATATTTTTTAGTATTTTATTAAATAGACAAACACATTTTTAAGGGATTTTTATTTTTATAAAATAAAATACTAATCAAAATTAATTCCAAAAATCATAATAATTACTATGAGCTAACAGGAACTCATAGGAGTTTTTAAGGAATTTTTGGAATTAAATTGATATTTATTTCATGCAAAACCAAGCATATAGGTTGTAGGGACCTATTTGCAATTATCCCAAAGTTTCCAGGATAAACAATAATGCATGCAAAAAGTACAAGGGCACTAGTGTAAAAAGTCCATGAGATAATTACACATGCTCATTAAATCACGCACAAGGGTATTTTTGCAATTATCTTAAACATTTAATTCAAGACATAACAAACAGAAAATACAGGACATAGTGTGCAAATAACCCACAAAAGCATGTGAGCGTGCACGTGTGTTTAGACTCGGAGGACTAAAGTGCAAATACTGGAAACATAAGAGATTAATAAGCAAAAAGTTTGAACTACAACTTTATTTAATAGACTAGGAAGTAAGCATAAACACTGCAGGGAAGATAGCGCAAAATAACCTCGCAGGGTGCGTGCGGAGCGCATGGGGGACGCGTGGCGTGCTCTGATGGAAGCGGGGACGTGCGGTGCAGATCGTCTACTGTGTCAGATCTGGCGCTCCAAAGAATGTCGGCTACGTGAGGTGCAGATGCATCAGGGTGTTAGATCCAACGGCCCAAAAGCTGCCCCTATTGGCATCTCTGATCATACCTGGTAGGGGTGGCCCGATCCAACGGCGGCGAGCATGCCTGGAAGAACAAGACCCTGATGACCTTCACCAGAGTCTTAGATGGGATCCTCGACTCCGATGATCGATCAGAAGGGTCCGGCAAGGTCATGGAAGAACCCTGCATCGAATGGACGGGCCCGATGGAGAAGCTACCGACTGGATGTGCGTGGCGGTCGAGAGGGACCTGGAACAGCTCCAACAGATCCTCTTTAGGCGTGAACTGGGCTCCCTGTGTGCATTAGCACCTGCGAAGGCAAGCTAGACTCGGAGCGAAGCTCCGGTCAGGGTTATTGGAGCACGAAAAGAAAGAAGCGATGGGGGGGGGGGGGGTAAAGTTCGATCTCCAGCGAGGGGAGTAGAGGAGATCCTTGCCTCAATCTTGACCTAACGATTGACCCTAAGGGTGATCAGATTGCAAGGGAAGATGGCGGGCGATGTGGTGCGTCGATCTGAACGAATGGTTTTGGATATGGAGGCTCCGACCCACTGGTCGGAGCAGGTGGATGTGCGAAGACGCTAGATGGAGCGAATGGATCAAATACGGAAATGGACAAGAAATGACGGTACCTGGAGGTGAGAACATGTTCCTGACTCCAGGCGAAGGGGAGGCTGAGCGTGACGGCGCTCTCCGGCCACGTAGCTGAGCTACGTCTCCTGCACACCAAACTCCAATCCGAGGGGTTCCTATGGTAGCTTTCACTCTACTTGAGGTCTCTAGGGTTGGAAGAAGAGGCGAGGAATGAGTTCTGGCTCTGTGGAGGCGGATGACATGCTATATAGGTGGCTCAAAGGTCTAGAAGGATCGGCGAAAAGTGCGAGACCTGAGAATGATTCGGATCATCCAAGGAATCCGCGAGGATCATGGAGGTCCGAGGAATCATGGGTCCAAGAATAGAGGTGAGAGTAGTTCAGATTCAGGTGGGAAAAATCGGAGAAGAGACTCCGACGACGGGTTTTCGACCTGACCCGAGCTAGGATGGGGCGTTAACCGGGGTCAACAATCCCTCATAGACCAATCGGAAAATAGGGATTTGTATAATACTTACGAATTCAATAAAAAATAGTAAATGACTTTAAAATAAAAAGTATATAAAATGAAAAATATTTATTATTTTTCAAACTATTTTTCTATTATTTTAAATTATTTTTACAAAAAATTAATTAATCTATATACAGTATAAAGTATTATATATAGGTATATTATGTGTTTTGTACACTTATTTTTATTTTGATATTTTTACAAAATACCCAAATTTTGTATGTTTTTATTTACATATTATTTTTGGATTATAAAATAATTTTTACTATATTTTTATTATTTATTTACATATATAATAAATAGGGAGTGAGACATATATACATGTATTTTGTACAAGTGAGAGATGTTTTTATTTCATTTTTTATTTTATTTTTCTAATTTTTATTTTTTAGGACTATATACAAGGGGTAAAAAGAACATTTTATTTTTATTTTGTCAAAAATAATTATTTATAGATACAAGTAGTATATATTAGTATAGAGTAGGCCCTATCTCTCTACTTATTTTGTTTGGCAATCAGGTCAAGGCTTGACCTTCTCTTGGGGTTCGGAGCACTATGTATTTATTCTAAATACTTCCCTCCCTTTTATTTTCCTTTATTCTTTTATTTTTGCACAGATACATGCTAATTACGTAAAGTTAACACATGCATGCAGAATGCTAAGTTATTGTATTTACACCTATTTACATGATACTTTGCCAAGTTAAATAGCTAAAATAAAAGAATAAAGAGTGAGAATCAGGGATTCATCACCCTCTACTTTACCTTTGCTAGTCCCTTAGCAAACACTTATTTAAAAAGAAGTGAAAAAGAAAAGAAAAGAAAAATGAAGAGAAACAAGGTTTATTATTAAACTTGTCTTCAATAAATTGAAATGTGGAGCTCAGTCAGACCTTTGGATTATTAATTTGTCGGAACCTTATTTGGACCTGGGTTTAAGACTCAACATCCTCTAAGTTCCACCAATCTATGGTCAAGACTCCTCAATAATCCATATCAGAACAAGTCTACATACACAAACTCTAATGACCATGAATCTTTTCTTGTACGGTGTCGGTGATATGTAGCTCCCCACCTCAGAAATGACAAGGCAACAACCTCCCTCAATAAGGTAACTATAATGCCCTAGTCTAGCAGCTCTTTCCTCGAGGAGCAGGGTATTCCCTTCTAAGTTCAAGTTCAACCGACTCAAGAAGAAGAGGTAAGAAGAGAATGAACCATGGACAGTGTAGCCACGTATCCTTGGGAGCCTAACCAGTGTAGCCAAGTCTCCCGCTACAAGCTTCATGAGATGAGAAGGTGTAACATAAGCTTTACTTTATTTAGCTGTATACACTCCGGCAGGTGTTTTATTTTCTATCAGACCCGCACTTTTTGGAGGTTTTCTTTCTTTTGAACATTTTTTTGATGCATATATACAATATATTCACATGGTGCAGCATATACATAAGGACTTTTTCCTCTTGAGCCAGTAGACTATCCCTCTTTTGAAGTATTATTGCAACCCACAACTCCTATCTTTAGACCTCAACACCACCAGACCAAGTTGAGGCGCACTTCCTTCCCTAAAGGAGGATGTGAGGTTCCGCCCAGAAGTACTACCCTCGTTTGCTACCCCAAGCCAAAAGAAACTGCCTCCTCACCACCTCATCAATAGAGAGATATGTGTAAGGTGCTGATGCAAGTAAAGCCATTGTTTGTGAGAGTCATGTCTTCGTTGTTAAGTGTTCTACTTAGTCTTATCAAGATGACATATGATCATAACCTAGTGGACTCAAAGAATTAAGTCACCAATGGACCTGAAAAGTCTTAACCCCGAATCCCATAAGGTTCCTCTTAGAATTAGGTGGATTAAGGTCTTAACCAAGCTCTATTTTTCCAGTTTAATTCTAGACTAGTCTAAATGTCAACTATGATTCAGAAGAATATACAAATATATGCAAAATCCTTTTTTATGCAAAGTTTTTGAAAATGTGCAAAATTTTTGAAAATGTCTAAATGCATGCATGAATGCAGAAGTTTTGTAAACTATATACAAATATTTACACAAGGGTTTTTGCAAACTTTTTTTTCAAACATTTTGCAAAAAATTATACTATTTACATAGTTTTTATACACAAGTATTTACACAGATTTCACAAGCAAAACATTTTTACAAACATTTGTACACAAATAATTTTTATAAATAATCATGTATGTGCAAGAAAGAATTTTATATACAAGAAAAATTTTAAAATTTTTGTGATTTTTAATAATGGATTTTTAGCCATTTTATTTATTAACACACTCACACAAAGTACGAGTTATGGCTAACGTATATATACAATATATACGTCACCCCCTTATACTTAGCTCGAACGATGTCCTCAGAGTGAACAAAGAGCGATGAAGAAGACATAACTCGTGCTTAGTATAGGGAAGTGAAAAGAAAGGCTATACTATGACGACGAATAAAAGAATAGAAAGAATAGATCTCGGTGATCCCCCTATACTTAGGATCCAATAATCCTAAGTCTAGCAGACTGTACACAAAGGGAAAATCAAGTGAGAGAATGTACAGGGTCTACCTCCCCTATACTTAGAGTAAAATCTTCTAAGTATAGGCAACAAAACAGAGGCACAAAGAATCAAAAGAACAGTAAAAAAAATCTGACACCCCCTATACTAAGGGTAGACGATGAATCTACGTTTCATCATCTTTATTCTATCATTTTGGCCTTAAAAATCCTAGTAAATGCGTATAAATAGGCCTAATTCATGCATTTTAGCATTCATGCATATGTGTGTAAATATTGTATAAAATGCGGTTTTTAAAGCCAAAATTATAGAATAAAGAAAAGAAAAGAAAAAGAATAAAATATTGTAAATATTTTATGACCCGAAACCCCGAGACCTAGGCATCTCGATGACTAGGTCGACAAGGAATAAAGTAGGGGGAGATAAGGTCAAAAACACAGTATAAATACCTATACTTTTTATTCATTCTTTAGTCAGTTTGGGACCTATTTTTAGTTCCACTTTTTATACATCAAATAAAGAAACTTCGTACATGAAAGTTGTAGATAATTTAATAAAGAAAAATACAAAATTGATTTCACAAAAAATAATACACAGATAAAAAGTTATGGTCTGAATAAAAATCTAGAATCCCAACTTCCCAGACCCGTATCTCACAAATGACAACTCCAAATGCATCAAACTCACCTTTAATTGTATATAGAATAAAATAAGCTATTTAATGGCGGTGGTTTCGCATTTGGCGGAGCTACGGTTTGAAAGTTGACTTTTGGACCCTCATTGTACAGTGTATCGAATAAAATATTCGATTTATTCTTTATTCATTATTTTTCTATTTTTATATTTTTATAATGTTGTAAATATTACTTATAATAATTATGTGCATTAAAATCAAAATAAAAATGTAAATAAAACTCAAAATAAAATACATGTATGTAAAATACATATGTAATAGTTCTATAGACAAACCTGCATAAAATACACTTCTATTTTATTAAATATACAAAATAAATCAAAAAATAAAATAAAAATGTAATTAGGTGTATAAAAGTATTTTATAATTTTATAAAATAAGAAACAAAAATAATAAAATTAAAATACACAATAAAAATAAAGTAATACAGTATATAGATAATATACATATATAGGGGTATAAAGGTAACTGGTAAAAATATACTTCATAAAAATAAATAAAAATCAAATAAATTAATTTATAAAAAATAAATATTTTTTATTAAATAACCTAATTCTAAATAATTCATTTATTATTTTAAAATGAATTTACAAAACCTTTTTTGGGCTTTTTCCTGGTTGGTCCACGTGGACCAACCAGGTGGTCTGGGATGTTGACCAGCCGGTCAACTCCCTGACCTTAGCCCTGTGCCCTTGTCAGAGTACCCGTGACCCATACTTCTCGATTTTTTCGCCGCAATTGCGTTGCTCGAGGGTAGTCGACTCCTTCATGAAAGTTGTTCACTGTACATCCTAGATCCCCGCCAGCCTATCAGATCCTCTAGGATCTTCGTGGCGCACCCGTGATCGCTCCTCGAAGTTCGCCTCTCCCCCATGTTTCAAAAGTGACCCAAACCTCCCATTTCCATTTTGAACCCCTTTTGACCTTGCTTTTGATCCCTGGGATGAGCTCCGGATAGACGTGGGTGACAGGAGGGTCTCCAGCCATCCACGGCGGCCTTTGGCGTGGTCATTTGGCCGGCTCCAGCCCATCTCCGGCCACGCGGCCGTGAGGTACCTTATCTCTTGGCCGACCAGCCAATCGAGGTTGTTTCAGTTCTTGTTTTAGTAGTTTAGATATCATTTTATCCCAGGTTTCATCTTTGATAGTTAGTTTGCATTTTGATCCATCCGTAGCGTAAATCCAGCCCTCGAACACCTCGTCGGAGCTCAAGAGCTCCGGTGGGCATTCTCGACTCCACGCCCATCATTCTTCACACGCCAGTCAATTCTGGAACGTCTCCTCGTGCTTTTGTGTTTTTCTTGCAGGTCCAGGTGCTGGAGAACCCCTGCTGGGTTCATTTTTGGCCGCAGTCCGAGCAGCTGGGAGCGTCTTCTTCCTCCATCGTCGTGGCGGTGCACCGGCGGGGCATCCGTCATTTTGGCATCGTTATCCGTTACAGGACATTTCCAGGTGGCGTCGGCAGCTGTCGGAGGGGATTCAGACCGACGGGGAAGCCCACAACGCCCGATCAAAGTCCGCCGGGGGCCTGTTCATCCCTTGTTCTTCGGCCTTCATCGTGAGCCGCTGGATCGCCCGTGATCTTCCTAAGAAGCAGTGGCCGTCGGATTCATTTCCCCCTGGCCGTCCGATCAACATTTGGGCTTCTAATCTGGGCCGTCGGCCGCGAAGAGGCATCGTGCGCTAGCGGAGTGACACGTGGATAAGTGGCAGCCCATCCGCCGTCCGTGCCACATATTTGTCTGGGTATTTTGCTTGTTTCACCCGGTGACTTTTTGAATTTAGGAAATAACACTTAAGCATTCCTCTGCAGTTATTAACTTTAAGTAGTATTTGCATTGTCCACCCTAGACTATTAGCATTTGCGATTTCGTCCCTGCCAGCAAGACGCACGTGCCTGTGCATGTGCGTCTGGCTATTTTGCATATAAGGGTCCGCTACTTCATGTATTGCTTGTTAGTACTTGAATATGGCTGTAAGGTGTTAATTTTCGTGACATTTTGCGATATTTCCCTCAAGATTTTTGATAATTGCGGATATACCCCTGCTAGGTGCCCGTGCGTACGCACGTGGGTCTGGAGATTTTGCGGGGATACCCTCGTGTTTTGGGTGTTTCTTTTTGGTCCTGAAAGTTTCTATGTCAGTTATATATATTCTCTGGGAATTTACACGCAGGCCCTCGTATTTTCTAATAATTACGCAAACGCCCCTGCAAGTGTGCTTTTTCCTTTTGCTTCTTGTATTTTATGCACGCATCTATAAAAACCCAAAAATTCCCCAAAAATCAGTTTAGATCTCTGTTGCATGGTAGTTCATCATCATATTTTTATTTTTTATATTATTGCATTATAATATTTATTAAAAATAAAAAATAGTCATTTTGTGCACTGTCTAGATTATAAAATCCCTAAAAAATATAAGAACACTCCTGAAAAATCCCCAAAAAATATATTTTGTGTCTTTTAGTTTGTTTTAACTCCCAGCCAAAAATCATTAAAAATTATAAAAGAAAACTCCAAAAAATCACAAAACCCCAAAAACCTTTATAAAAATATTAAAAATTCTACAAAACCCTAAAAATATAATCTTGATATTCAAATTTTCCTTATTTTATTATCTTTAAGTGAAAATAAATTGGAGAATTTTTGCTACTGATTTACATTTTATTTCTCCATTTTAGTTTCAGCCTTGCATTTTATTCACTGTTTTCTTTATTTTGCTAATTAAAATACCAAAAACATTCTAAAAATTACCCAAAAATCACAAAAACACTAAAAAAGTATGAAAAAACCAAAAAGACTTTATTTCCTAATTTTTGAACATTTTTATCTATTTTTATAAATATCCCTTTCTTGCTTTTTATTACATTGTCTTTATTTTCCATTATTGAAAAAGAAAATAAAAAAATATAAAATATAAAATATAAAAATTAGAAAATTAAAAATCAAAATAGAAAAATATAAAATTAAAAATAAAATAAAAAAATATATATATAAAAATTAAAAACCCACAAAAAAATAGCATAATAGACACTTGATCACAATTCGCACATTTTGAGCAATTTTTGCCCCGATCTAGCCTTTTTGCTCCCTGTGTTCGACCTCTACACATACTTGCACTATACACATCTTGTTGTAGAGTTATAATAAATTTTAACTCGTACATTTACTTTCATTGCTTGATATATTTGTCGTAGGTTAATTGTTGTTTGAATCTCGGATTTCGTTGGAGGTCAAATCAGCGACTGTTGATTTGCCTTGTGAGTCAACACGACCTATGCAAATTCCTGTTCAACAAATGGCGCCGTTGCCAGGGAGCAACAGCGCTTAGTTCGGGTCTTGTTTGTGTTTGTGATTTATTGTCTATTTTTACGGCTTTCATTTTTGCTATTTTTATTTTCTTTATTTTTGATATATCTATTGAGCTGTCTAACCTTCTCTTTTGTTGACTTCGTGCGAGGAACCGCGGATCGAGGGAGGCACTCCACCCTAGGCGCCTACGCACCCACGTGAAGCCGGCATCTGCCAGCTGAGCACCGAGGAGACGAGAAGAGATTTTTGAAGACCGAGCTCCACCTTTAGTTGTAGAATTTATTTCCTGCATTTATTTTTGTAATTTTTTGTGAGAGAGAGACCACTATATTTGTAATAATACAGGTACCCCCAGACTTGGACTCTTGAGCCTAATTTCCAAGTGATTGTTCACTTGGGGGCTCACCGCAGTTTTTTCGGCTTTTCTTCGCATTTTTTTATTTTGTTTTCCGATTTTCGATTTTATTTCTTTTGTGTGATTGAGCCCTTAGTTTTAGGATTGCTTGCATAGCATTAGGTCCAAGCACCTTAATCAACATTGCATGTACCTATAGTACGTTCTGGACTTAGTCAAATTTTAAACATTTGATTATCACCTTCAATCCGTCGCGCCGCGAGCTCTCCCCGCAAAGCGCTTTCTCCTAAACTCAAGTGTGTTGAGCAGAGGAGAGGTGAGCCTAGACCAGACTCTAGGGTTGAGGATTGGTGGTCAGCTTGTGGTTCTTCACGATAATAGCAATTTCTGAAACTTAGGGCGATTTCATCGGCTTTTGCATTTGCATGTAGATAGGTTTCAATTCTGCTGAGCATCCTTGCATGTAGAGTGCTGGAGGCAAGGTGAGCATTTACGCTTTAGCATTCATCATCGTTTCGCCGCTTGCATTGCTCTTCCTCTCCTCTACCTCTGATTTTGATCACCTAGGAGCTTAAAGGAATTGACTCCCCGATAGGATCTTGCATTCTCATTAAAAATTCAAAAAAAGTGATAATCAATAAAATTGGGACTGCTAATATTACTTGACCCTAAAACCGATCAAAAAGAAAATCATTCTCTTGGGGTGAGTAATCCCCTCATTGTCTTCGTTTTATATTGCTCACGCACACGCTAAGGATTAGTGCCCAAATCCCATTCTCAGCCTCCTAAGTGTTTGTGAAATTTTGGACTTCTCACCTAACTCTAAAATAGACAAGATAAAAAGACCGCTCTTTACGGTCTCTACCGAGTTGAGTAGGTGAATTGAGTGTTTGTATTATTTTCATTTTTTGTTTGTGATTGTTTTGTGTGTGTCCAAGATCACCTCTGCGCATTTGCGCCTTTCTTCTCACTTCTCTTGACCTGACCATCGTGCTCTCCCGATCATTTTCTTTTGTTTCGAGATGGCCGACTGGAGAGTATTTTATCCAGACTTTACAGATCATTCGTTCACTCCAGCCGGTCCACCTCCTTTTTTCCAGGAGGACTTTGCTCCTGATTTTTGTACATATCTGCCTCAGCCACAGTATCAGGACTCGGATTTCTACCCACACCCGCCTCCACTTCCGTATTCTCCACCTTCACATCCACCCAAGGCCGAGCTGTTGGAGTCACCTTTCATGGAGTCCACCCTTGAGCACTTGACCCAGATGATGGATCATATGAGACAGAGGATTGACACCCTCACTAGTACCAATAAGAGCGACCATGATATTCCACCATTTGATGATATGGGTTCACTCGAGGATTTCCATGAGAGCTTGCAGTCGCCAAAAATACAAAAAAATGAGAAAAATTTTAAAACACAAAAAGAGATTGGGATATTTTTGATCGAGTCAGACTATGAGGAGAGTGTCCAATTGCCAGATCCTTTGTCCACACATTCATTCACACCCAGTCCCACCTTTGACCCCGAGGATGCCGCTGTACAGACTGCTCTTGGCATGCCTCATGTTTATGCTGATTCCGACTTCCTCCCTTGTATGGAGGAGGTCCAAAAATTCAAAAAAAATGCTGACTGAACCTGAAGTGGTGGCCACCATACATGAGATTATCCGTGCCCCACTTCAGCAGGCCATGACCGATTTATCTGCTCCTCTTCCCAAGAAAAGAAAGCGTAGGAGCAGATCTGAGCGTCATATCTTGACCATGGCCACTGCCCATGCCATCACACACAGTCCCATTCCTCGGAAGAGGAACACTGCCACACCTTTCATTAGCTGCACCATCTCTGACCACACATGTGATCACACTCTCCTAGACGGCGGTGCTTCGATTAGCATCATACCCTTCTCGCTGGTACAGTCTCTTCACTTAGGGCCTCTCAAGAAAACCAGGATGATCGTACAGTTTGATGAGGGATCAATAAAGAGGCCGAAGGGTATCCTTGAAAATGTCGTCATTTCGATTCAGGGCACTAGCTACACCGTTGATTTTGTCATATTGCCCATGGAGACCTCCACAGGGGAGCACTCTCCAATCATCCTGGGACGACCATTCCTCGCCTCGGCGAGGGTCGTTATTGATTACGGATCAGGAGAGATTCGCTTCCGTCCTGCTGATGAGAGCGAAGCATTGATCACCGCACCTATTGTCGACCAGAGACCTGCACCTGATGTGACCACACCTATCTTGGCTGACCTCGAGGACCATGACCTTGATGATACTATCAGAGAATTTTGCTGTCTATTGGATTCCACTGAGACCCGAGAATTCCTCCCGGTTGAGGAAAACTCGGAAAGCATGGACCTCGACGTTCCTTCTTCTAGGACTTGGCGTTGTGTTGATGACATCCGAGGGATCTACACGATTGACACCATTGAGCGGAGGGCAGATTTTGAGACTATACAGGACGGACATGACTTGACTACTTCCACTGATGGGTCCGTTCTTGTTCATTTAGATTCTGAGGAGCCAAAGGCCGAATTTGATTTAGCTGATTTTCTTCGGAAATTCGGGCCTTTTGATGAGAAAGATGATCCGGTTGAAATTATAGAGGACGACCAGAGTTCGACTACTTCCACCGATGAGTTCGTGCCTTTTGGTTTTGACCTGGACGACACCTCGCAGGACGACTCCGAGTACACTACTTCCGATGATGAGTTCGTCCCCTTCCACTTCGATATCAGCGAGACTCCCAAGGCCAGACCTGACCACACATCTTCCACTCACCAGTCTGTGCCTTCACACCCTAGGGCCCCTGAGGATCTACACTCTGTCGACCTTGATCGGCTTCCGTCCACTGTGGACCCCGATGTCGAACTGCATCACACCAGATCCATTCCTCAGCGGTCCCGCAAGAAGGTTCTCTTTCAACCTTCTTGATCATGTGTACATCCATCTCTGTTGTATATTCACTTTTGTGTGCCTCTGTTCTCTCTACCGTTTTGCTCGTCCACCCATTCTTGTGTTTGCCTTACTTATGACGTACTTTGTCCTAAGTATAGGGGGTGGACGAGCCAAGTGCTCTTTCTTCGTTCCGTTTCATCACTCCTGTTGTTGCCTATACTTAGGGCTTCTTTTACCCTAAGTATAGGGGGAGTGGTATGTACGTCCGCTGATCTCATTTCTAGTCTCATCTCTTTTCTTCTTTTCTTCTTTTCTTCTTTTCATTTTCTATCTTCTTTTTGTATCAAAAAGGTGCCGCCCCTTGTAGACAGTCTTCTATACATAGGACGTACTTTGTCCTAAGTATAGGGGGGTATGCACCCCGAGTTTATCATTTATCTCGATCCTCTCCATTGTCTCCTCTTCTTGTCTATACTTAGGGATATCTTACCCTAAGTATAGGGGGAGACAACCCGAGTACGATCTGTTCATTCCCACCCTTGACCCTCCCTGCTTTATGTACAGTCTGCTATACTTAGGATTATTTGATCCTAAGTATAGGGGGGACGGTCAACTTCTCATTCGTTTGTTCATCCATTCCTTGGTTTATTTATTCATTAGATTTTTCTATATTCAGTACGAGTTATGTCTTCTCTTTTCTCTTTGATCTATGAGGACATAGCTCAAGCTAAGTATAGGGGGGTCGTATATACTGTGTATATACTTTAGCCATAACTCGTACTTTTGTATTTTCTTAATAATATGACTAATTATTCTTTAAAATCCTTAATAAAAAGGTCTTTTGTTCCTCAAATTCTTTTTGTATTTACTGATTAATAAATCATGTGAAAATGTTTTTTGCAAAATGTTTGAAAAATAGTTTGAAAATCTTTGTGAACATTTATTGAAAACTATTTTGAAAATATTTTGTTACATGTTTTCAACCTGTGTAAAAATGTGTGTTTTGCAAAATTTATTTTCTTTGTGTGAAATAAAATGTTTGAAAAATGATTTGCAAATGGTTTGAAAAATGGTTACAAAAATATTTGAAAAACCTATATATACTGTTTGAAAAACCTTTGCAAAATGATTTTCAAATGTGTGTACATGTTTTCAGAAATGTGTGTAAAAACTATTTTGGACTATCGTTTTCAAAAATTGTTTGAAAAACTTGTGTTAAATAAGTTTGAGGAATATGTGCATCTCACCAAAATCCACTATATATATGTATAAAATTGACCACTTACCCCTGTAAATTCTTAAAATCCATTTCTTTTATAGATAAGAAGCACTCCCGTGTACATATGTTTAACCTAGCTTTTAGCCAAAACTTTTTATTTCCAAAAATTCCAAAAACATTTGCAAAATTAAAATCCAAAAACATTTGAAAAATCTTTTTGAAAAATACAAAAAAATGCATGCATCATCTTTTCAAAAATCCATAAAAAGTTCAAAATCCTTGAAAAGTGCATTACAAAAATATTTTCTGCATGGCATTGCATAGCATGAGCATTTTTCGGATTGAGTTTGATAGTTGAACGAGTCTAAGTAAAATCCGGAGATTGGAGCTTGATTGGACCTTAAAATCTACCTAATAACAGGAATCTTATAGGAACTGGGTTTGAGGTACTTCAGGTCTAGTTGACTTAATTCTTTGAGGATCACAGGACTTAGTTCAATGGATTCTTGACTGCCTAAGTAGAGTATTTCGGAGCACACGCACGAATCTTGTTGATAATGACCTAACTTGGACACCTGCACCTTTCACATGGCTCAACTCAGTTGGAGTGGTGAGGGGATTGGATTTGCCGGTATGAGACGCACACAAGTGGAAACATTTGTCCTCCTCTAGGGAGGGAAGTGCACCCCAACCCGTCCAATGATTAGGAAGTCTAAAGATAGGAGGTTGTGGGTTGAGATAAAGCTTCAAAAGAGGGATAGTCTACTGGCTCAAGAGGAAAAACTCCTTATGTAAATGCTGCTGTATATAGTATTAAAAAAAAAGAAAAAAAAAGAAGTTCAGGCATGTACAAAAATAAAAAGCCTGCAAAGTATGTGAATATGTTGTATAGAAAATAAGCAAGCTTGAGTTCCAAAGTCATATCATGTGAGCCTGCAGCAGGATGACTTGACTACACTGGTCTTGCATCCCAGGATAGGTAGCTATACTGGCTACCGTCCATTCTTCTCTTCACCCCCTCCTCTTGAGCTGGTTGCCACTTGAACTTAGAAGGGAATACCCCGCTCCTCGAGGATGGAATTGTTGGATTGGGGAATCATTGGGTTGTCGTACTGGAGAAGTCAGTTTCTTTGCCATTTCAGTTGGGGAGAGCCACCATCACTTACACTGTACGAGTCAGATTCATAGTCGTAAGGGTTTGCGTATGAGTTGAGATATTTCTAACCTGGCTATTGAGGAGACTTGGGCAGAGTTTTGGGATTCTCGAGGACTGTTGAATTTCAAATTCAGTTCTAAATAAGGTTCCGCCCGCACTAAAATTCCAAAGGTTCGATTTAAGCTCCAAACTTTGATTTTGTGAAGACAAGTTTGACAATTAAATTTAGTCCACCTTTCTTCTTTTTCTTTTCTTTGTTTTTCTTTTCTGCACTTATTGCATAAGTGTTTGCTAGGGACTAGCAAAGGCAAGTATAGGGGGATGATGAATCTACGTTTCATCATCTTTATTCTATCATTTTGGCCTTAAAAACCCTAGTAAATGCGTATAAATAGGCCTAATTCATGCATTTTAGCATTCATGCATATGTGTGTAAATATTGTATAAAATGCGGTTTTTAAAGCCAAAATTATAGAATAAAGAAAATAAAAGAAAAAGAATAAAATATTGTAAATATTTTATGACCCGAAACCCCGAGACCTAGGCATCTCGATGACTAGGTCGACAAGGATTAAAGTAGGGGGAGATAAGGTCAAAAACACAGTATAAATACCTATACTTTTTATTCATTCTTTAGTCAGTTTGGGACCTATTTTTAGTTTTACTTTTTATACATCAAATAAAGAAACTTTGTACATGAAAGTTGTAGATAATTTAATAAAGAAAAATACAAAATTGATTTCACAGAAAAATAATACACAGATAAAAAGTTATGGTCTGAATAAAAATCCAGAATCCCAACTTCCCAGACCTGTATCTCACAAATGACAACTCCAAATGCATCAAACTCACCTTTAATTGTATATAGAATAAAATAAGCTATTAATGGCAGTGGTTTCACATTTGGTGGAGCTACGGTTTGAAAGTTGACTTTTGGACCCTCATTGTACAGTGTACCGAATAAAATATTCAATTTATTCTTTATTCATTATTTTTCTATTTTTATATTTTTATAATGTTGTAAATATTACTTATAATAATTATGTGCATTAAAATCAGAATAAAAATGTAAATAAAACTCAAAATGAAATACATGTATGTATAATACATAGGTTATAGTTCTATAGACATACCTGCATAAAATACACTTCTTTTTTATTAAATATACAAAATAAATCAAAAAAAATAAAATAAAAATGTAATTAGGTGTATAAAAGTATTTTATAATTTTATAAAATAAGAAACAAAAATAATAAAATTAAAATACACAATAAAAATAAAGTAATACAGTATATAGATAATATACCTATATAGGGGTATAAAGGTAACTAGCAAAAATATGCTTCATAAAAATAAATAAAAATCACAATAAATTAATTTATAAAATTATTAATATTTTTTATTAAATAACCTAAATCTAAATAATTCATTTATTATTTTAAAACGAATTTACAAAACTTTTTTTTGGGTTTTTTCCTGGTTGGTCCACGTGGACCAACCAGGTGGTCTAGGATGTTGACCAGCCGGTCAACTCCCTGACCATAGCCCTGTGCCCTTGTCAGAGTACCCGTGACCCATACTTCTCGATTTTTTCGCCGCAATTGCGTTGCTCGAGGGTAGTCGACTCCTTCATGAAAGTTGTTCACTGTACATCCTAGATCCCCGCCAGCCTATCAGATCCTCTAGGATCTTCGTGGCGCAACCGTGATCGCTCCTCGAAGTTCGCCTCTCCACCATGTTTCAAAAGTGACCCAAACCTCCCATTTCCATTTTGAACCCCTTTTGACCTTGCTTTTGATCCCTGGGATGAGCTCCGGATAGACCTGGGTGACAGGCGGGTCTCCAGCCATCCACGGCGGCCTTTGGCGTGGTCATTTGGCCGGCTCCAGCCCATCTCTGGCCACGCGGCCGTGAGGTAACTTATCTCTTGGCTGACCAACCAATCGAGGTTGTTTCAGTTCTTGTTTTAGTAGTTTAGATAGCATTTTATCCCAGGTTTCATCTTTGATAATTAGTTTGCATTTTGATCCATCCGTAGCGTAAATCCAGCCCTCGAACACCTCGCCGGAGCTCAAGAGCTCCGGTGGGCATTCTCGACTCCACGCCCATCATTCTTCACACGCCAGTCAATCCTGGACCGTCTCCTCATGCTTTTGTGTTTTTCTTGCAGGTCCAGGTGCTGGAGAACCCCTGCTGGGATCGTTTTTGGCCGCAGTCCGAGCAGCTGGGAGCGTCTTCTTCCTCCATCGTCGTGGCGGTGCACCGACGGGGCATCCGTCATTTTGGCACCGTTATCCGTTGCAGGACATTTCCAGGTGGCGTCGGCAGCTGTCGGAGGGGATTCAGACCGGCGGGGAAGCCCACAACGCCCGATCAAAGTCCGTCGGGGGCCTGTTCTTCCCCTGTTCTTCGGCCTTCGTCGTGAGCCGCTAGATCGCCCCTGATCTTCCTGAGAAGCAGTGGCCATCGGATTCATTTCCCCTGGCCGTCCGATCAACATTTGGGCTTCTAATCTGGGCCGTCGGCCGCAAAGAGGCATCGTGCGCTAGCGGAGTGACACGTGGATAAGTGGCAGCCCATCCGTCGTCCGTGCCGCATATTAGTCTGGGTATTTTGCTTGTTTCACCCGGCGACTTTTTGAATTTAGGAAATAACACTTAAGCATTCCTCTGCAGTTATTAACTTTAAGTAGTATTTGCATTGTCCACCCTAGACTATTAGCATTTGCGATTTCGTCCCTGCCAACAAGACGCATGTGCCTGTGCATGTGCGTCTGGTTATTTTGCATCTAAGGGCCTGCTACTTCGTGTATTGCTTGTTAGTATTTGAATATGGCTATAAGGTGTTAATTTTCGTGACATTTTGTGATATTTCCCTCAAGATTTTTGATAATTATGGATATACCCCTGCCAGGTGCACGTGCATACACACGTGGGTCTGGAGATTTTGCGGGGATACCCTCGTGTTTTGGGTGTTTCTTTTTGGTCCTAAAAGTTTCTATGTCAGTTATATATATTCTCTGGGAATTTACACGCAGGCCCTCGGATTTTCAGATAATTACGCAAACGCCCCTGCAAGTGTGCTTTTTCCTTTTGCTTCTTGTATTTTATGCACGCTTCTATAAAAACCCAAAAATTCCCCAAAAATCAGTTTAGATCTCTGTTGCATGGTAGTCCATCATCATATTTTTATTTTTTATATTATTGCATTATAATATTTATTAAAAATCAAAAATAGTCATTTTGTGCACTGTCTAGATTATAAAATCCCTAAAAATATAAAAATACTCAGAAAAATCCCAAAAAAAATATATTTTGTGTCTTTTAGTTTGTTTTAACTCCCAGCCAAAAATCATTAAAAATTATAAAAGAAAACTCCAAATAATCACAAAACCCCAAAAACCTTTATAAAAATATTAAAAATTCTACAAAAACCCTAAAAATATAATCTTGGTTTTCAAATTTTCCTTATTTTATTATCGTTAAGTGAAAATTAAATTGGAGAATTTTTGCTACTGATTTCCATTTTATTTCTCCATTTTAGTTTCAGCCTTGCATTTTATTCATTGTTTTCTTTATTTTGCTAATTAAAAATACCAAAAACATTCTACAAATTACCCAAAAATCACAAAAATAGTAAAAAAGTATGAAAAGACCAAAAAGATTTTATTTACTATTTTTTGAACATTTTTATCTATTTTTATAAATATCCCTTTCTTGCTTTTATTACATTGTCTTTATTTTCCATTGTTGAAAAAAGAAAATAAAAAAATATAAAATATAAAATATAAAAATTAGAAAATTAAAAATCAAAATAGAAAAATATAAAATTAAAAATAAAATAAAAAATATAAAAATTAAAAACCTACAAAAAAAATTGGCATAATAGACACTTGATCACAATTCGCACATTTTGAGCAATTTTTGCCCCGATCTAGCCTTTCTGCTCCCTGTGTTCGACCTCTACACATACTTGCACTATACACATCTTGTTGTAGAGTTATAATAAATTTTAACTCCGCACATTTACTTTCATTGCTTGATATATTTGTCGTGGGTTAATTGTTGTTTGAATCTCGGATTTCGTTGGAGGTCAAATCAGCGACTGTTGATTCGCCTTGTGAGTCAACACGACCTTTGCAAATTCCTGTTCAACAGTAGATTACACCCTAAGTATAGCATAATTACAAGATGCAGATGGGGTGTTAGACTAAAGAGTGATATGATATTGTGACGCCCCATCCCGCAGGGAGAAGCGTCGGACCTAATTCCCTCGGATCTAGATACTCAGCAACAACCACATTCATACATCATGATTAACATTTGGAGTGTAAAGCAGGAAAAATGAAAAATAAAATGTTCCATTGACATTTATCTATGTATGGTTCCTAAAATATTACAAGTTTACAATAGATTCCACAATATATTTTCACATGGTAAACAACTTAAACAACATAAACTATAAAAGTATAACAACAACAAGTATATTTCTACAAGTGAAACTGTACCTTGGGTCTGGTACAAAATGCGGAAGTTCAAGTTATTACTGCTCAATGACCTGTAAACCTGGATGGGTTTCCAAGAAGTACGTATGAGCAAAAAGCTCAATACAGCTAAAACAAGCTAACGCAATACTATGCAGAAGTGAAAGAGTAAAGAGAAGGATGTTCATGTTCCATTGTTAATCGTGTAGTTGTTGCTCATTATTCCAAACCATCAATAAGACTATAAGTATAAGTTGCACATAATTTGCTACATGTACTTTATAGTGCTCATACTTTATTCATATCATGATCTAACTAAATATACATTTATCTACATGCATTATTTTGGATAATCATGTACGTATATGCACATAAGTATACTATTCAAGATGTCTTTTCATCAGTTAGTTGCTGAGTTCAAACATTAATAACAAAACTCAACAGTCACAACATGTGCCCTGGAGCAACTAACTCAAACTAACAAACTCAAGCAACCAACCCCAACTCCGACTTCAACCCATTTCCCCCGGCTTACCCACCACAAGGGGAATACCCGGGAACGAGTACACCGTGGCCAAACGGGACCGCACCGGATACACCCTTGTGATGAAGTACGAGTCTTTGACGAGTGCCGTACTAGGGACGCGGACACACCGACTGTACCCGTAGCACTACGCTCAACCGACAGAGTCGCGGAATACACCGATAGACCTGCGGAACTAGAGCTAACACTCCATCTTGTACTCACCAGGACCACGAGAGTTGTGCCCCACTCTCGGGTATACTAACTTCTCTAACCACGACACACATGCAAACAAATATTGAGAAGGTGATTTTCAATTTAATTCTATTTATTATATTAATATTTTATATGAGAACATTGCCACCTTAATCTTAGGATTTTCCTCTCGTGGGTTGGAATTATCATGATGTTTAATATCAAGTATTCATATTTGATCATGGATTATTTATCACAAACAAGCATACGTCAACTACGTCACCCGCCTATTCTGTCGAGTGACTCCGGATACATCCTCACAACAAGGTTTAATACACTACCCAACATATCTGTTGAGGTTGCAATTTTCGAGGTATCTACCTGTAGCCCAAGGGTGCTTGCCCATGAAGAAAACAATAATATTAAACTCAAACACACAATCATTGCAATATTGTCTACCGACTTTGGGGATTTATAACAGTTGAGAT
Organism: Ottelia alismoides; assembly: GCA_037367405.1. Lineage (NCBI taxonomy): Eukaryota > Viridiplantae > Streptophyta > Magnoliopsida > Alismatales > Hydrocharitaceae > Ottelia > Ottelia alismoides. The sequence continues at coordinate 460,646 of JAZKJV010007144.1, forward strand.
AATGATTTAGTATACACGTATTAACATTAACTATGATATCTTATCTACATATTACTAAGACTGTAAATAATACCATACAAATATTAGAAAATTTGAAATATTTGGAATAATCATACGATGTCCAAAAGGAGGTCACTCGGACCCTCTCCATTGTATATGCATACTAAAGTTGACTATAGTCTATAAGTTGAAATTTTATATTTGATCCAAAATATACCATGATCGATCCAACGTATAAATATCCTTTCAAAAAAAATATATGCAACTTAAACTTAAACATACTTTCTATTTCACTTACATGAATACCCAACTTAAATTTTATATATCCTAACAACAACTCCTATATGTTGGATTAGACTAAATAAAGGAAGTGCATGCTACAATTAATGAGAGTTGAAATGTGTAGCATTAAGGATAACATACATTCAGAGGTAGTATGGCAATACGTGAGTAGTTTATGAAATATTTTATGAGAATGATAACAAAATAGGGCATTAGATGACATCTAATTATATTGCTCTTGAGGTAAAAAAAATAACGTTGACAGTAAACGACATCATTGCTGCTACCATAACATTAACATGACTCTACACTATTTCATCTTAGATCTCTATAACTCCACCAACCGATGGTTTCTTTGCTATTAATTAGAATCACATTCATATGTAATGGATATCGACAATAACCTACAACATAATAAGGACTTCATCTTAGAAAACGATCATTATGAAATGATAAATGAGGAGGTTACATGCAATTGCAAAATAAAGATGTGTAACGAAAATATTAAGGAAAATTGATAAGACGTGAATTTATATTCGTCTAGTGTCTCCATTAATCTTCATTTATACTAAGTTCATTAATCTAATAAATATATTATAAGGGATAGTTTGAATGTGGAATTAAAGTCTACTGTCCTTTTGTCAGGGCATCACCATGAGTAGTGCACAGCTTCAAACTTTTAGAATAGTAACAATTGTTACTCAATAAGTTTTTTTTAGGATATGGCACTGACTGTATTTAGAACTAGATGTTCTAATATGCGTATGATTATAGCATACATATGATAACTTGATGAAATAAATTAAGGGGATGAAATGAGTAGTCTATATCAAGTGAACATCCCACCGAGGTTTTAGCTTTTGATACATCCATATGAGATCAACCAATAATATAAGATTTATGATCTAAATATAAACTATCAATAAAGTTGTTGCTATGATACTGAACAACGCGATCTCTCTGTAAAGATACTTAAGGCTCTATAACGTTCAAGTAATTAGGATAAAAATAATGAGGAAACCAAAATGAGGAAAGAGAACTTCATTACACATATATACTCTTATGCATCCATTTATACACCCTAATCTCCATCATATCCATCCATACGACATCATATAATCCTAGACATCCTTTATTCTAATCGTTCTAAAATTATTAAGCATGTGTATCTAACAAAATATAACATGTATCATATTTTAATGATTTAGGAACATGAATAATAAAAAAAACACCACAACAAGAAAGGAAACCATCCAGCAAGAGGGACACGAAGGTCCATGGGATAAAGTATAGTAAGAAAACCATAAACAAAGGGGAGGGAACTATACCTATAAGTTGTTCGTGCATTCAACGTCATACCTCCATTCTAAGTAATTCCACGTTTCATCATGATCACGAAAATCCTCTAAATCAAAATAATCCCTTGCTTAGATCTAACCCACAACAAAATATTGAAATACAAGAGCGAGAGAGATGATTTTACATTTCTAGTGCTAGATCCGTGTAGAGGATGGTGAGGGGAAATTCCTCTCCAAAATGGTAGTGATCCGTCCCATCCGACGACGCTTCGACGGAGCTCCGATGATATTGAAAGGTGGGAGATGGTGTACGGTGGCTAGGGTTTGTAAGTGAGAGGGAAGAGCAATCCATGGGGTCCTTTTATATCCCAAAAATCGAGGTTGGGCGGATCTCTTAAATGGATCTCGCTGAAATCCCGTATGACCATTTCAGGCTTGACCCGTCCTCACTAAAATGATCATATCTCGCTCATCTGATATCCAATTTGAAAAATTTCAGATGCGTTAGAATCCTGACGACGATACGCATCCAACAAGTCATAATATGCTACAATTAGATCGAAATTGAATTTTTCATAAATTTCTTATTGGACCACAACTATTTGATTATCATCAACTTGACCAAGTTGCGGGGCTAAAATTGGGGGTTTCACATCATAACAATCTTAAAATAAGTCTCGTCCTCGAGACTTCAGGGAATAATAGGAGTTGTAGTCACTCTTAGTTCATACCATATGCTATATCCATCCACGATATAATACGCAATACCCATTACATCATGTAGAGATATAATTGGTATAGGACATGTGTCTATTACGATATGCAAAAGGCTGTCTAA